>JAFIRS010000373.1:0-600000 GCA_018342105.1 Gonioctena quinquepunctata | reverse complement strand
CTTCTCTGCTTCTCCATAGCTTTTACGTTCTTACTGTAGTCTGAATATCCATCAAATACAACAATTATTTTGGAACTGTAATGCCTTTGTAAATAATTCATGTATTTATCAAAAATAATAGAAAAAGTATCTTCTCTGCTCCATACAACATGATGAAGAAGAAATCCGCCATCAATAATGAACGTCACATTATTTTCATTGAGAACAAAATCAATTGGGCTCATGTTGTCATACAATGACGATTTTGTTGTTTTTCTCATGCCATCATTATCAAATAGAGCTTATCGGTTATCAGTATTATTGAATAGATATAGATTTAATGCATGAAAAAAATGATGAAATATAATATTATAGTTAATAAAAATTGACAAATATTTATAATCATTGATTTATTGATAGTTCATCAACTATATATGGCGCGTTTTCGACCGGAGGCACCGGTTGACCTGAAGTGATGCGGTGACCGCGCGCTCTCCGCCCTCTATCTCGAAAACGGTTCACCGTATAAAAAAAATTTTTAAAAAAATTTGTAGAAAATTTTGTATTCTACAATATTGATGATAAATACAAATAGCAAAAAACCCATAGGAAATGAGATATTTCCAAAAAAAGCGCAAAAAACCGATTTTTGTGACCTTTGACCTTGAAATTTATTATTTGCTTACACCCTACCATATGTAGGTTTTGAGACAACTTTTAGGGTGTCAATATACAAGTATTTACAGACTTACAGCTGGGTATCTCGAATTCCGAGGTGAACTTACTATAATGACTGGACTAATAGTGCAATGTCCCATATTCCAAATTCAGAGAGACACATTTAATATATCAAATAACCTGAAAGAAATGTTAGACTATAGTAACAGCAACAAAATCATCTCATTTTTAAATACTTTAGATCTGATCAGAAAAGTATATAATGTTAATTATCAACTCCACCGCAAATGACCCAAAGGGTTGACGCGAGTGACAAGTTATTGTGACATTTGTTATTGTTACAACAAAAGTAGATCTTTTTTCAAAGCCGCCTTATGAAATTCAAAAATGTAGCTGAGTCATTGAAGTTCAAATTTACTAACCAATATCAAATTTAGCAAGGACAATTCAACTCATGTATAATAAATCGAATATGCCACAGTGCAATTGTCAGTTTGACACCGGCAAAAGTTAGCTGCAACTTTTACAGCGACAAATGCACTAGTGGTTTTTTCACTTATTCATTTGTTTATCAATTATCGCGGTGTTGGTTGCCAAAATAAATAAAGTTCGCATTGATATGTTTCTAAGTTTCTTATTCATTGAATTGTCCTGCCGAATTGCACTCGATGTTGATATTGATATCGGGTAAATTTGTGTTGTTCAAATTCTAAACTGTTTCCTTTAGCAATTTGACTCGAAAAACTGTCAACCTAAAAACGCTCCACCTTCGGTGTCGCGTTTTTAAATTTGACAGTTTTTCTCGTTCTAATTGCTAGGCAACAGTTTCTCATTAAACAACCCGAATTTACCCGATAAAATACAAACCTCTCGTGCAATGGTAAGTGATAAATATTTATAAGGGAAACATTCTCAATTGAATATTAAATAGAAATATTTTTCTGTGATTGAAACCACGATAAAATGAAGTTATTTTTTGTGAATGTCTAACAGAAAACAACTACTTCCCCGGCTAAAGCCACGCTGGACATTGAACTACATCTGATAGATATTCTGAAAGGACCCTAACTCTGAGGAAAAAATCTGATATAGAAAATTTGCGTTTTCATTCTGATAGTTATTTGATTTTCTATTCCAGTCTTAATGAAGAACTCATATAGATGAATGATTCCACATCTGATTTTATGAGCATCCTGTTCATATTTTCAAACAAACCAATAAATAATGTATTATTGAGTTTTAATTACAAATATTAGTTGGTTCAAATTTTATTTACGGGTTCAGAATATTGAATGAGCTCATGTGCATCAATATACAGAGCATGACTACACCTAGTAACAAGACTAAATCGTGTTTTCATAATTAATCTTCCGCAAAATGTCTATTCCACAAATATTTTATTAGTTTTGACCAAAACTTAGGGATTTGGGTTATTAAAGCTGTTTCCAGATAAAACAAGAATGTATAGATAATGTTTCTTAGTACGGGTAGAGGAATAATTTTTTTTTTCAATCTGGTTCAAAATTGGTACATGGGGTCCTCGTTGGATTCCAAACACATTTTCTCATTAACATTTTTTGATATCTTGTCAAATTGACCCATTTTTCGGCACCACAGGCAACTTTTTTTTTAATTCCCGCCAAATCTGAGATCACGTTATATAAGTTCCAACGGATTTTTTAGTTGTCAGACATGCAGAAACGAACCGCCATTAGAGTTTTTCACAAATTTCAATAACAATTTCTTCCCATATGTAGCCAATTTATGACGGACACTGTATATATACAGAGTGACCCATTTGAAAGCGGGCCACCTCACTGAAACTGTTATTCATTATCCGATTCAGAAGTTTTTTTTTTCAGTAGATAGAGCATTAATAGTTCTAGTTGAATGCCAATTCGGAATGAAAATAAAAATTTCACGGCCTACTTCGAATTTTTTTCGAGGTCAAAAATCCAATTTTACCGATTTTTTTTTATAAAATTTGACGACGCCACTGGATTTGTGATGCTTTCAAATGAGTGTGATAAAAATTTCATGATGAAATTATTTTTTTCAATAGAAATATGGCATAAGTAAAATTCATATAACTTCATCAAAATATTTCGAATAGTCGTCATATAAATCACAATCCTGTTAAAAATATCATTTAAAATTATCTTTCAGGTCGTTAGCAGTCGAGTTTGTAAACAGCAGTTATTCAAAATGGCGTCAAATTATGTTTCTTCCAATTATGTTCCGATGGACATAACTATCTCCTATACTATGGAGTTACGTTAGCTTATGCTAGCACCATTGCCCGAGTGGATTTCGAGAAGATTATACTTTGTAAACAAGTTTTTGATTCGATGCCAAAAATTGAAATTTCAATAAATGGCTCCATGGCAACACTACTCGTTTCTCAGCGTAAGTTAGAAATCCATATTAGTGCAGAAGGAATTTTAAGAATAATTTAACATTTCTTTCTCCAACTTCATTTTTGTACTTCCTTTAGTTGATTTTGGGCGATGAATTGCGTCAAAGCGCCATTATCAAGCCAATTTTACTAATTTATGCCTTCGACTATTGGGTAAAACGTTTGATTAAAAACACCAATTTTACCTACACAATGTTCTATGGGAAATTTATTTAAGTACTCTTTCAAGTTTCAATTGAAGCTTTGTAAGGAAACAAAAAACTGCACTATTGAAAAAATTAACAATTTCAGAGATAAAAATTGTTCAAATAATCAGGGGTCACTTACAACCCCTTTGGATAGGAATTATGGAAATGTATTTTTCAGTACGTACCTACCTATGTCTGCTATATCACTTTCAAGCATAATTTCATTCTATTACCGATACTCTCCGAGAGATAACTTCTTCCATATTAGGGGTAGTTTTAAGTAGCTGGGTGCAAAATTCAGACATGAAAAAAAGGATTTCCAAGTAAAAAGATAAAATAAAAATGACGTGTCCTGCCGTTTTTTTAAATTAACAGTGTCATAGATAAAAATTACTCAAATATTCGGGGGGAACTTGGGAAAATTCTTTCTCAGTAGGTACGTACCCCTAGAATGTAACCCTCATGCAAAATTCCATTCTCCTATTAGTGATAGTTTCCGAAATATAATTGGGGTAGTTGTTTTTACCGGCTGGGGTGCAAAATTCATAACGAAAAAAAAAACAAAACATAAGGATAATATAAAAAGTCAAGTTTCATAGATAAAAACTACTAAAATATTCAGTAGTTTTGAACCCTTAGGATTAGAATTTTATTGAATACATTATAAAATAGAACTAATGACCAAATTTCATATTTATAGCTTCAGCGGTTTAGGGTGTGTGGAGATGTTATTTGATTAGGTATAGAAGATTTAAAAAACAATTCCACCCAATCTAGTCTTGAAAATATAATAGAAAGTGTTAAGATACATTTATCTCATTATATGATACATTTCGTTCTCTAAAATAGGTGAAACATGTTTTTATATTTTCGAGTGTACTATTTCAGTTTAAAAAAATCACTAGGAGTTATCCGAGATAGCTCTACTATGATAATATGAATTGAGTGTCGTTCACTGAAGTTAGTGAAACATTTTGTGGCTTTGAAGAAAGTCATTAGGCTTTTATTGGTTCTACCGCAGTATTTATCAGTTTTTGGGCTATTATGAGTAAATTTTTATGAAATCTTATTAAGACCAAGTCATGATAATAAATGTATTTTTAAATATTGCGAAGACCCTGTGATGTCAAAAAACACCATAATTCCGAATACTTGTATACAAAAAAAAACAGTTTAGAACATTACTGAAAAATCTTGTATTTGTATTTTGTATTTGTAAGTTGAGTTTAATAAAATTGTATTATGTTTATGTACACAAGATTTTCAGTCAGTCACTTATCCACTACTAATCCAATCAATAGAGATATTGACCTTACAAAAATTTCAAAACCAGCTGAAATTCTTTACCATACTACGGCGCTAAAAATAAAATAAAAACAAAAATTTCTCCGAATTTTCATATTTTGAGCTAAAACTCCAGAAGTATTGGATATATGAAAAAATAACTCGCATAAAAGTTGTAGCTCGTTACTTTATAGTCTAACGCCCGGTTGAAATTGCGGGGAACGAAAAATTGCCCCGAATTTTATTTAACCGCATTAGACAGTTGATGTTTCTCACTACTAAGAGCTGCTTAAAAAAAGCCAAAGCACACGAAATTTTGAAAAAAACCCCATTTTTCACTTGAAACGAGTTTCGAAGTTCATACAAAATCCAATCATAATACAAAGAGTGATCATAGATTTTTGATTAAGTCTATGAGTTACTATACATTTTAGTTAATAAATTCGTAAGGAATCATTGCCACGTTATTTCCTTGGGGCTTTGGGCTGTTCGAAGTGGATATATTCGCACTGTGCAACCGGATTACTCCCGGTTTTGTTGGAAGAAAGTACCCTTAAATTCTGCTGTACATTTGATGATTTAATCAATAACGACCCTTTTTTTGAATCTGTTATTCACAAAATAACCTAGATCAATCAATGAATGGAATAATTTTTACACGCTTTATATTAGCTTCACTTGTATGTTTGTTTGTTTGTTTGTAACCGACTCCTTTGGGCGCGATTTTGACCCACTTTCAGACGTCCGAATGATTTGAAATCTGGCAGGTGTACATAATTCCGGTGACAATACATTAAAAAAAAATTTTGTGTGAAAAGAAAACGAAATGGCGGCTCCAATATGGCGTACGAGTTTTGTGATTATGGTCCGATTCGCTTCAAAAGTGGTATCTGAGGGTTTTCGTGGTCGGAGATACTGATTCTTTTGTCAAAATTGGAAAATTCAAGATGACGGCTCCAAAATGGTGGACGAGTTTTGTGATTATGGTCTGATTCTATTCAAAATTGGTATGTGGGGGTTTTTGGGGTCGAATATCATGATTCTTTTGTAAAAATTGAAAAAATTTGGGATGGTGGCTTCAAAATGGCGGCCGAGTTTTGTGATAATGGTCTGATTCTATTCAAAATTGTTATGTGGGGGTTTTTGGGGTCGGAGGTTATGATTATTTTGTCAAAATTGAAGGATTCAAGATGGCGACTCAAAAATGGCCGCGAGTTTTGTGATTATGGTCCGATTCTATTCAATATTGAAGAATAATAGTTAGAAAAATGTAATAATAATAATAGGTTGAAAAACTGAAAACACGCGTTAATAGAAAACTAAACTGAAAATAAATGATGGTAAAAAACTAAATAACACGCTTTCATAGAAAACCAGACTAAAATTAGAAAATAAGAAAAAAATGGCTTCATTTAAAAAAAAGCGTGGGTTGCATGGTATCAATAATTATATAGTACATTACACACCTAGGGAGTAAAAGAAATGTCTCAGATCACAGGTAATTGTTGGCCGAGGCGATACCATGCACGCTTTTTTAAATAAAATACATTTTTTCTTATTTTATATTTTTTTAGTCTGGTTTTCTATAAATCGTGGTTTTTAGTTTTTTAAACTATTTTTTATTCCTTTTTAGTGCATTTGTATAAAAGCTTGTCTATAATTTTTTTTTCTCCCCACGTGGTCGTCTGCTCGCAGTTGGCGTTGTTCTATGTGTTACAGATGTAACATTTATATTACAATCGGTATGTCGTGTTACGGTATTACTGCATAATATATTATATTTTCTAGCGAGCAAAAAAGACATCTCCGAAGATAGCTACTTCCGGTAAAAAAATCTGCTTGTTTAGTCATTTGACACAGTTTTTCTTCACTTTTTTGTTTCTATTGCCTATTGGGAATTTAAATTTAACTTGGCCAACATTACAAAATATACAGAAGTATTGTTTTATTTTTGCTGTTAGAGGGAGTAAGGTTCATGTTCATTGGTCAATGATCGTTCGTCTCTCTCTTTAGGTGTGTAAAAATCATTTAAACGAGTATTGTTCCAAAACTGAAACCAGAGGGAGAGTCTTAAGAATGAGAATTATGTACTTTGGTAATTTAAATTGAAAATCGCATGTTGCGAGATAATAGAGAGTTACTGAGGATTTTCCCCAAATTTTTGGCAATATTTGCCAAATCTTTCGATACTGAGGAGAAATCCATCGAAAAACTGACATTTTTGAGACAATAGAATAAAAACGTTTTGGTTTCATATCAGCCCGATTTTTGAGTCATGCTTGGACCAAATATCAAAAAGAGTATATATATATATATACATATATTGAACTTTTGATAGATACTCTTTTTGTAGAGAAAATTGCGAGCTTCAACTTTTGCTCCTAACATTTTTCTGTATCTCCATTATTTTTGTAGTTACAGCTATAGATAAGAAAATTCAGAAAGTTTTTAAATTTGTTTTTTATTTCTGGGGTCGTGGCATGGTGAAGAATTGCTTTCAACGGATATTTCATACATTTAACACTACCTGAATCCACAATTTCAGCTGTTTTGTAATTTTGTTAGATTTTGTTGAAATTTTGTTGAAATTTTGTTTCTATTTATTGGATTATACTGAAACGTATTTTTATATATTTTCCAGAATACTTGAGATATGTAGTGTATTATAATGAATAAATGTGTTTTCATTCGAGTAATAAGTAAAAATAATATGTGAAAACAAACTATTTCGGAAGACATAACTTATAAAAAAAATTGGTATATTTTTGCCGATCATTTTCCCCAGAACTAAATGAAAAATAATAACTTTTTAACAAAAAATTAAACCGACGAAAAAATCCACTGAAAAGCAAAAAATGAAATAAACCTTTCTTAATCTTAATCATAATTGAGCTCCTAAACTAATGTAACTAATTTTTATTCGCGCCAAACAAACAATTATCGAAGATCATTACATTACTTTGAAGAACTAATCAAAACGCCGCTATTTATCTCGCTGCCATCATTTTACGCTTTACCTAATTTAATTGCTAGTTTGTTTTGCGCCGACTCAAAATCAGTTACTCACATTAGTTTAGGAGCTCAATTATCATTAAGACTAAAAAAGGTTACTTAATTTTTTGCTTTTCAGTAGATTTTTTGTCGGTTTAATTTTTTGTTAAAATTTTTATTTTTCAATTTTCTGTGGCTGAAATCTACTAATTACTACCTACTCAATTCTTGATTTCAAAATACTTACTTACCTAGCTTACTTCAACTATTAACTGTTGAATAATATGATTATCTACTTTAACTATTTATTGTAATATAATATAAATTATTTTTGAAAGTTCTGGTTAGTTGATTTCATCACTTTGTATATAATTCCATTCTTTCATAGAATGTAATTATTGTGTCGGATGTATGAGGATCTGTCAATGTCAACTACATATGTGTGCCAACGTTCACAAGTGAAAAATCAATCATCCCCTAATTTTCTACCCATAGGGATGGATCATTTCATTCCAAATTGGAATATGATCAATTATGAGGTATATTCTATCTAATAGAAAAAAATCATCCAAATCGGAAAACCCACTACAAAGTTATGCCTGATAGAATCGGTTATCGGACCAAAATTCAGAGGGTGAACGATCAATATCCTCCATTCTGCTACCCCTAGGGATGGATTTTTTGTTCAAATTCAAATGGGACCAACTTCGAAGTACACCCTATCCAATGAAAAAAGAATCATCGGAATCGAACTGCTCTCTGAAAAAATATACGCGTCGACTAGAGAACCTTTTTGGTTTCGCCGGTTGAAAATACCATTAGTTGAAAAGTTTATGTTTCAAAATAAAAAAATTAAGAAAAATCCTATGTTTAATTATCATACAATAAAGTACTTTTACTATATTTATCGTAATTGATCTCTGTAATGAAATGAAAGTCTGACTGACAATATGAATTTTTATATTGAAAAGGGAAACATTCTCTATTGAATATTGAATAGAAATATTTTTCTGTGAATTGAAAAATCCACGATAGAAATGAAGTTTATCGTTCAGTCGCAGATGATTCCACATATGATTTTATGAACATCCTGTTCATATTTTCAAACAAATCAATAAATTTTTACTTTAAAAAAATTATATATCAAAATTGAAATTAAAATATAAATTGAACATCAGTAACAAAAACAAAAGCAGCATAACGACTCAACACATCAATATTGATGTTATTGTTCTTCTCTATACACAGGCAAACAGAAAATCGCTGTAAATTACCATTGAGGTTTTTAATTTTTGTTTGCCCTGTATGCTTCTTCCATCCAATCCATATATGTCAGGTCAGAATTTCATCCGTTTTTCAGTAATAGTTTCGATTAATTCGAATTCAAAGTTGAAATTTATACATACTTATTCATTATTATTTCTCGAAGTGATATAGAGAATAAAACTCAAGTAAATACTGTCTATATTCGTGTATGCTTTCTCTCAATAGCTGAGTGAACTTTTATATTTATAGAAGTGTTTTAGATCTGAATTTTCAACTTGATGCCGATCACAGGATCAATAGATACATTCCGGAATCTACTTAGATGTGATTATTTTGACACAAAAATTAGTTGGGTTACCATGAGAAAAGAACAAAAAACAAATCTCCAGTTGGTTAAGAAATAGACGTAGGGAATTTTTACTTATATCACTCGAATTGTTTTCAGGAATATCTAGAGCACGTGTAAAGTAAATTCACACTGAAATCATGGATAAAATTAGAATTTCATTTGATATTGCTGTAAAAGGAATTGTGACGAAGGTCATATTCTTTTTAGGTGAGTTTTTGGAAATACTAACTGTAGCGGATCAAAATATTTCGGTATATCTTCGCCGATCATGGTTTCCAGAATCCAAAAATCCCTCGGTTGAGTTCGAAGATGGACAATGAGCCACGTAGTTTTAAAGTAGTGGGTTTTGAAAGATATGAAATGAAAATTGAAATGAAATTTTCATTCCAATATTGAAAAAGTTAACGTTTGATGTACCCCAAAACTTTCCACCTGAGCTGTATATGATTATTTTTTGACATTTCTAGAAACCAATGGAAACTTTCAATTCAAATCATTCATGCACGTTTTGGACAATAAAAACATTATTATAGTGGGACTAATCTACCTAGAAAATTCCCGCGGGAATAATTTGAGGTATTTTGTTTTTTGTCTGACAACGTATATTTTCAATTTGACGTGTCAGCAATTTGCATGAAAAGTGAGAAATGAACCAAAATCATTGTGCGAGGAAATGTGTTTATGATCGTGAGATAAAAAAATAATCTACAGAATACCACACGAGTGTTCGATAAAGTAGAAAATAATCCTCCAGATTTCTTTCGCAAACTTGTTGCCATTTGGCAATAGCCACTCGAGCCCGTTGGGCTCTCGTGTCTATTGCCTGGCAACAAGTTCTCGAAAATCTGTCGAATTATTTTCACTCTATTCTCTCTTGTGGTACTACAACTGAAAACATAATTTTATACACTGTTGTTTTTCAATAAAATCATATTTTTTGTTTGCCCATTCATATGAGGTTTGTGTGCTTTGATACACATAACCCAACAGTCTTTCTCTTTCGTAAATTGAATTTTATAGAACAGCTAATTTGTGAAAAATGAACAATCTATATGTCAGGTTCATCAGCAATAGTTTGTGGAATTTAACTTTCCGAATGCACGCACAATCGGGAATTGATTTGTTTCTATAAAAGTCAGCTTATAATATTAGTCCAATTCCAAATATAGATCTCAGTAAATATGGTAAGTGCGTTTTCAAGCTAACAATTTTCCTACTGCTGTTACTGCGAAATATATGTACTTTTATTCGCAATATTAAATTTTGGAAATCAACATACATTTAAGATGTATAAAAACCCCATTGTTTGAACTGATTCGATATTGTTTAGATTTGTTGCTCCAATAGAGTTTCAATGTCTGTGGTAGATGGCGCCGTCCAAAAATGTTTGTTTATATCCTCGCTTGTCAAAACTTAACTTTTGACATTTGCAGCATCTTATATGGAATTACTTTCTATTTTGTCGGTGTCTATGCGTTTTTTCTTCTCGTTGATTTGAAATCTTGCCTATCTCATCTTATTGTTCGTTCTTTAAAAAAATACGTCGTTCATCAGTGCGTAAGCAAGTGTTAATTTTCAAGCAAGGTAGTGTGCAAGGGTACTTTTTGAAAAATGGGCCCTTTTTGCATTTTGTGTGGACAGTGTAAAGCCGCAGATTCGAATATACACCTGTATTCAGTACCAAAGGCAAGTACAAATCTTGATGAATCAATTAATAATTATATTTTCATAGTTCATCATATTTTATGTATTGAATTTCAAATTTTCTGACAATTTCATTTCAAATTCTTCGCCTGTCAAAAGAACCATATTTTCTGGTGATTTGATTTCAAAATAATCAATAATATAAATGTGGTTGCACATTGGAATAAACCCAAATAAGTACTCACTATTATACACCTCAAACTCAAAATACAAAATATAAAAATACAAAAAACAACAATACATGCTTTCTTTGGGCAATATTCGGGGGCTTCTAATTCTAGCTATGCTATTGGTCAAATTTGACAGTTGTCACTTTTAAACCAATAGCAAAGCTATAATTAGAACCCGCGAACAATATGCCTCAAAAAGAAATCTGAGGAATTAAATATACCCCGTGTAGTATATTGTTACAGTTTACTGAATTAAAACTGAAATGAAATTGGCGCCATCTGAAACGCTTTTAATATTTATTATCAAGTAGGCCAAGTGTCGCCAAGTTGGTATTTATTATCAAGTAGGCCAAGTGTCGCCAAGTTGATTCCAAACTTAAGTGCAAGCACCAGGGTTTTTAGACATCTTAGATACATTCATAGCTTCCATTCGATCAGATCATATGAATATATACATCAAATGCCAGTTTTCGAATCAACCTCATGTCATCAGTAACATAGCGTGATATGCCAACAAAACGACCAGGACAATATTTCCAAAACCAGAATAGACCCAATAAAACACAGCTTATGCACAGAGCTCTGAAGTTAACACGATTCTCAACTGTTAAAATTGTACACGTTATTTAATCTAGCGAATCTAAGTTATTTTCAATATTGACGTGATGATTGTAACGACTCCCGCTTGGGCTATGCAGCCTTTCATCACCACGACTTTCAAGATATTTTGTACATTACCCTTTATCTAGTCGAGGGATTCCAAGACTCCTTGCGAAGTATGTTAGTTTCCTGGGATCCAAGTTTCTGATATCTGAGGGCGTCAATGACACCCCTTCAAGGAATTTGAGCCTTTTGTAGAACAGGGCTTGGTAGTTGCAAATCAGGTGTTCTGCAGTCTCAGCGAAGTTTCTGCAGTAACGGCCCATCTCACTGTCTGATATATCATTTTTTTTGAGGTGGTACCTCAGACAACAATTTTCGGTGAGTAGTCCAGTTCCAAGTCTTTTTTGTCCAACTCGAGAAGCTGTTTGGTTCTCTTTGGCGATGGCCTTTTCGCTTGTCTTTGTCCTGGAACCGTGGGAACCAGTGGGTGTGATTTGAGCAGCTTCCCAGCATCGAAACTCTTCCTTAATGTGGGCTTTGGAGAAACCACAGAAGGAGTGTTCGTTCCTTCTTTGACAAGGGTGTCTGTTTCTTCATTGCCTTAGACTCCCTCGTGACGTCGCATCCAGGGTGACCTGATTTGTTGTAGCGTGTTGTCTCAAGGATAATTTGCATTCCCAAGTCTAGACTCACAAGTGTGTGACTTCAGAGCTTTTAGTGCTGCTTGGCTGTCTAATAAGATGTATATTTTTGCCCCCACCTGGAGCATTCTTGGTCGCATATTTCTATAGCATACATTTCTGCTTGAAATGACGTAATTTCACCTACATACGCAAACAAATCGATTGATAAAGTTATACCGTAAAAAACAATATCTACTACCCTCTATAGTGTGATGTTTCGCATTATCCAGCTAACGAAAGGTTAATCTATTAGTATCATTCGATTGAAGTGAGATGTTACACCAAATAAAATTATTCATCATTTAATAAAACCCAACTGAATAAATTAATTTCCGAAGAGCTGGCCAGCATTGTATGACAGGAAATAACCCTAGCGAGCTTTTTATAATTAACCACCAGTTGAATATTACTCCCCTTCATCCAGTAATTTGTCTGGTAACAGAGAACCATTTAAATACAATTTATTAGTCATTCGATCCCTTTGATTCTTTTGAAAATATAACTTGGTGAAACCGAAGTTCTTCTGTTTTTCGCCTTTATATTTCACATCTATTAGGAAAATATTGTGGGTATGATAAATTGGCGAGACTATTCATCCGTCGACTATTGAAATTCATTAGGGTTTGTAATATTAATAATATGTCTATGCTTGCGTAAAGAAAATACATGGGACAATCACGTTTCACATTAGTAAATATTATTTCACAAAATAGTGACATTTCTTTGAATTTATCTTCACAACTGAAAATGGTTTGACATCATCTTATTTCGCCGGGCCGAGAAGCCAATAGCTTTTCAAGAAATATTGTTACGAAATCGAATACGTACGCCACTACCGAAAACAATACGCCAAGAAAACTCTGGAATAATCAGGATACATCCAGCGACTTCGAAAAAGGCCGACGAACGACCGTTACGAATGTTCTCGTCGTTCAATATAGTTCGTGATTAAGATAAAGTGTCGTGCCAAATACTTTAGTTATGAACTGTGATTGATTCATTCCGTTGTGAGAGTACATTGTTGTGTTTTCAGTGAAGTTTAATGAACGAATAATAATTAGTTATGTATTTTAATAGTCACGGTTTCAGGTTTCGAATTTTTGTATAACATAATGGAAAATGGAAATAATTTTTGGTCGTTTGGACAGGTCCGAGAAACGCACTCCGTACCTTAATCTAGAATATGCCTGGTCATATTATGATTTTAGAGGTTGGTTATCGTTGAGAATGAGTTTGGCAATTCTCAATTGATGAAAGTGAAAATTCAATTTCGATTCTAGCATTTGACAATTATTATTCGAAGTAAGACACTCATCTATGACAAGACTCTTTTAGAATCCTCAATTCAGTGGGAATAAACAATGATCGTTGCGTGATACACACATGATTTGCTCTATTGGTCGATTGGCTATAGAACCCTCTAAGCAGCCGCGCTATGTTTCTAGCAGGGTAGTATTCAGTTTATGCGCAGATCTCATTATTGTTATCGGTGTTTTATTATTCAATGGTGTCGTGTTTTGAAATTGTGTGTAGTCTTTGATATTTATCCTTCATAATTTGTTTTACTTCTGTGGCTGAGAGAAATGATTCAATTTATTTTGTCATGCATGTAGTACAGATATATTGGACGAACCGATGGATGAAGGTTTTGGAAGGTAATATTTTTCGTTTATATTTTTTTGTCTCATTAAAGACATATCGTAACAATTTCAAACGGAAAATTTGTTTATTTTTTTATGGACTATCAACTGATGGCATTTTTGGGTAGCGACCTCAATAAGAGTGAAATCTACCTAAAATTGACGAACTTCCAGTCACTTAACTCCAAGTTTCGAGTAGAACATCCTGCACAAATGCCAAAAAACTTCAAGAAGAGTTCAAAAAACATTATCGTTTTTTTTCTGGTTATTTGTCCTATTCTTCTATATATTGAACGACACGTATACAGGGTGTTTCCAAATGAAACTTACATCGTCTGCCTGTAGATATCTCTCGTAAAATTTGACAAAATGATATAAGGACCTGATTACTTTTCGAAATACAGGGGTTTAAAAAAAGTTTTTATTTGATAACTTCAAAACGGATTAATATTTATCAGTTCGTTTTTAATTGTAAAAAGACATATTTTAGTGAAAAATCATGTTTCATATCTAGATCCAGTGGTGTGCAGTTAGAAGAGTATGTCCCCTTTTTCCCACCATTTTCTACGCCCGTGGTATTTGAAGCTATTTTTTTTTGTATTGTTTAACAGTTTTCACGTAAAAAACAAATAACCTTTACATACCGAAAATCTTGTGGTTTTTAAGATATTTAATGTTTTTATGAAGTCAGCAAGATCGCTTTTTATTAATGAAATAACCAACAATATTTTCTTGGATTTCTTGAATAACTGCTTCACTACTAATGATTAGAACATGAAACAGCAAATAATAAAAAATGGAATAAGATCCAGTGTCAACATAATTTCCTGTTTTTTTTTTAATTAATTAAGGTAAATATGAATATAAAATATAAAATGTGAATAAGTAAAATGCTCTGTTCAAAACTGTGATTTGCTGTCCTCTTGATCATAGAAGAGGACGTATGCTTCTCCACTCACGATAGATTTTGATGATAGCGGTGATACTCTCGAGTCATTGTACTCGTGCCATGTGCCTGCATAAGGGTGCCTACAGTAAGCCGTGTAGTGTCCATTAAAAGTTGTTCCGCTATGGTTGGATACAGCATACAAGTTGTAGCGACACGGAGCTGTGTTATCTACTACATAAATATTCATATCTAATACATCGAGAGAAAAGTCAATAAGACATTTAGTTTTCCTCTGAATCTCTCCATCTGCGAAAATATTTTCAAGTGAATTACTAAAATTTTGGGGAATTTAAGAATAGATAATGACTTCGTGCATTTTCTCCTTTCCTTGCATTCAGAACAAGGGGGTTTTTCGTCATCATCCAAAATTTCTTCCCTAGTAAACAAGTCTAAACATTGCGACAGTCTGAGTTTGCCAGTACTCTTTGGAATAGGGAGTGGAAGGTCCCAGAAGGGTCAAAAGTGACAAAACAATGGCCACAGAAAGTACATTTCAACAATGATCTCAGTTGACCAACAAAGTTATCGACAATTTTCGAGTTGTTCATTCTAAGATATATTGACCAAGACTCTTTTGCCTTTTCATTATCGCTCAAATTTTCATCGATTTCTATGAACATAGGTTCAGGCATTTCTCTTACTCTATTTACATCTTCATGAAGACCTTCCAAAAAATATCTGAAAAATTCCTTGGCATCCTGTTGAGCGTTACCCATAAAACGAGGTGCAAATCTTTGTATCTGGTTTTTCGAAGAAACAGTGTTAACCACCACATCAGACGAATCTTCTGACCAGAGTTCTTTTACCACTTCTTCAAATGCTTTTATCAAAGCACCCTTCATACTTGATATGCTTGTGTTGATATCCTTCAAATGTTCGTCTTTCCTCAGATACTCGAGCAACCATCTGGTATTCGATAAACATTGTATTGCGCTATTCATAAAGCAGGTATTGCCAATGTTTTTCAAACCATTAAGACCAAGAGTTTTGACACTTTTAATAATAGTAGCTACATAGATGTCAAAGATGAAATGGTAAATGTCATTCTGTTTAAAGTCAGAACCAAAATAAGTTATTTGCAATTAAATTTGTTTGTGCAACTTTAAGACCCTTTTTGGTATGATGGATTATACTTTTGAAGAAATAACTGATATGCACCTAACCTACGGGGACTCCAGGAAGAATGGTAGACGTTCCGAGCGCTTGTATAATGAAAGATACCCAAATCGACTTAGATTTCCATGTCACACAACGTTTGCTCAAATTGACAGGAGATTGGGTGAATTTGGACAATTCAGTTTAAAAATAGAAGGTACCGGTAGAAAAGGAAAGGAAAGAACTGTGCAGTTTGAGGATGATATTCTCGAACGTATTGAAAACAGACCAGAGTTAAGTACACGTACCATTGCCAAATCTTCAAATGTAAGTAACAAAACTGTGTGGAAAGTTGTAAATGAACAACTGTTGTATCCTTATAAGTATACCCGAGCTCATGCCCTAAAACCAACAGATTATCGTTAAAGAGTGGCATTTGCCAATTGGTACAGGCAAAAATGTTTAGAAGATATGCAATTCACCGAATTTGTTTTATTTACTGATGAAGCCAAATTCACACACACACACACACACATGTCTGGGCTCAAGAAAATCCATATGTTATTCGAAAACTGGGATTTCAGGAAAAATTCTCGGTTAACGTGTGAGCTGGCATTCTTGAAGATTGTATAGTGGGTCCATATTTATTACCTAATAAACTCCTGCCTGACTTATTAAACGACGTTGCACCATTGCATATTAGAGCAAATATGGGTAATGTATGGTTTCAGCGCGATGGGGCATCTGTACATTATTATCTAGCAGTCAGACAACTTCTAACCTAACAATTCGGAAATTACTGGATAGGGCGAGGTGGACCCAATATGTGGCCTGCGAGGTCTCCGGATTTGAATCCAATCAATTTTTTTCTGTGGGGTTACATGGAGTCCCTTGTACGATACCATAGTAGACACGGAGGAGGAACTGATAGCAAGAATCCATGCGGCTACAGAAATTATTTCTGGCAATCGCGAGTCTTTCTAAGGTATGCGATTTTCAATGCGAAAGCGTTGCATATTATGTATTAATGTAAATGGACGAAATGTTGAACATCTTTTGTAATTTGTTGGCTGTTTACTATAAAATTAAATTTGCATCGGATATTATTTAATTTTGTCAATTGTATGTTATTTTTATTGTCATCAATTGTTTTGTTAATAAAAACAATGATTTGGAAAAAATATTTTTTAACAATATTTTCTTAATATTTCAGAAGCGTCTCCAAAATTAGGTTCTGTTACATTTTCTAATCATTAAAAGTCTAGTAGTTATAAAAAATTGAGAAAAAAGTATTAAAGAAATCCAAGAAAAATATTGTTGGTTATTTCATTAATAAAAAGTGATCTTACAGACTTCATAAAAACATTAAATATCTTTTCGGTATGTAAAGGTTTTTCGTTTTTTACGTGAAAACTGTTAAACAATACAAAAAAATTAAAAATAGCTTCAAATACCACGGGCGTAGAAAATGGTGGGAAAAAGGGGACATACTCTTCTAACTGCACACCACTGAATTCAGATATAAAACATGATTTTTTACGAAAATATGTCTTTTTACATTTAAAAACGACCTGCTGAATTTCAAATTAATATATTAATCCGTTTTGAAGTTATCGAATAAAAACTTTTTTTTTCAATTCGAAAAGTAATCAGGTTGGACCCCTCATTCCTTATATCATTTTGTACAATTTTATGGGAGGTATCTACAGGCAGACGTTGTGAGTGTCATTTGGAAACATCCTGTATATCAATGAAAACTCAGATTAATCATTGCATACCTTCTTTATTAGTTACTGAATCTCAGTGTTTCAAGTTCTGTTCCTCTTTGTACGTTTGCCAAACATTTTTTGAGCTTTCTGCACCCTTCAATGAGTTTTTGATATAGGCAGTGCAATAAGTCAAGACAATAATTTCCATTGTTGTACTGAAGAAGTTATGTTTTGTGAAGAAACATTTCAGGATTCTTCACATTTTGTTTTCATTCATTCATATTTGTTTTTTCAGATTTTTCAGATTTTCCATATCTGAAAAAGTTTTTCCAAATTTACGATTAGATTTCCAATTTTTCATATGAAGTGAAGAAGTAGAAAGTCAAAAGTCTCATCAAATAAGTTGTATATCTATTTCCTTCAAAACTTGAGTTTTTTTTGGTGGATTTAGGTAGAAAGGTTCCGAATTCGTTGCATTTTTTCAATAGCCCTTTCAAAATACCTATCTTTGGCCGAGGGAAATTCGGAAACATTTCTGCAGTAACACGATAGTTATTGTCATTTATTTTAGAAAAATTATTATGAGGTTCAGTAAATCATTATTGCCATTTCCAATAATTTGTTATATCTATCTTGCCTGGGGTGCATGACAATCAATCAATCAAATGTTAATACAGTAACTAATCCTAATATATACAACTTAATCCACTATGCATGCTGGTGGGCGGCAGTATAGAAGGGGGGGGGGTGCATGACAGGCATAAGATATTCTTTCAGTAACCGTAGTTATATTTGAAGAATCCAGCAAATATGATGTTTTTCAAAATTTTTATCACTCTGTAGATTATCACCGGAAAGTCGTAGAGCCCATTAGTGAAATGAAACTTCAATTTTCTTTCAACAAGTATTTTTTTTTTCGATAACACTAAAACTCATACCTCGAGAACGGCTGAATCTAGGTAGGGGGTTCTCAAATCATGTGACCCTAAAATTAGATTCAATTTTTGAATTGAGGCGTCCGATACTTGAAAGTATTATCTCCACCTGAAGAAGGTATTCTATAGCGAAACACATGTGTGTAAAATTTGCATGGCCATACTCATTCCACGAATATCTTACATACGTGTAATTCAGTACAACAGCATGCCTAACTAGGAAATAGTATATTATGCAATGATCATGTAATGATAGCTATTAATACATAATCACGAGGTAGGTGTGCCATTACATGATCGTTGCATACACTATTTTTTCTACGACCAATAAATAATAAAATAAAAACAATAATTTCTGGTGGTGTACAAGATAATTCTTCACTGCTCGACATACTCTTAGAGGTACTTTCGATGCGTTGTGATTGAATGCAGATTAAAATTAAATGTCTAATATACCACTTGATTATCCAAAAGTACGTGTTTCTGTAGGTCGAAAATTCGTTTCATAATGAAAAGTACATGTTTTTACTGGCTAAAATCTGTTTCCAAATGAAAATCCGTGTTAAAATGGACGATATTAATAAATCGGTAGCAGATATTTAAATCGCGTATTACGGAAGTAGACAAAAAAATATTTGCGATATTTTTTTCTACATACCAAATAATCAGTATGTTAAAAGTTATTTCAAACAAATTCATAGAAACTGAGCTTTGTAAGAAGTGAGAACCGCGGTATGGTAATAATCAACATTCATATGGTCTCATATTTAGCATTGGAATCAGCCATCGATATTCTCGTCGTGCCAGTGTTTCATGTTCTATTTCGAGGATTTTATTATCCGCGACACTTTTTTGTCTATACAAAACAGGCGTGTTTCTTGCTCTTTTTTTTGATAACCGCGTATTTACACTCTCCTTGTATCAAGACGGTCAACGGTTGAGCTATTGAAACCGTTTTGCTGGTGTGAAAATAAATAAGTGATAGCCAGTCGTGTTTCTTTATAGTCCGGGAGCCCGAATGAAGAACGGTACCAAGCCAACTAACATACGAGGTGGTTATAGTAAATTTTGTTTTATTTTGTGTGTAAGCAGTACTGCTTGGGTAATTATTCAATTTTGTTTATAAAAGCTACTCTTGTCGCTTTTCATCAGTAATTATTGTTTCCAAATAAATCTGATTAATCCAAAGTCCTCTCATTTCAGACAATATATATATATATATATATATATATATATATATATACATATATATATATAAAGTAGAAGGAATTTAATGGACATAGCCCTCAGAGAGAAGTGTTAACCGTAGACACGTGTTTCGGGCTCTCGGCCCTCATCAGTACGGTGGAGAAGTGCAAAGATGAACAACACTTGGTAGAAAACGACGAATCAACGGAGTCAACGAACAGACGCCAACCGCTCATTTGTGGTTTCGGTCAGCAGACCCTGAAATCCAGGGCAACAACCAACGTCTGAGGGCTATGTCCATTAAATTCCTTCTACTTTGTTTTTAACAGTCCCCTCACTATTACTCTCTTTCATATATATATATATATATATATATATATATATATATATATATATATATACTAGCTGACCCGACAGACGTTGTCCTGTCAAATTTCTATGTTCCCTAAAATGTTTTTCCCGAAAACTCTCGTCCGCGTAGAATTTCTTTTTTTCTATGTTTTCCTTTATGTTGTTCCATCTAGCTCGCTCCTCCCGTCCCTTTTCCGTTATCCCGTTTTTTTTTTCTGTTATCCCGTTTTCCCGTTATCCCCTTATCCTGTCATCCCGTTTTTCTGCTATCCCGTTATTCCCGTTATCCCGTTATCCCATTTTCCTGTTATCCCGTTTTTTATTTATCCCGTTTTCCCGTTATCCCCTTATCATATCATCCCGTTATCCCGTTTTTCGTTATCCCGTTATTCCCATTATCCCGTTTTCCTGTTATCCCATTTTTTAATTATCCCGTTTTTCCCTTATCCCCTTTTCCTTTCATCCCGTTTTTTCGTTATCCCGTTATTCCCGTTATCCCGTTTTCCTGTTTTCCGGTTTTTTATTTATCCCGTTATTCCGTTTTCCCGTTATTCCCTTATCCTGTCATCCTGTTATCCCGTTTTCCCGTTTTTTCGTTATCCCGTTATTCCCGTTATCCCGTTGTCCTGTTATCCCGTTTTTTCTTCATCCCGTTATCCCGTTCTCAATTTATCGTACTACAATTATTATATTCGATTGCCATCTTGCAACCCTATTGCGGATCTGTGGATAAAATAAAATAAAATAAAAATTGCGATGGAAAAATAGGGGTTGATCATAGGAGGGTGAAAATTTAGGGTTGTATGTATTTTTGAATGCTGTATCATGAAATAATAGAAAAAAAGATTTTCATCTAAAAAATGAAAAAAAAATTAAGTGGTGGACCACCCTTAACATTTAGGGGGATGAAAAATAGATGATGTCCGATTCGCAGAACTAACCAATATGCACACAAAATTTCATGAGAATCGGTCGAACCATTTCGGAGGAGTTCAATTACAAACACCGTTTCACGAGAATTTTATATATTAGATATATATTCTTCAATTTCTCGAAATAGATGTCTGATTTAGTCAATTTGTATAATTTATTTCAACGACGTTTCGACATGGTATTTGTCATCTTCAAATTCAAAAAAAATAATTCTATTTATAGTTTTGCTTTTGCATTGTAGGAATGTTGTTGAAGGTGTCTGATTTCTTTGTTATCGGGAATGGTTTTTCTTTCATGTTTCCACCCCTTCATAAATACAGTGGATTGTTTAGAAGATTAAGTTAATGAGCCTTAATGTATTTTTATGACAACATGTAAATATCAGTTTTTATTATTACTACTATAAACAAAGTTAAAAAATGTTATAAATCTGGCTTAATAGGCCAACCCATAGAGGTTTTTTTCCCACTTAAATCAAGATGCAACTACCTCGTGAAAGATAGTTCGTAGATGAAAACTCCGGTGTCGGCTCCAGCAAAATCACTTTGTAGAATTTTTTTAACAAGAAATATTGTCAAAAATTACCACTTTTTTTACAATTATCCTAAAGAGTATTGAGGGAATCGTTTGACGCTCAATAGAACTTTTGTAGATAATTGGAAAACCTGCAAAATGTTTGTTTCCACTGAGAAAATCCGTAAAAACCATTTTTTTTATTCATAATTTGTATTTTAGAGCTGGACAAACAATATTGCGAGAAATTATAGATGATAACATGTAGTTCAACTGTGTGCAAGATGGTTTCTGTCCGATTTGTAGTTTTTGCACCATTTCGTTGAACAATTTAGGGGCTTATCTTGGAAAATGCGCCGATTTAAGGGAAATCGTCGTATTCAAATTCTGTGAACGGCATCTGGAAGTAGAGATCAACATCTACAACTTGTATATTTTGGATTTCCACCTGAGAGGTGGGAAATATGTTGAAAGTGACACTGAACATTGCTCCAAACTCTTGAAAGTGCGCTCGAGGCAGAGTCGTGTAACGGTAGTGGGGGAACGAGCCAGCGGAGGAGAGTATTTCACCTCGCGGCATATTATATTAGTGCATATAAGTTATTAGCGTGATTTTGTATACGTTTTCAGTTATTTAATTATTCAGTTTTTTTATTAACTTAGTATATTACATTAGTTAGTGTGGCTAGTATTGAAAGGTAAGTATACGTATTCGTGATGAGTACTTTTATTGGTTAAAGTAATTAGCTTTTTAACAACTCTTCGTTTTGTTTTTGTTTTTTACAGATTCGTACATTTTGTTCATTTATACGGCATCTGGAAGTAGAGATCAATGAATACAATTTGTATCTTTTTGATTTTCACCTGAGAGTTGGTACATTTTTCCTTAATTAATACGAATCGATAAATCACTGAAGTCACAATATTACTAAATCTCAAAGGTGAACTGATATGTTGCATAGAAAGTTTGAAAAAAAGTCGAGAACACATCTGTTTGGGAGGGTTCAATTCAATTCCACCACTACAGCTACTTCACTCTGCATCGAGCGCACTTTCAAGCGTTTGGAGCAACTTTCAGTGACACTTTCAACATATTTCCCACCTCTCAGGTGAAAATTCAAAATGTACAAATTGTAGATATTGATCTCTACTTCCAGATGCTTTTCACAGAATTCAAATACCACCATTTCCCTTGAATCGGCGCAGTTTGCAAGATAAGCCCTTAAATGATTTATAAAGCGATTGTGCAAAAACTACACATCGGATAGAACCCATCTTGCACACAGTTGAACTACATGTTTATATCTATCACTTCCCGCAAGATTGTTTGTCCAGCTTCAAATTTGAAAACATTATGAATTTTTCACGAATGGTCTACTTTTAGAGGTTTTCCCGGATTTACTCAGTGGAAAGTGCAACGATCCGGTTGCACAAAAAAATATTTTGTAATTTGTTTTTTTTTTTTTATGTTCTGGTTCCCACGAAAAGGGATATCCTGTAATGTTCAGAGAACATCGTGGGAACCAAGGGAAAGAAGGTAGGAGTTGGTGTTCTTCTTAAATTTCTGGAGGTTGTATGCCTCGGGGAACACCTCCCTAGGCAATGAGTTCCAAAGCCTCGCTGTTCGTTGGATGAACGAGTCTTTGGAAAGTGATGTTCTGCAGGTCTCCAAAGTGACCACGAAGGGGTGTGATGACTGAACTTGACGGGTTAGTCTCGAAGAGACTGCCAAAGCAGGAACGATTGTTGATATTTCAGAAGAGCATCGCCCATGAAAATATCTATAAAATAGAGACAAATCGCCAACTTTTCTACGGTGTTCCAGACAAGTGAGCGAGTTTGTAAGCGAGGCATCACCGACGAGACGAATTGCCCTTTTTTGGACAGAATCCAATAGCCTCAGGATATGTTTAGGTGCCCCACTCCAAATATGGGAACAGTATTCCAGGACAGGTCGGATCTGTGCCTTATAGATCATAAGCAGCTGAGTGGGGGTGAAATAGCTCTTGGCACGAAACAAAAAACCAAGTTTTTGGGATGCATTTTTGGCAATGGACCTCACGTGATTTTCCCAGGAAAGGTTATTGCTGATAGTAATACCAAGCATCGATATGGATGACTTCAGTGGTATGGTTACTCCTGACAAAGTTATGTTAGGCACAGTGAGATCGGCTTTTCTAGAGAAAAGACATGCTTGTGTTTTGTTTGCATTGAATTCTACCAAGTTATTAGATCCCCACTCGAGAATTGTTGCTAAGTCCATAAATTGTTGGTAAGTCCATAAAGTATTTGAATTCCCTACAAAAGTTCCATGGAGTGTGAAACTTTTCAAGATATTTGTAAAAAACAAAAAAAGTGGTCATTTTTTAAACTATTTCTTGTTAAAAAAATCCACAAAGCGATTTGGCTGGGGCCGACACCGGGGTTTTCATCTACGAACTATCTTCTAGTAGTACAGGTTATTTGCGTCTTTATTTAAGTGTGAAAATGGCCTGTATTTTGTTACAAGCTTTTATTTAGTTTCACCTGTTCCGGTGTCTGTCCGTGTGTCTGTCGGTAATCAAATCTTGCAAGTTAAATCTGACCCACTTCTAATCGTTCGATTGATTTGGCAGGTGTACCTAATTCCAGTGACAATCTATTACGAAATTTTTGGTTGGAAAAAAAAACAAAATGGCGGCTCCAATATGGCTGACAATTTTTGTGAATATGGTCCGATTCTATTCAAAATTGGTATCTAGAGGTTTTCGGGGTCGGAGATTATGATTTTTTGTCAAAATTCCAAAACTCAATATAGCGGTTTCAAAATGGCGGACGAGTTTTGTGATTAGGGTCCGATTCTATTCAAAATTAGTAAATGGGGGTTTTTGAGGTCGAAGATTTTTTATACAAGCGTTCATTTTTAGTTTAAGCTGTCCCGGTGTCTGTCTCTCTGTGTGTCTGTCTGTAATCAAATCTTGCAAGTTAAATTTGACCCACTTCTAATCGTCCGATTGATTTGAAATTTGGCAGGTGTACATAATTCCGGTGACAATGCATTATGGAATTTTTGTTAGAAAAAATGAACACAATGGCGGTTTCCATATGGCAGACAATTTTTGTGATTATGTTCCGATTCTATTCAAAATTGGTATATAGGAGTTTTCAAAAATAAATTAGATAGAAATTACTAAACCAGTTATTTAACATTATAAATACTAAAAAATAAAAAACAAATGAACGAAAAAAACAAGCTTTCATTAGTGGTTAATAAAAACAGAACGAAAAAGTTGAAAATAAAAATTATAAAAAAAAAATTAATAACAATATTTGATTTACACAAATGCACTAAAAAGGAAAAAATAATTTCTTTCGTTGTTTGATCTAATACTGATACAAAATAGGTAATCTTGCGCGGCAAGATTTTGAATCTGTTACTCACAGATCTATTGGTTGGCCTATAAGTTTTTGATATCATTTCTATTGTTAATACCGTTTCTATATGTATCATTTTCAAGGAATGTTCTTACTTATTTGGTCAAAATTCCAAAGTTGTTTGAATAAGTTGTATATATTAGGTTTAGTTAGAATTGTAAATACCCAATAGGAAATTAACATTGTAAAATGAACATGGATTTCTTTCTTTGGTGTTGAACTTTTGTTGATTTTTTTTTCGTGTTTGGCTGTAATGTCAATTTTTGAGTACTCATGGGCTTGTATTCACTTTTGCAAATATTGTTTTGTTTGACCTATATAGGTACTTTTACAGTATTTACATGCCATTCTATATTTCTGGTTTTAATTTTGAATAAATCGTTTTATTCGTATTTTTTAGTCAAGGTGATATAGTTATGTTGCGTTTTTCCACGGTTTTATTAATTTTATTTGATAGTTGGTCTATGTATAGTGAGAATATATATGTTGTTGTTTTCTTTTCTTTATTACTATTATTATTCGTTTTTTGTTTGTTTTCTCTGCAAAGTGACTGGGGTAATTATATTCTTTAAAATTTGTTTTTTCTAAATTACTTTTCCTGAATTTTGGGTGCGCAAGCTTTATAGCGGTGCGTTTGACAAAAAATAGTTTGTGTAACGATTTGATGCATTTGGTTTGATGTTTCCAGAATTGTCGTGCATTATTGTTGTGACAAGAAAGTTTATTTGTTTTTGTATTTCTTTTTCTATTGTGAATTCCAATTTAGGGTGATATTTATTTATGAATTTTTTCCAGAATTTCATTAACTTTATCAGTAGGAATACATATTGAGCAATCATCTACATATCGTTTGAAGAATAATGGTTTCAATGTAAGTGATTTGATGACCTTTTCTTCAACATACTCCATCACCAGATTTGCTAACTACTGTTGCAGCAATTGGAGACCCCATTGCAATTCCGAATATTTGTGAATAGTTTCATTTGAAAGTACGTTGAGGTTAAACAAGGTTCAATTCCTTTTAAAAACTCTCTTCCAAGGTTAGCGTTGGGTAACTTTGGATTTCTCTCATATCTATCGCTAATTTTGCATCCATACATATTTGTATATAAACTATACCCATAGAGATTATTATATTATTTTGTGGAACTGTTTATATTGCGAACCAATTTCACAAATTCCCAATATTTTTTCCAATAACATTTGAAAGAGTTTCTGAGAGTAATTTTGATAAATTGTAAATGGCTGATTGAATATTGATTTTGTGTAAGTTGGGCAAGCCGTATATCGTTGGTAGTTGAGCGTTCAGAGCGTTGTGTATATTAAGTTTGTTTTTTGTTTCCTGATCTATTAGTAAACCAATTATTTACTAATTTATTAACTTTCGATTGAAGTTTTTCTGTGGGTTGAATCTTTTTTATATGTGGATTCGTCCATTAGCATAGTTTCTAGTTTTTATTCGTATTCAGAAATTTTCACAATTACTGTTTTGTTGGTTCTATTTGCACTTAGTATCAGTTATTCGTATTTTCCATCGACTATTTCCCTCCTTATTTTTGAGCAAATCAAATGGCCGAAATTCCAAACAGAACCAATTAGATCAGTTTTGTAGTGATAAAATGTCTTCTCGTTGTTTTATACTGATAAAACCACTAGTGGATTCGATATTGTTTTTCGATAACATCACACTATGCCCTGTCACCTGTCATTATATGTCAACGCATTCAATTCATATATTATATATAATTCAGTTCCTGTAAGGAAACAGGAAATGCAAAATGGATCAAATAAGGGATTTTGAGCTTACTACATACAGTGATTTGATATTGTAATTCAAATATATATATATTTCAGACTGTTAAATGAGCCAAGTGAGGCTGTGAATCATATAACTCCCAGATTCTCATACATCAATGGGTGTTGTGAAGTAGTGGGTAGGTAACCAGACTATCACGCGGAGCTAGAAATATTTCATGAAGAATTGTAAAACCACTAAAAACTTCATAAAAAACTCAAAATAGCACAAATCTCACAAAACTCAATCATTATATGCATAACGTCAACAGGCATTCAAAATTATACCTATAACAAAGACGAGATTGCCTAGTTAGCTAAGGAGCAGGCCACGAAAAAAGCAACTCGAATCCGACCGACGTCAATTTTTTTTTTTAATTTCGAAAATAAATTTCATTAAAAATAACAGCGCAGATTCTGCAAACGATGCATTTACAAGGTAAATGCATAGGGAGATCTTTAAAACTGGTTTTTTACTTAATTTCTTCAGTAAATATATGATATTTCTTCCTATGATAGCCTCTACTAACCTCAATTCTCACGTGAAAAAACACAGACGCTCGTGTGAGCTCAGCAGGAAACGTGCCGACCCTATCCCATTTTTCTCAAAATTATATCCTGATCAAATACACTAGAAAAATGTATGTGTTTTAAGATTTTGAGTGAGTTCAAGAACAGTGGATAATCACTGTGAATGAATCTGTAAAGCGATTTCTTTGATTTTGGAACGAGAAGAATTGTTGTAACTTTCCAAGTTTAAAATTCGAATATAACATGAATTCTGGTACTTTTATTCAGTTTCAAATGTGATTTGGGAAATATTCTCATCAAATATTATTCGTGCTAAAGGATTTTATCGCAAATTTTTCCTTGAGCATTTTGCCTCTAGGGAATTTAACTCGTGCAATTTGCGGCCTTATTATCAAAGATTAATTTAATCAGATAATAAGACCGGAAATCGCACTCATTAAAATTACCAGGCAAAATGCTTTCTCGAAAATTTCAAAAATTTTTGAGCGATAAAATCCCTAGCACATATGATATTACCCTCGATAAAACCACTAGCACATACTATACAATCCTCGAAAAAGTAAGATTTTGAAGATTCAACAACTATTATGCACGACAATGCTGGAAACCTTGTCACAAACTGGTTTATTAAACCAAATAAATCAAATCGTTATACAAACTATTTGTCAAACGCACCCCTTAGTTACAGAAAAAAATATTCAAAATTTAACTGACAGAGCTGTAAAGCTTGCCCCTCCAAAATTCAGGTAAAGTAATTAAGAAAAAATCAAGAATATTTTGAAAGAAAATAATTACCCCCGCCACTTTATACAGAAAACAATAAAAAACCGAATACATGTGATCTATAATAATTATAGTAATAAAGAAAAGAAAACAATAACATGAATATCCTTACCATACATAGACAAACTATCGAATACAATTAATAAAACAATGGAAAAATATAACATAACTATATCACATCGACTACAGAATATGAATAACACCATTTATTCAAAATTAAAAGCAGGAATACCAAAAACAAACAAACAAACTCATCTATTATATAGGATACAATGTAAAGGCTCACAGAGTACCTATATAGTTCAAACAAAACAATATTAGCAAAAGCGAATACAAGCCCATAACTACTCAAAAACTGGCATTACAACCTTATCCAAACACGAAAAAGAAAATCATCATAAGTTTGACACTAACAACGTTGCAATTTAAACCAAAGGAAGAAATCCAAAAATAAGAACATTCCTTGAAATTATACATATAAAAAAAGACCAGTATGAACTTCAACCATATTTTGGGAACCGTTGTCCGCATAAGCTGGCAATTGCCGAATGCAATAAACATTCCAATATATGGAATTTTGAACTGATTGTTTGATAAATCTAGATCTGAGAATCTTTATTAATATTCGATGCATGCTACCGGCGATACATATTGAAACAAATGTATCGAAAACAAACTAAATCTCGTTATATCCATTCAAACTGGTAGATGAAGTCAGAACTAGTAGATAAAGTCAACATACTTTGAATCACTTAAGAAATGCACGTAACAGTCCTCAATTATCAAACATTTGTAAGGAATTCAAACACACGGAATTGATTTGCACAAAAACTGAACAATTTGGCGGTCATTGACTTCTTGAAAGGGAAGCAGGGTTGGCAGGTGATCTTTTCACACGACGTTTGTCAGACTCGACTACTGTTTACTGGTTGGCTGGTAAATGGTGAATCTCACTAAGCAACCAATCAGGAAACAATACGCGATGTGCCTGAGAAGTAATTTGAACATTCTTTTATTTAGCTCCGCTGACGTTTGTTCTTACCACCAAACACCGAACTGTTTCGTGTGTATATCTAAAATGAAGAAATGCTTTGGGTGTTTCCGTACTATATATATAAACATAATATAGACTGACAAATATTTAAAAGTATATCGCGAAATCAAGGCTCCAAATTGACTTGAAGAGATCTACAATTTTTGGTTAGGTTAGGTTTTAAATACAGTCAAAGAGATTTACATACCTATCTGCTATCGGTAAACTCCATTCGTTTATGTTTTGTGGTTTGCTCATATTATCAAATCTGAAATAAAAAACATGGATTTATTTATTGTCATTTCATATAAAATGATAAAGGATCCATTGAGGCCCCCACAGTCGCAATACAAGTGGCGATACAGGTGGCGATACAAGTATAAGAGATTTGTATCAAGTATCAACGTCTCCACACACGGTGATACGGAATCGTGAAACATCATTTGCAAGCACGTGGTATCGCCGTTTCACAGTAGTGATTGAGACGGTGATACTGATACCGTGATACTGATACAACCACACACACGATGAGATTCGTATCGCTACTACGGTATCATGCAACATGTATCGACACAGACCTCACCATCTGAGGGGCCTTTTATCTTACTACGTGCCACTAATACAAGGATTA
This sequence comes from Gonioctena quinquepunctata, assembly GCA_018342105.1. Lineage (NCBI taxonomy): Eukaryota > Metazoa > Arthropoda > Insecta > Coleoptera > Chrysomelidae > Gonioctena > Gonioctena quinquepunctata. The sequence goes on along the minus strand of JAFIRS010000373.1, from coordinate 570,190 downwards.
AAACTTCTGATTGGATTCTCAGGATTGGAGAAGTTTGTGTCCATGATGATGCCGTTTTATTTATTATACAGGGTGTTCCAAATTAAGTCGGCACCATTGCCAACTCCGTTATTATTGAGGCTACGATTTCCGTTAAATGGGCAAACTGGTAGCATTTTTAGTGGCCTTCTCGATGCCGAAAACAAATAAAAATTGACAGTCGCGTTGTCATAATATTTCATAAAATGATATTTTTTTCAATGTAACACCCTATATTTTTTCATCTATTTCGATTCGTAATAACATTCTTAACAAAAAAGCTCATATCACTTTTCTTCCTAAAGTGGAAAATGAGCGACTTATGTGGAAATATTTATTTCTTTTACTAGTACAAAAAATTTCTTTGTTTTGGCGAATAAAACCTCATGATTGTCCAAACACCCATTTTTTGTACTTATACGAATGACAATATTTTGTTACTAATAGCAAAATAAGACAGTAAAAAGAAAAAATTGCGCTGGGATGTGAACTCGTGAAACCCGTGATCATCATGTCGCACCACTCAATTGACACCACTTTATCAAACCCGTTTGTTATAAATGTTTCCTATTAATACAACTGTCTTATTTTCACCTTTACGAAAAAAAGTCAAATGAGCTTTGTTGTTGAGAATGTTATTACAAATCGAAATGGATGAAAAAATATAGGGTGTTCCATTGAAAAAAAAGATCATTTTATGAAATATTATGACAACGCGACTGTCAATTTTTTGTTTGTTTTTGGCATCGAGGAGGCCACTAAAAATGCTACCAGTTTGCCCATTCAACCGAAATCGTAGCATCAATAATAACGGAGTTGGCAATGGTGCCGACTTAATTTGGAACACCCTGTATATAAGTCTTCAAATCGCAAGAGTTATAATGCAAATGTTGAGGTGATCCACGTGTAGATTAATTTCGTTTTTTAACAAGTGAAAACGAAAACAATATTTTGCCAAGAATTCACTCTACGTGATGTGAACATTATAACCCCCCAAAATCTAATGAGGGATGGAATTGTTATACATACTTTCTCCCTCTTCTTCCTATTATTCTGAGTAGGATATAAAGCATTCATTTCAAAAGAGTTTCTCAGTTGATATTTATTATTTCCATATCTATTATCATATCAAATTCTTCATCCATGGTGTTATGTAAATATCAATCAACAAAATATGGTAAAATCTTCATAAGAATTAGTCCTATTTTTTTGAATTTTGATCGGCTTGATGGTTTGAGATTAAGATTGATGGACACAGGTTTAGATAAATCTTGTTGTTTTTCAGTCACTCTGGTGAACAACCCGTGTGTTTAAAAATATCAATTTATTTTTTTACGATTAAAATACTTTCTGATTTGTTGAAAATATAAACAGGATGTTCATAAAATCAGATGTGGAATCATCTGCGACTGAAAGATAAACTTTAGTCACTAGCTTCCATCGGCAAGATAACCTCTTGTGGGGTATTCATGTTGAAAAAGGAAACATTCTCAATTGAATATTGATAGAAATATTTTTCTGTGAATTGAATTTTTTGTGAATGTCTAACAGAAAACAACTACTTCCCCGGCTAAAGCCACGCTGGACATTGAACTACATCAAAATACTTTCTCTTATAAAAATATACCCTTCTCTCAAAGTATTGTCTAATAGTTTAGTCTTTCTTAATAAAATACAAAAATATATATAATAGATATATAGGAAAAGTATTTCAATATAAAATAAATACAAATATAAATGTAAAAGAAATCAGGATGCAATAATTTCAACTTTGCGATTGGGTGTGCCCTCTCGCTCATAGAAGAGTACGTACCCTTCTCCACTAACCAGGGATTTTGAGGATATAGGTGACAGACACCCTTGAATCATTGTATTCGTGCCACGTGCCTGTGTATGGGTGCCTACAATAGGCCGTATACTGTCCGGAATATGTCGTTCCATTATGATTGCACAGAGCATAGAGGTTGTAACGACACAGGGTCACGTTGTCTGCTGCATAATTAGACATGTCCAAAGGGAAATCGATGATGACTTTTAATTTTCTTCCGAGTCTCTTCGACGGTGAAAATCGCTTCTAATGGATTGCTAGTATTTTAGGTAAATTTTGTATAGACAAAGACTTACATTTTGAACATGTGGGTTTCTCGTCACCGTCCAAAGTTTCCTCGCTGGTGAAAGAGTCCAGACATTATGAATGTCTGAGCTGGTCTGTTTTCTGTGGAATCGGCAGTGAGAGATCCCAAAAAGGATCAACGGTAATAGAGCAATGCCCACAAAAGGTACATTTCAATGTCGATTTCAATTGGCCAACAAAGTTTTCTGCAATTATTGAGTTGTCCATTCTCTTTGGTTTTATCATGATCGTTCAGTTTTCCATCGATTTCTGTCAATACCGGTTTGGGCTCAACTGTAAACATGTTATCGTTTTCATGGAGGCCTTCGAGGAGGTGTATTAGAATCTCATGTGCATCCTGTTGGGCGTAACCCTTAAAACGTGGAGCAAATCTGAATCTTCAAAGAAACGGTGTTCAAATTCCTATCAGACGAATGCTCGTGTTGATATCTCTCATATAATCATCTTTCTTCAACAACATCTTTTCGACAAACATTGTATGACGCTGTTCATGAAACAATTATTTCCTATATTTTTCAGCCCATTTAGACCAAGACTTTTCATGTTTCCGTGCACTATTGGCCTGATCGTACAATTGGAGCTGCGTTCTCGGATACGGTGATTCTCACTAACACTGGATCGGCGGGAGTTGAAGCTGCTTGATAACGAGTTGGATTGATATATGGCAGATCGTGTTATTTTCCGGGAAGTTTTGTCGATATAACTAACCTTAATAGCCATTTCGTATTTTTTTAAATTGGGATCTGACTTGTACTTGATGCTACTACTGTCTCCAAATGAATAGTGTCCTATGCGATTATCCCTGGATAATACACGAGCTTTGACTATTGATATTGAGATATGTGCTTTTTAGAATGATTATTTTAGAAAAAATCATCCAAATGACGTCCAACAGGAATGGTTTCCAACACCGAAGCTGCATTACCTCTTTGAATGGCGATTCTGATGCGTTGAAGGAGAAAGCTGATAGATCTTCTATCATTGGTCACTTGGAAAAATTTTCTACCAATCTCTTTAATAAATTCCTTTGCTTAGGGCCGAATTCTCCGTAGGTTTCAATAGCTGCAGGGTAGAAAATGTAGAGATTTCTCAGGTTTTGATATTTTTTAATCTTAACTTTCTCTCCATTTTCTGCAGCTGTGCCCTCGCGAATAGAGGTTGAGTTCAAATGTGATGTGGCCATAGAACATTATGGCCACACACATACCATACCACACCACTGGTTTACCAAATTTTCAAGGAATCAATTACATTCCATCTGGTCGTTTCCCATATTCATGACTGACACCTGATGGCTCTAAGATAGCTGAAATTTTTGCAGTTATTAAAGCTATCTTTATCAAATCATTAACAGCATCATGGCAAGATCTACGACCAGCGCTAAATTCACAACTCAAACCATGAACCCCAGATTCATCTACTTCAGCACCACATTTGCAATTATGACGGAAACAAATTGAAGAACCCATTCGAAGTCCAACAGAAATTCTGAATGTTTCATCATCAAGAAGATTACCCAAAGAAGAAACTGGTAGTCCATTGAGCCACGCACCTGATTCCTTTGAAGACACTGCATTGAGACGAGCCTTCTGAAATGTAGCTACAGATGTTTCAAGCAGTTTATTCAAATTCAATTTCAAGAGCGGATGATCCCATGCACTTTCTATTTTCTTATTCGTACCTTGCAGAGGAAGTTTGACTTTAGAAATCCAGAATCTTTCGCATTATTCATAGAAAGAATATATTACTCCAAAGAAATCTGATGGTAGTATCGAGTTCACCAAATGGAAAACACTATTTGAGGAAGATAAAAACGCAGGTAAGGTAGGTGATGATGTCAGACGAATACCCAATCCCCCCATGTTCACAGGAAGTGTTGCTTGAAGCCAATTATCGTTACAAAATTGATTATTTGTTATCGATTCGAGAGTACTTTTTATCAATTCATCGAATTTATATAACTCTAAATAACCATGCCATGTTGTAGAACATCTGAGTATGTACATAAGTTTGGGTAATGCCAAACAGTTTTTTAGTAGGAAAAAAGCAGCATGAGCTGGAATTTCTTCGAGCTGTGAAGATATTTGTGAGAGAGTCTGTTCAACTTTGATACAGGTATAAAGAGCCTCAAGAGTAACACGTGCACCAAGGAGTACAAAATCAGATTCTACTAATAATTCCAAACCAGGAATGAAATAGACGAACTCATCGAAAACTTTTTGATTTGGAACATCAAGAAAGAAGATCTCACATTTATTGGTTTTCAATTCGATACCAATTTAGCTCAAATTGGAAATTATATATTCAAATCCTCCAAAATAACATTTTCCTCTCGTCCTATGGAACCATCATCGAGATACCAACCGTTGAAGTCGCTCTTGATCGACTTGGTCAACTCATCGATTGTTAGACAGAACATTGATTTAAGAATGGAAAGATATTTGGTATTGAATCCTTCAACAATAAATTTCTGTCAACCATGTTGAATGCATTTTTAAAATCTATCTTGAGAAACACTCTTGATTTCGGGTTTGAGTATTGATTAATATACTGCCGTGCAGCATTGGCAACAGCTTCGAACCCTCCTGGGGTTCCAAAACCAAACTGAGTTGGACCGAAAACTTCTCCTAGCTTTTCTGTCATAATAAAACACGCCAATTCTGCCACTAGTCGACGATAAAACATTCCAACTGCTATAGGTCGAATTCGACCGTCCTTCTTTTTCAAAGCACAAAGTGAAGCTCCATATAAAACTGTACAAATTTCAGGATTCACTCTGCCTGCCAGCATGAAGTTGCCTAATGCTGTTAATGAATTTAAAAGTTTATCGCTCGCACAACCTGAACTCTCACTGAGCACATCTTGGATATGAGATGGCCTGAGCGAGTCTATACCACCAGCAGAACTTGTTTTAAAAGATTTCACTGTCTCATTTACATTGATTTTATTGACTTCTAGGTTCTCTTTCCTGACGGTCGTATTGGAGAGGTTCAGATCTGTTAGCAGCTGGGTGTTTTGACTTCAGTTGTAAAAATGTTGAATGGTCAAAACTTGCAATCGTATCGTTCGAGGATTCTTAAAGCCGATGAGAGGTCTTCATCCGAAATCTTATTCATAACACTTCTCGACAAGTTTGCGGGAAATTTTGAAGAACATTGTTTGGTTTGCACATTTGGATTGGTCGAGTGTGAATCATTGATATTTTTTTTAATAAAAGATAAAAGGAATACCTTTTGTTCTTTACTACTTTAAGGAATTCGAAGATTCTTGTAACTTAAAAAAAATGATTTCTCCCAAGATTCTATGGAATTATACTTGATACATTCATCTATAGCTGAGAGCGAATGCACAACAAATTCTTGTTGATTTTGGAATTATTTTTATTACGAAAGTGCTTCTTTTGAATTCGGCCAGGTGACTATGAAGTTGATTACTCCTCTCTTGATTGCGTTTTTCTTGGGAATCATAGGTTGACTTTTTTTTAAATATATTGGCGATGAATGGTGAATGCGAATATTATGAATTCTCAGTCCTTATTCAGTATTGAAGGATTTGAAACAGATCTCACAAGATGGCATATGACGAGAGATACACTCCTTTCCATTCATTTTGGGAGCCCATCTGGTAGATTGTAGTAATTAATTCTCACTTATAACGGATATTCAAAATATTAGGATAACCCTGAAAGTAAATTCTGGCAATATGAATTTTCATAGAGGTTTCTTGAAATAACAACAAAAAATATATAAATTGGAATATTAATATTCAAAATAAGTTTTCCAACACATTTATTATCGTAACCAAGTTATCAATGATTCATAAGCATTCTGCATATTCAAATGCAATATTTTATTTATACAAATGTAGTTAAGAAAGTCTTCAAATTGGAATTACAATATTCCAGTATGTTTCATACCATTTTCTGGGTTTTCACTCCCTCTAGAGTTATCAGTTCTAGGACAAATTAGTAATATTAATCCATTTTTGTTGTGAATCATCTCAGGCAATCAATCATCCAAACGGGATGTTGTTGAGAAACTGGTCCGTTTTTCTTCTTTGATTCTGATTTCAATAGTTGTCCTACTAGAACAGAAAACCAATATCCTTTACTTCTATGGGGAGAGAAATCTCACGAAATGAAAATAAATATATTGATACCTCCCCAAAAGTCATTCTGACAATATTCCATTGTATTTTTTCCTAGTTATCGTAAATTATTGCCATTGACACAAAGATATTTCTCCTGGAATAAATTCCTTATCCCTACCTGAAAAATAATAAATCTTTTTGAAAAAATATAGGAATACAAAACCTACTGTCAAATAATTAAATAAACTGGGAATTTCTCACCTATAATATGGGTGATTTGAATATTAAAATTTCCCTCGATGTTTTCAGTCATATTTCATGAAGGAAAATTATAATTTGCGACCATTCATGTGCCAGCTTTTGGTCCATTTCAGAAGATATATAGTGCATGTTAGTTCAGCTCTTTGAAGTATCTCCGGCCCTGCGGTTTCCTATCCTGCACGTCACTGACAATCTTGGTAGTATTATCCAACAATTGTGGGAGAAGCTTGACACACGCTTTTTTGAAAACATCTTTGGAAATATCTACTTCCTTCATTTCAATTACCTGGAATGATTGTTCTAATTTGTTCTTCTCAGTCTGTATTTCTCGCAATCTAATTGATTTGGACGAAAATAATAAGATGTATAAACTATTCTGACCTTTGTTTTTGTGTTACTTTCAGTGAATCCCTCAATTTGTTTTCCTTGGTGATTGTGAAGAGAGATCGCTCGAAGTTTGAGTCTGGCAATCTGATACTTTTGGAAAATCGATTTGTGTTGACTTTTCTGAAACAAATTCAATGTAGAGACTGCAGTACGATGCAAATTATGATTGATAAAATAATTTTCGAAATGTATACTACAAATCCTGTTATTTGAATATAATGTTGTTTCCTTCGTCATGATATTTTCATCATCATAGACTAGTTTCCATCGAAGAACTCGTTCAATATCTTTTGGATTGGTAAATATGAAGATTCTTACCTTCTCGGGTAATATAGAACACTTGCCGTTTCCATCTCCACTACCCATTTTGACATGCAAATAAATACTTATACTATAAATGCTAAGGAGAAATATAGCATCTGTGAATATACAGTGTCCGCCAAAAAGTATGTACCATATGGGAAAAAAGTTTATTATTGGACTATTGGAAAAAACATACTGGGAAAAAGTTTGTGCAGGTCCGATTACCTAAAAATGATTGCTAATGTGGCGGCAAATTGAAAATAATCGCTATGAAAAGGCGAAAAGTGGGGTAAAATGGCAAGATATCAAAAAAAGTTATTTGAAAAAGTTACTTAGAATTCAATTTTATGCTCATAAATGAAGTTGGAAGAGGTAATTCGGAAAAATTGGAAATAGATGTTTTTTTGAATATTTTTCCATCTATTTATGGGATAGCTTGACTATGCTGAAACATTTGCATTTCAATTATAATGACAAAACTTTCTCATTTTCTCCTCACCAGAGGGCACTATATTTAAAAAATAGGATTTTGTCAGAACCCTGCTGTGACATAATTGAGGAATATGTTCACGGACACCGATGTAGATCACTGAATGAACCTGATTTTATTCCAGTATGGTTTATTCTCGATGTTTATATTTGCCAAAGAAATTGTGAAAATATTGAGAATGAAATAGTGAGTCAAATTTAAGAGACTTATAATTCACATGTTTATGTGCGAAGTGAAACGCTCATCCACGATTATCATCGGAACTTGATTATAATCTGGAAAACACCATGTTTTTGGAGTGTCATGTCATCACAATTGTCGTGGAATTCTGATATAACTGTTAGATACGAACCGATGTTACAGCAAGGCTTCTGACAAAATCCTATTTTTTAAATATAGTGGCCCTCTGGTGAGGAGAAAATGAGAAAGTTCTGTCATTACCATTGAAATGCAAATGTTTCAGTATAGTCAAGCTATTCATAAGAAAAAAATTAATACTTTTAAATAAATGGGAAAATATTCAAAAAAAATTGCTATTTCCAATTTTTCGAATTATCTCTCATGTGCATAAAATTGAATTCTAAGTAACTTTGTCGAATAACTTTTTTTGATATCTTGCCATCTTACCCCACTTTTCGCCTTTTCATCGCAATTTTTTTCAATTTGCCGCCATACTAGCTATCACGTGACATGTGTCAAAATCGATATTTAAGTAATCGGACATGCACAAACTTTTTCCCAGAATATTTTTTCCAATACTCCAATAATAAACTTTTTTCCCATATGGTACATACTTTTTGGCGGACACTGTATATAAGTAAATGAAAATTGTGGCATTTCAGACACATTTTTAAATTAAAGAAAAAGCTCAGATGGTTAGAGTATGGACTAGAAATCCAAAGGTCGCAGGGCCGATTCCTGCTCGAGGATGGTTTTTTCTTTAATTAAAAAATTTGCCTGCAATGCCACAATTTTCATGTACTCATATAAACCACCAAAAAAGACAATGCAAAACCCAAACAAAACAAAAAAATTAATTTCAAAAAAGTTTAAAATAAAAATATATATGAAAAAAACATTCTTAGAGAAAAATCCCTTTGGAAAAATCACAAGTAGGACTTCAGGTAAAATCAAATAGTCATCTGATATTTGACAGAAATGTAAACATTGTAGTACCTATCATCATTAATATTTCATCTCATTTTCTCGGAAACTCATCCCGTCTGAGCAATTCGGGTTCAGCAAGGGTCATTCCACAACGTCACAAGTAGCCCGAGTTGTCCTCGGGGTGAAGAAAGCCTTCCTTTCACAAACAGCAAAACACAGTCATGGTCTTGTTGGACACGCATAAAGCCTTTGATACCGTCTGAATAGAAGGGTTTATCTATTGTATAATAGGGGTAGTTTTTACTGTCTGGTGTGCAAAATTCAGTCAAAAAACTACCCGTGCAAATGATAAAAAAATAATTTTCGTTTTTTTTTTCAATTAACAGTTCGAAAAATATAAATTATTCAAATCCTTAGGCTTACAATGAGAAAAAAGTCTTTATAATATGAATGGTTGAAATCTGCAGTTTGGTGGAAAAAGGATTAGGAAGATTTAGCATGAATCTACTGATAATGTTAGAGAGAGGGTTGTCGGATTTTAATATGAACACCTGCTATGTAAATCTGGTGGCATGGTAATATATATCTTGCAAACTTGATAGCTATACGATCTCTTGAAGTATTCAGTTTTAAAGCAGGATGTGGACAATGATATTCCTCTGTGTCTGATCTAAGATGCCTAAGAACCCTGGTGTAGTTACTGATTCGATTTTATTCAGAATTTTTTGGGGACAACGAATGAATGACGTTAAATTCTGCTTAGAACTTCATTAGTAGATGGCACGGTTAAGGAATATTTGTGTCACGCTAAATTTCAAAGTTCAAACCTAAAAAATTTTCTTTTTCTGTCAACATTATTGCATATTTTTATGTAAAAAATTCTTAATTAATCGGTTACAAAGATTATAGTTCTACGAACAAGATCCCCCTCAGAACAGTTCCATCTCTGCCGGACAATCACCTCTCTAACAACCTTCTGACCTGAACAAAATCAGAGAGTTCATTGTAGATATCATAAAATCTGTTGATGGAGTTTAGAAATCGATGAATGCCGGTCTGCAACAGTCTAGGCAGCTTCCAGCCATCTTCGAATGACTTCTCTATTAACAAAGGCGAGGGGAGAAAACAATAATCTGAATCAGGTTCTCTTTTATTTTTCAGTAAGTAACACCCTAAATGAGATAATCGGAGGAGGGTGATCCAAACCAAGCAGTTGTTCGGAAGAACTTTAGATATGTCGCAAAACACTGCAGCGCTCACTTCCTTCAGACTAGAATATAGATTTTACAGAAAGCAAAAGAGATCTCCCGTACTTTTATTGGTTTGAAAGCTAAATTTAGTAATTGTATGTAATATACCGCACTTCATAAAAGCTTTATCCGCTCCATCATAAGATTTTATCCTTTGTAATTGTGGATCCATCATGTATGTCGAATTTCTCAAAATATGTTCCTTGTTGAAATTACCAGCACATACATATTTATCTATTCCGATATCGTCACTTATTGAAAGTAATTTCCCGTCTATTGTTTATTCATAATTAACAATCAACTTATATTCCAAAATAAATGTGGAAAATAATGATAAACAATGGAATACGCACAAACTGATTGTCAATATGATAACATCGAATGCAGTGATCACCATAAAAATATATATAACATGTAAATGTTTCAATCGAAGGAATCTCGGAATCAATTTTTTGACTGATTGTGACAATATAGTCTCATAATATATTAAATTCTACCTAAAAACATCATTATTTTATTGATCTTGCATTTACGAAAATACCCGAAGCGTTTCCTGATTCTACATTTTATTTTTAATTCATTGCGAAAAGCATAAAAACCATAAGATTGGATTTTTTTCTCAATGATGTCAAAAATTTCAATCAATTTTTTTCTGATCATTTGCTGTTCCCAGAATAAAGGAGAAAGAATTGGCTGCCCTGAAAATAGAATAACAAGTGCCACACAAGACAATAACAAAAAAGTAATTTTTTCACCTGATAATACTGTAAATTGAACAGAGGAGGATTATCAAACCCTTCACATAATCTCAAGGGAAATTTTGGTATTCTTTTGAAAAAAAAGTAATTAATTTTTCTTTTGTGGAGTAGAGACATTCATGCATTCATGCATGTCATTTGATGAAAATTATACAGAACATGTAAGTTCTTTCCTGATACACGTCTGAATATCTTGAACAGAGAAAATAATATAAAATTAAACTTCTTAAGCAAAGCGGGATTGTCCAAATTAATTGTTGATACGGCTCCGTCGAGTTGAGTCTTGCCGCTTAGTGTTACCTACGTATTTTTCCACATGAACACGAATTCGAAGTCAAAACGCATCGTTCTTAAATACTTTCAGAGGTTCAAAGATCAAGAAAAGCCCCTTCTCCGCCTTTTTTATCAATAAGAAACGTTCAAAACACATATTAATTATAATTTATGAAATTTGTTAGGCCTTCTCCACTATCCACATACATTTGGAACAAGCACCGACTTTGAATTTGTGTGCATGGCACAGAAATACATAATACCACTCGGTGGAGCCATATCAATAAAAAATTAACCATAGAAAATTGGTACCCACTATAATTGTTCTTAATTAGAATTACACTGACCTAAGTAGATGGAATAGTTTGTTCTAAAATATGTTACATCGATCGATAAACCTCAAAATATTTCAAAACGAATTGACATAACTTCAAAGGCGACAAAAGCACAATCACAGAACGGATCATAGACACAAATCACAAAAACACCCTGTGTGGTCTTTAATTCAGTTTTCTGAATTACGACACAAACGACGTCGGCGCCATCTGAAACTCTAGATAACTCCCTTTATCAAGTGGGCTGGTGTCCCCCAGTTTGTCCCAATATTTTAGAGGTATAAGTGAATACACCATGGTTTTTAGACATCTTAGTCTGATCTTGATATTATGACATTTTATGGAAAATATTGTCAAAATTCTGTTTTCCATATTTAACCAAATAGTATTTTGGAAGAAATTGTTTTACACCTTCTCATCCCGTATATGAAGCAAGAACTTTCAATTCTGTTTATTTTTAATTATGTTACTTAATTGTCCATAAACTCATTCAGGATAATTGAAAATTTACTTTCATAGATAACAGAACTCAATTTCATGATAATACGTACACCATTTATTGAGAATGAATAAACTCGTTGCATTGTGGTATTGACATGTGTGTATAATCTAAGGTTGAAATGGAATAATTAGCATATTACTTCGATTTCGTCGACATATTCGATAATTTCTTTATTAACCATAACACAAAGCAGATTCTGGACATGAACTCGCTTCTTTTTGGAAACAACTCTTCACTCATTGACTATATTGCATGTCTCATTAGTTTCTTGAGGGGGAAATTATTTGGGTAGCATCTGCATAACAGTGAATGCTACATCGCTAAATATTCCTGAGAAGATTAGAGAAATATAGAACAAATAACACTGGTCTGAAATTGAGCATTGTGGCACACCAGATTTTAGAGAGGTAACCAGGAGTGATGCAAGCTTCACTACAATCGATACCATATTTATACAAATTTTTGTATCTTATGACACGTATCTGTATCAGAAAAAGATACATCCAGATTCATATCTAAATTCAAGTCCAACATAGTTTTGGAACAAACTCTTCTTCACTTTCCTTCATTCCGTATATTGGACGATTCTTTATTCTTTACGACTGGCCTTTTTTTGTTGCCTTTCAAGTACAATGGCCATTAGCTGTTTTTGCCATGTATGCTTCCCATCATTTTTTAATTTTTCTCTTTCAGAAGACCGATTTCGCTTATAAATTTAAAAAAACTAAAAAATACGCTTCTATAGAAAACCAGACTGAAACAATAGAAAATAAGAAAAAAATTTATTTTAATAAAAAAAAGCGTGAGGAGCATGGTATCGCCTTGGCCAACAATTACCTGTGATCTGAGACATTTCCTACTTTACTGCCCTAGGTGTGTAATATACTATATACCATGCACCCCACGCTTTTTTTTAAAATAAAATACATTTTTTTATTATTTTCTATTGTTTTATACTGGTTTTCTATAGAAGCGTGTGTTTTAGTTTTTTCAATCTATTATTTATTTCCTACTTTTTAGTGTGGTTTATTTATAAAAGCGTGTTTTTTTATTTTTTTTAACTATTATTTTTATTATTTTTTTGCAAATAAAAAAATGGAATAATCTCATCAAATTAGGTGATCATAATCTCCGACCCCAAAAACCCCCACATACCAATTTTGAATAGAATCAGACCATAATCACAAAACTCGGCCGCCATTTTAAAGCCGCCATCTTGAGTTTTTCAATTTTCACAAAAGAATCATAATATTCAGCCCCAAAAACCCCCACATACCAATTTCGAATAGAATCAGACCATAATCACAAAACTCAGCCACCATTTCAAAGCCGCCATCATGAATTTTTCAATTTTTACAAAAAAATCATAATATTCGTTCCCAAAAACCCCCACATACCCCAAAAACCCCCACATACCAAAATAAAATCAGACCATAATCACAAAACTCGTCCATCATTTTGGAGCCGCCATCTTGATTTTTTTATTTTGACAGATGAATCATAATCTCCGACCACGAAAACCCTCAGATACCAATTTTGACGCGAATCGGACCATAATCACAAAACTCGTACGCCCTATTAGAGCCGCCATTTTGTTTTTTTTCACACAAAAGTTTCTAATGAATTATCACCGGAATTATGTACACCTGCCAAATTTCAAATCATTCGGACGTCTGGAAGTGGGTCAAAATCGCGCCCAAAGGAGTCGGTTACAAACAAACAAACATACAAGTGAAGCTAATATAAAGCGTGTAAAAACAAGTGATTCTTTCAATAATAAGACTACCATCCACCGTCCCTCAATCATTAAAAAAAATATCCAGGTTAAAGCGGAAAATAGCTTTCTGAAATAACTTGTCCATAAAAAGCGGCTTCTCCACAATGTAACTCTTTCAGCCCCGGAATTTATCGTTCCGACAAATCATTATAAAACGGAATGCGGAAGAGTCAAGATAGATGGAACGTGGTAGCACTTTTATTTGTTTTGTAGTTTTACTACGTCTACTCCACCGAGCACGATCCATTCATATCTCTCATTCATGAAACGAGCTTATTGTTTTTTGAGTCGGAGTTTTCAAGTTCATTATCGACTTTCGACGACTGTTGTTCGTACTCCGGATTCGAAGTATACAACGTCGATGTTCGTCTTTTGAGAAGCGATTGTTTTAATAACTAACCAATTTTATTGATACTCTCAAATTTTGTATCATTTACAGGTCACGAGAATTAGAAATAATAACACATTAATGTTTCTGTGAAAATAGTAATTCACCTGTTACTGTAAATGGCGCTTTGGAAATTATTTTTTCTCCATTCTATTAATTCATAAGTATTGAAACTGAAACAAAATCAACGAACATTTTCAATTGTGTTAACATGTTGCAAAATATGTATTTCCAGTTGAAAATCCAGATCACCATGCTTCTATGTCTTTCCTCGATTGTATCGTCACCGAAAAGGTTAACATAAAAATTATGTTGTAGGTATACTCTGTCCTTTTTTCACTGGCAGCACGACTTCGTGGTCTCAGGTATAAAATAAACATAAACCATAGGCGTTACAGTTCTTACCAAAATATAAGACGGAAATTCAATGATACTTATCACGAACTTTTATACTGTAAACACGGATTTACTTCCAAGAGGAAAATATGGTTAAAACCTACAAAAATGATATATAATAATACTTAATAATTCCATTCCCCTCACCACTTGTTATTATGACGGAATTGGGTAAATATTTGAGCACAATTACTATAGTATGTCGGAATTGAGGTAAATATTTCAGCACAATTACTATAGTAAATAGTCAGGTCGAAATAAAATATTCGTTTCTAAGAATCGAACAGTATTACAAAATGAAGGTTTTTAGTTGATACCTCATAATCAAAATTTAGCTTACTTCTTAGGTAAAACCAATACAATTCGAAATTGTTATTATGAAGGATAATGAATGCAAAGTGGATGTACCTGCTCCATTATAGGATCATTAGTTGGTATTAAAAGCAGATAAATGAAGGAATTCTGGGTTTCCCCCGTCGGCTAGTTTCTACAAAATACAATAGAATACTGTTTTGCTTCGGAGGGGAGTCCGTAACGAGCTACTGCTTATTCTTAATACGTTTGTGATCTCTAAGTAGTGTTTATGAAAATGGCATCGGGTGCAAACTTTACACCAGTTGAACCCAATACATTTGTTGCATACTCTGTAAGAGAAAAAACTATAGTGCTTAATGTGCATGATGCACTTGTTTATCAACAACCCACGAGTTCCGTTCGCCAGATAGTGTCAACATGTTCTGATACGACGGGAGTGAGTGAAAGAACAATTCACAGGTTTAAACGAGAGAAATGTGGAGACATTAATGCACCAAAACAAAATTCAGGAAGGAAGTCACTATCAATCGATGACTTTGCTTGGACCCCATCCGAAGGAAAGTTCACTCTTTTTATATAAATAAAGAGATACCAACAATAGACAAAGTTCTACAGTCAATTCAGGAAGATTTACCACAAGTAGGCAGAACCAAATTATGGAAACTTTTACGCAAGATAGGCTTTTCCTGGGAAAAGCAGAATAGAATGTCCCTCCTTATAGATAAAGACGAAATTGTGCGTTGGAGAAGAAATTATTTAAGGACGATCAGGAAGTATCGACCTGAAGGAAGAACAATTTATTATTTGGGCGAGACATGGCTTAACGAAGGACATACTGTGCAGAAAACATGGGACGATACCAACATAAAAATTCCCGCTAAACATTCATGGAAGGATATTCCACTGGGTTACCTGCACCGATCGGAAAAGGGCGTAGGTTATTTTTTTTTAAGGCCTTCAACTGCTGTGGTTATTGGCCGATGGGTTCACAATTCGAGATATATGCCAATTTCTCGTATGAAGCTAAGGGTCTTCTGTGTCGCATTTCTGTCGTTGGCTAGACATTGTTTAAGGTCATTCGTTATTCCTATCCTTTGCCTTTGTTCTCGAAACTCTTCGCATCTGAGTATTAAATGCTCACAGTCTTTCCCTTGACAAAATTCACATCTGTTGTGTTCGCCAACAAGAAAAGCTATTCGTTAGACCTGATTGACCAAGACGGAGCGCGTTATACAGCTGTTTCTCCTGGATCAAATGGTGAAGTTCCATGGTTTCAATTGATGAGTTTTACAGCTCTAAGCTATTGGGGCACTCTGATCTATTCCATTCTATTTGCCATTTTTCCGATACCATTTCTTTCAAATTTATCTTCAGGTCATCCCTTGCGTAGTTTGATTATCACCCATATTGGAACTGAGCATGGTTTTGTCGATAATGGTTTGCTGCAATTCGCCTTGAAATCAACAAAAGATTACCACGGGGAGATGAATGCGAATGTGTTTGAGGACTACTTTTCACAAATGATAGAGCTGTTGCCGTTATTGTCATGGACAATGCTAGCTACCATTCCAGGCTTGAGGAAGCGTTGCCAACATCAACATGGAAAAAAATGTATTTGATTGGTAGAAAAAGAATTATTATCCATTTGCGAGGCAACACAAAGCAAATTACAAACAGTACGTAGGTTGACGAATTGGCTAAAGAAAAAAGATGGTGCTATTACGATTACCTCCATACTATTGTGAGCTCAATCCTATCGAGCTCATATGGGCTCAAGTGAAAGGGGACGTTGCTAGGAACAACACCACTTCTAAATTGGATGATGTATGTCAGCTTCTTCTAGCATCGTTCTCCAAAGTAGGAAAATGCTGTAAATCATGTATTAACAGAAGAACAGAAGATGTGGGATCTTGATAATTTAATTGAACAAACTGTGGAATCTCTAGTAATTTCAATAGGTCCCGAAGATTCATCTAATTCGGATACCGATGATGACTGTGAAATGGACATTTAGGTAAGTAACTACATACATTTATTACCATCACTATTTACAACTAAAACATTTTAGGTGAGCTGCCGCACAGGACGCAGTTATAATAGTTTGACAAGTGTAACTTTGATCCAATAATCGATGAATTGTCAATTATAACTCTAAATTTAATATTGTTATAAACATGTATTGTTTCTTGGAAAGTTTTATAAATAAATAAATATTAAAACATGGTTTACCGAACGCACGTCACTGATCATACCTTTATCATCGATGCTTTGTAATAATTTCATCGTTCTATTGTTATTAGAGATAAAACAGAGTGGACTAGAAAAGTAATCTCGAAAACACATGAGGTCCTATCAAATGGTGTTTGTTACCATGAAATTTATTTGAGCCGACGGTAAACAACTTTTCGCAGATTTGTATTTATAATGTGCTTAGCTGCCAGTGAAAAAAGGACACAGTAGATCTTAATATTCTCAAGTTGAGCTACCATCAGGACAAAGGGGTTATGAAAGTCTACAAAATAAATATTATGTGGTTGCTTTCCTTTACCTCTTTTCATATCAATCAATAGTACCCAGAGTCTCCGTGTTTTTTTCAATGAAAATTGTTTTTCTTTCAAAATCTTCATCTTTTTAATTTTCAACCAGTTGATCTTCTCCTTATTGTAGCTTAATTTTTTATTATATATAATATACGAGTATATTATAAGTTTTCTAACTATATTTGCGATGTTATTTTTATTATAGAAAGAGAAAAACTATATTATTATTGATTTATTTAAAAATGAGAAATGGAAACCCCTGCGACTAAAGATAAACTTTAGTCACTATCTTCCATCGTTCAAGATAACTTTTTGAGGGTATTCATGTTGAAAAGGGAAACATTCTGAATTAAATACTGAGAAGAAATATTTTTCTGTGATCTGAAGAATCCACGATAAAAATGAAGTTATTTTTTGTGAAAATCTAGCAGAAAACAACTACTTCTCCGAATAAAGCCACGCTGGGCATTGAACTTCATCTAACTCGAAAGAAAAAATCTGAAAGTAAAAATTTGCATTTTTATTCAGATTATTTGATTTTATATTCCAGCCTTGATTAGAAACTCATATAGATGAATGTGATAAAGAAAAATGTTTCCAAGAAGGAGCTCTCGCCAGAAATCATTTGTAACATTGATGCAAGACTGTGGCATCGCATTCACTATTTGTCGGCAAAAATCTATTTCACGCTTCCACGATCAATTGAGAATGTTTTCCTTTTCTATATTATTATAATCTTAAAAAGAAAAGAAAAACTGTTAAAAATTACTCAAATGACACTTAAATTATATTACTTTGCTTCGCCCATTGTGTATTACAAATTCTCATCATTTTTAGCGTTGAAAGGAATATCTCACCACTGCAGTAGGTAACTGCAATTGTCGAAAAAAATCGAAGTGCTTTGGCGAGATTTGGGAGTGTTGAATGAATTCTCCGCCTTGTAATATATGTCAAAATGTCTTATATTAATTTGCTTATGTAATTCAATTTTCATCCACTCCGATCAATATGAAATTTGACATGCTCGCGAGGGACGCGTAACAATACAAAATTTATATTTTATATGATGAAACTTCATAACGGCAGCTCCAAAATGATGAACTTTAACTTTTGTCATTTACAACCAGATTTACCTATATATCTACATCTGGGGAATATTAAATTCTGGTACTGGAAATTTCATATCAAAATTTCACAATATAAAATGGCGATGCCAGTATTTCGCACAAATATTGTCATTTATGATTCAATTCAACTCAAAAACTGTATTTTGTGGTTTTTAGGGTCGCAGGTTACGTATTTTTATCAATTATTTCAAAATTCAAAATGATGGCGCCGGGGGAAAGCGGATGTAGGGATAGGTAATCTTCATTTCATAATTTCAAAATATGTTGCCCACTGGGGTCTTGATTTGAGCATGTTTTGCGAATTAAATGTATGGTATGGACATTACTGCTGGTTTAATGGCAAGCGCGAGTCTTTCTCAAGGGTAATATAAATATACAGGGTGTTAGTGAATAAATGCGGAAAACTTCAGGGGGTGATTCTGCATGAAAAAATAATGACAGTTAGCTATATAACTTTTGTCCGCAAATGCTTCGTTTTCCGAGATACGAGGTGTTAAAGTTTTTCTTAAAAACTGACTATTTATTTATTGCTCTGAAACCGGTCGAAATATGCAGATGAAATTTGATAAGTTTCAAGAGGTAGTTATTGCACATTTTCTGACATGCAGTTTGAAATTTTATGTTCATCACTGGCGCGCATACAGGTAATAATCTCAATTTTTTTAAATAAAAAAATGACACGCCACCGATATTTCAAATTAAAAATCACGTTTGAATTCCTCGTTCAATTTGTGCCAAAAAATCTCTCGTGCCTTTTTTTCGTATGGGGCGCCTTTTTTATGCAAAAAAATAAAACATCTTAACGCGTATTCTTCATTTCTTTAATACATTATCAAGAACTATCTGATACAATAACGTTAAACCAGAACAATAACAGAAAATAACACTAATAAATAAATAGGTGCAAAGCTACAACAAATGTACAAAATGACCGCCCTCAGACGTGATACAAGATTCAACTCTTCGCCTGATTGATTGTCGTATTCGCGTAAATATTCCTGATGTGTTTCTTATTGTCTCACAGCCGGCTATAATTCGATTCCTCAGGTCTTCATCATTTTCGACGGGAATGGAATAAACTAATGCCATAAGAAAACCCCAAATGCAGAAATCTGGAGGATTTAAATCCGGAGATCGAGCAGGCCAATGTTCCGTTGCTCCACTACCTATCCAACGATTTGGATATACTGTATCTAAGTGATTACGTACAATAATGCTAAAATGGACTGGGACACCATCATGCATGAACCAGAAGTGTTGTCTCAGCTGTAATGGAATTTCTTCAAGAAGAACAGGTAACTATTCCTGTAAGAAATTAAGATAAGAATCGCCTGTTAGTCGTTGTGGAAGGAAATATCGACCGATCAAATGATCATCAAGTACCCCAAGCCATACATTTACTGAAAACTGATGCTGAAAATGAGCTTCAAAGATTCCATGTGGATTTTCCTCAGCCCAGAGGTGATTGTTATGAAAATTTCGTATACACTGTCGCCTCGTCAGTTAACAAAACGTCATTTAAAAAATTAAGAATTTGAGTGATTTGGTGAAGAATCCAATGGCAAAAACTAGCCGCGGAAAAAAGTCTCTAGGTAGTAGAGCTTGCACACGTTGAATATGAAACGGATACAATTGCTGTTCTTTAAGAATTTTAAATACAGTGAAGTTGCTTACATTCAGTATGTTGGCAATTTTTCGAGTACTTGTTTCAGGTGACTCCGCAATTAACTCGGGAACTGCTTCTTCTAGTTGCACAGTTCGTTCTTCTCGAAGGCGCCCGCAGTCAGCCGTTTGTTTCTTAAATGTACCATTTTCGCGCAAACGTTGGTGAAGACGATGGGGTTCACTACGTCCTGGATACAACTCAGCATACAATCGTAGAGCTTGCCGACCATTTCCATTACTTCGACCATAGACAAAATGCATGTCTGACAATTCCGCATTTGTATAATTTTCCATTCTTTTCGATAAAACAAAAATTAGTTACTTATTATCATTAAAGTTATACCGAACTAAAAGCTTAAAAATGAAAAAACGCTAATTTGACATTTCGTTGAAATGTTCGTATTTAACAGAATGTTGACAGTAGCCTACTAGCATCGCTACTTGATAATGTTTTGAAGTATAATGACAAATACGCGTTAAGATGTTTGATTTTTGGAACGTCGTTCCTTATCGCGCGTTGCGAAAGAGGGCTAGACGGAATAAATTAAGACCAGAAGTTGTAACGAGACTTTCGCTATGGTTATAAGCCGTGCGGCGTGCGCGTGTTTCTCTGTCTGTCTCTCTCTCTCTCTCTCTCTCTCTCTCATAGAAAGCAAGCCAGTTATTTTCGTTTCGTCTTTCTATTTCACATTGAACAGTGTGGTGTCGCGACGATTATTTTTGTTGAGTGCATACAGGTTTTTTGTACATAATAAATAATAAAAAATAATAACAATAATGAATCCTGACAGTGTTTCTGCACAAGTTCCGGATATTGCTGATGGAGTTAGCTAAGTAGAGATTGTATACAGACAATAATAAATGCTTATGTATTTTCAGCAAGTACGCATTATAACCTCTCTTTACTATTGTTCTAACCAAGTCATACGCGTTATAATCTCTCCATTATTGTGTGTTTAGCAAGTGTACGCGTCATAACTTTAATAAATTTAAAAGCAAATTATATATTAATATTACAATATCAATGCGTATGTACTAAAATTGAGCCTACTGATTAAGTTTATATAACATTATATTTGTTAATAATAAAAAAATATTATTATAACTTAAAAAAAAAATATTACAATTCCTTCACTAATTAATCGAAAGGAACTCCGTTCCATCCGGGTGTCCCTTGACACCTCTCAAGTTTTTTTTGCATGAAAACGGCGCCCCATACGAAAAAAAGGCACGAGAGATTTTTTGGCACAAATTGAAATATAAATTCAAAAATGATTTTTTATTCGGAATATATCTGTGGCGTACCATATTTTTCTTCAAAAAAATTGAGATCATTACCCGTATGCTCGCCAATGATGAACGTAAAATCCCTAATTGCATGTTAAAAAATGCGCGATAACTCCTCTTGAAACTCACCAGATTTTATCTGCATATCTCGACGGGTTTCAGAGCAATAAATAAATAGTCAGTTTAAAAAAAAAATTTAACACCCCGTATCTCGAAAAACGAAGCATTTGCGGACAAAAGTTATATAGCAAACTGTCATTATTTTTTTATGCAGAATTACCCCCTGAAGTTTGTCGCACTTATTCACTAACACCCTGTATAAATATTGCGGTGAACGGGAAAGATTGCCTTCGGCACGGCACCTCTGGGAATTTTCCCCAATTTACCCATAGGTTGAGATGGCATAAATGATCCCTGAATGACTTGGCTTTTTTGAGATAACTATTTTTGATTATATTGCGGACTGTTGGGTGAAAACGAAACAACATACATCCTGAAATCATCAAATGATTTCCGAAGAATTCATATCATACTATAGAAAACCTTCTAAGCATCATGTGTATTGATACTATGTGAACGTATTTATTCGTGATTTGTTGAAAATATGAACAGGATGTTCATTAAATCAGATGTGGAATCATCTACGACTTTAGTCACTATCTTCCATCGTCAAGATAACCTCTTGTGGGGTATTCATGTTGAAAAGGGAAACATTCTCAATTGGATATTGATAAAAAGATTTCTCTGTGAATTTAAAAATCCACGATAAAAATGAAGTTATTTTTTGTGAATGCCTAACAGAAAACAACTACTTCCCCGGCTGAAGCCACGCTGAACTACATCTGATAGATATTCTGAAAATCTGAAATTGAAAATTTGCATGTTCATTCAGATAGTTATTTGATTTTCTATTCCAGTCTCAATTAAGAACTCATGAAGATGAATGAGGCAAATAAATGTTTTCCAAAAAAGAGTACTCACCAGAAATCATTCGTAACATTGACGCAAGAGAGACATCGCATTCACTAGGTCTTCAATACATTCTTGTCGACGAAAATCTATTTCACGCTTCCACGATCATCATGAACACCGGAAGAAATGGGAAACACATTTTTAAGAAGTAATCTCACTTTGCAAAGATGGAAAAAGTTAGAATCATTTAATTTTTATCGTGGATTTTTCAATTCTTAGAAAAATCTTTTTATCAATATTCAATTGAGAATGTTTCCCTCTTCAGTATTTATTCGTATTCCAATTCCGCCCCAGGACGGATTTATATTAATTTTTTCAGTTTCACACACATGTAACTATCTAACAAAGCTGATAATTGCAATAGAAATGTTATCCCCTTACACTCATCCAACTTACTTCAAATTGGGTATGTGAACATGGTTTACATGACAATGCATTTTGTGTTTCAGAATTTTTATTGATTCTGAAATTGTCAATCAAGATAACAAATTAAATGACAGAAAAAATGGGACATATTTTCATTGAAAAACACAAAAAGTATTTCTATTTTTGAGGTAATCTACTTGAAGGGTAGTGATCCTTTCTAGCCAAATTATATAACAACGAGAAGAAAAAGCATATAAAACTGGCCAAATACTTGAAAAGGAAATACTACCAACAAAAGATAAATATATCTTAAAACAATCCTCGGACTTTGTGGAATGTAGTATCCGAACTTACAAATAGAAGTAATGACTCAAATGGTAATCTCGTTATTGAAAAAAATAATATGATTATCAGAGACGCCGCTCGTATTGCAACCGAACTAAACGATTTCTTTATTGAAGCACCCAAGGCACTTACAAGCAATATTTCAAAGGACTGCTACTCGAACTATCCAAAAAATAACAGTTCAGATTTAAATCCCCATACCATGTTCTTGAATCCATTTAGTGAAACAGAATTGCTCAACCTGATAACTCGAAAAATGAGAACCAAGAGATCTTCGGGAATTGTCGAGGTACTTGTTTTTATAGCAAGGAGAGTACTGCGTATAATTATTGAACCAATCTGGTGAATCTTTCATTTTTTGCCGTTATTTTCCCATCATCTTTGAAGGTGGGAAAGGAAAAACCTATTAAAAAAAACATTCAAAACTGATAATTTCAGGACCGTGACCGTGACCGTTCCACCAAGTTTCTCAAAAATCTTTTAATATGCATTTCTAGAAAGCCTGATGAATTTAGTTGATCTGCATAATATTCTGTTACCAATGCAGCACGGTATTAGTCATGGAAAATCAACCCAAATAGGTATACTCAATTTTTAAAATAATCTTTTGGATTTCATTGATACAGGTGAGGGTCCTGCCGCGATTCTGTGTGATCTGAGTAGGGCATTTGACTGCGTTAATCAAGCTAAACATCTGAATTATTTGGCAGATTACGTTCTAAGAGGTAATTCACTGAACTGGGTTTCTTCATTTCTTACAGATCGACACCAATGTTTATCACTCAAATTTTTTTGTACATCAGAAACGAAACTGGTTCGGATGGGAGTACCTCAGGGATCCATCCTGGGACCAGTTCTGTTTCTTATGTATATCAATTACATTGACAAAGTAATTGCATACCCTTTATTTACCGCTCACGAGGACGATATCAGCTTTTTAATAGCATCCAAAGAAACATATACATTGACTCGTAAATGTGAAGAAATTTTGTATTCAGCCACCGGATATTTTAATACACAGGATCTATTTTGCAATGCTGGAAAACACAGGTGAGTCGATTCCATAATTATCAATAAAGTTGATGCGGCAAAGTGAAATTGTCAGGAATCTATATGGACGAGTATTTGTGCTGGAATACACACTGCGAACAGCTAGTGTCTAAGCTGAGCTCAATAATTTATATGTTCAAAAACCTACATACCGTTTCAGAATTAAATCAATTGATGAGCATAATGGGGCTAGGGCCATGCCTATATCTCCTTCACTTATCGACCGATTTGAATGAAATTTTGTACATAGATATGAGACACAATTTCGGATTGTCAGGCATATGAGAACAAATTGGCCGACTGCTGGTTTCGCCAGAATAGCCACCAACTTCGATTTTTCAAATAGAACACCCTGTATGTTTGATGTTTTTCGGATTCTACGGCTCAAATTTCATACAAAAGTGTTGGCAAATTTTTATTTTACGATTGAAAAAAAATTATTTCTCAAATTTGTTTCAGCCCATGTTTTGATCAGGTTAAAATCAATAATAATTTACATTAGTAACTCATAGTAATAGTCATTTCATTGATGAGATCAATAAAAATCCTACAGCAGGAATTAGTATTTTCTGAACGCATTTTTAACGAAAAAATGTTTTTTTTTTTCAAATGGTACCTACCGAGGGCCATCCCGCCATTCGATAGAGAATTCAATTACCATTTCAACGATATACATTAAGTACCAGTTTCATTTTGTTCAAAACGTAGAGAGCCATCTAACAAAATGAAATCAATCTGAAAAAATTGGTAGGTAACATGACATCTATTCATTCTTTCAAACTTTACTCCAGAATGGTAACAATGAATTACAAAAAATTATCAACTTCGAGTGAATCAGTGAAACATTCAACGTACAAATTATTACTCACAATACCATTATCCTGTTTTCAATAGAAGAGTTTCACAACCATCGAAAATTCATTTTATTTATTGATGACCAATGATATGTTTGAAGTGTTGCTCGTTCTCCCTAACACATAGACTAGTTCTATTTATTGTACACCTCATCACATTTATCAGTTCGTGAGCAGGAATTTCCTGAGATGCGCGCTCATCTCCATCTCTCAAGTCCTCCAAAGAAGTTGGTCTGGATTTCATGTGACCCCATGAATGAAAATCGATAGGGGTTAAATCGGGCGATCTGGCTGGCCATCTGATTGGAGCATTTGTTCCAATCCATCTCTGCTCATAGGTATCACTAAGATATTGCCAAACTATATTGGCATTATGTGGTCCTGTACCATCTTGCTGAAAAAACATATTTTCCCTGATGTTCTCAGATAAATCGTTGATATTATTTTGAATATCGTTCTCTAAGAATTGTAGATATCTTTGGCTCGTCAAAGGCCCGTCGAAAAGAATTGGTCCAATGATTCTTGTCCCTATGATTCCTACCCAGACGTTGAATCCAAATTTTTCTTGAAAATTACCTTCTCTCAGCAACCTTAGGATTTTTTCGAGCCCAATACCTTGTATTATTGGTATCAGGCGTTTTGATCCCCGGAAAAAATATCCCCGTGACAAATTATCTCTGAACAAAATATCCTCGGACAAAATATCCCATTGATAAAAAAATCCCTCTTTAATTTGACGTCAATGGTTCTATATTGACATCTCGTGGTGGACTGTTATGATTCGACTGATAAAATTATTTGAGGAGTATTGCGAAAATTATTTTGTTTAACCATTGAAATTATTGTATTAGGTTATTTATACAGTATGGAAACATGAAGATATCTTTGACACAGATACAGTAACAAAATTTTGGTTTTGTATATTAGATGGATCAGCGATTTTAAATTTTATATTTTCGACATTGCCAAATGTACAGTTTCTGAGATATACGAACAATATGTTTATTTTTAAATGGGACAACCCGTATATTTTACAATTTTCTGTTACAGTTTCTCATTGTCGATGCAGCATACAAACTGTTAATGGCCAATATTGACCATTAGTTTTAAGAAATAAGGAAAACATTTTTATTTTATAATTAATATTGCAGTATAAACAGAAAACAATACCTATAGAAAATATTTTTAAGATATGTTCAATATGACCTCCATGTCTTTGGGAACAGAAATCCATTCTGAATGAAAATTCATCCTAGGCTTTTCTAATCGTTTCCGGAGAAATTAGTGCTATCTCCTCTGTAATTCTGTCTTTCAGTCCTTGGATAGTCTGTGGCCTATTCACATACAATTTGCTTTTTAAATGACCCTACAAAAAAAAATAGAGGTGTCAAATCCGGAGATCTTGCTGCTGACCATTCGATACCTCCTCTCCTTCCAATCCAACGATTTGGAAATGTAATGTCGAGAAACTCACGAACGCCTTGAAGATAATGAGGAGGCGCTCCATCTTGCCGAATCCAAATTGATCTATTCACGATATGAGGATTTATATCATCAGGAAAGAGTCTGGCTAATTCTGGAATTAGCTCTTATTCTAAAAATGCCCAGTATTCTTTACCTGTCATGGTTCTATTCCAAAAATAAGGTCCAATAATGGTATCATTAATAATTCCTGCCCACACATTGATCTTTTGTGGATACTGCGTATGTGCCTCCACCATCCAATGAGGATTTTCATCTGACTAGTTCCTGCAGTTTTGTTTATTGACCGTGTCATTTAACTGGAAAGTAAATTCATAAAAAAAAGGATTTATTTGGACAACTTTGATTTGTTTCGCGGTTTCTTAACCTTACAATTTTTCGGCAAATTCAAATTTCTTAAAATCTCAAGATACTAGTTGAGATGTAATACATTGATTTGCTGAAAGGATTTTTTTTGTTTAAAAATGTTTCTAATTAGATATTTTCAAAAAAATATAAATACGCTAAAAAAATATGTCATACTTGATGCAAAGTAGTAATATCTCTAGGACATTGATAATAGACGAGATAATTTTATGTCAATCGAAAGCTCGTTCCTTGGTAACAGCCCGAAGCCGAAGACTGAGGACTGTTACCAAGCAACGAGCTTGAGAAATTTGTCATAAAATTATGAGTCATTTGTCAATGTCCGAGTGATATTCGGCGGAAAATTTTTTGACAAAAAAATTTATAACCCAACACAATGAAACATTTATGTATTCATTGAAAGTACAGGTAGTGAAAGTACAATTATTAAAATTTAACTTAACATTAGATTCGTTGCTGTTCTCTACTATAGAAGATCTTTTACCACGCATAATATTTATGATCTTGTTGTGGTGTTCTTGATCGAGATTTAAGTATGGTTTTATAGAATTTTGATTGCTATGACCAGTAAATTTCAGCAATTATTGTTCTTACACCACTTTTTGCTAATTCGTTAACAGCAGTTGATCTATTCGAGTGATTTGTTATCTTTTTGTCCTTTACATTCAAGCCAATTGCCTCAGCAGCAGATTCAGTCCATCCATTCATTGTATTTCTTCCAACAGGTACATTATCGTACAATTTGTCAATATCATTTTTCCAGTGTCGATTTGGTTTCAAGAACAGTCGTGGTAAAGTAATATTGTCGCCTCGTTTTGATATCAGTTTATGAAAAAGACGTACAGGGCAGTTTTGTCTTTCACTATTGGAAACCAACCATTTACTACTTGTACAGCTTTTAGAACCACCTTGGCACGTTTTACTGAACACCGGATTGTATTCAATGCGATTTGTTGGAGAGTCATCGTTATTTTTCACGATTTGAAAAAAATCCACCAGACAAGCAACTGCCTCTCTTCCTCGCGACGCTAATTCTACAACAACAATATGGTAAAATTTACGCATAAGACCTTTAGGAGTATTTTCATCCCATAGAAGTATTATTTTGTTAACTTCAGACAAATTTAACGAAACTGAACTGGACTTACGTTTACATGGATCTGCTTATAGTTTCTTCCTGATTGCATCGCGGGCATCTCGGGCTGGTTTAAGTCTATATTGTTGAACGGGTCAATCATAATATTATAGTCATTATAGTACTTCTCTGAAAAAGTTTGCACGAAACGTTTCTCATTGTCTTCACCGTTGCTTCTTTAAATTCGGTCCCGTCTTTCTTTTTCATATTGACCGCCCAATCTTTTAGTATCATCGCCAATTCTTCTACGCTTCTATGTTCATTTAATTAATATTCTCGTTCGCAGCAAAATTCCATAATTATTCCCCAAATATATTTGTGACTGTAAGTTCTGGGAATTTTTTCTTTGATTAGCTCATTTATACTTTGAACATTCGCATTGCCAAAACGTGACATTTTGAAATTTATTTGAAATGAAGTTGTCAAACTCAATCGTGTTGTCATAGTGATTGATAATTGCACTGAATGCAATTATCCGTAGTAATAGCACTAGTGACTGAATTTTCGCGATAAGTCTGTCGATTTATTTCTAAACGAAACTGAGTTGCTTGAAAACACCACGAGTCCGCAGGACGAGTGATGTTTTCTTGAAGCAACTCAGTTGAGTTTAGAAATAAAAGACAGACTTATAAGATAAATTCAATCACGAGTGGTATTTTATTCGACTATTTCACGAACAAAGTGGAAGGTCAAAAAATTTAAATTCGGCAGAATGAGAGGAAGAAATTTAATAATAATAAATAATTCAAATTTAATTACAATCATGAAATATTCATTTTAACTATTAACAATTTGTTTTAATTATTATTTGTTACCTATAACAATAAATTATTATGCTCTACTATAATTATTATAAATGGTGCAACTGTAAAAATTTTGAATAGTATGACCGTTATTAGGTGGATACAATGTATTATTGGTATTATTACTTGATGTACTTGGAGTACTCCTGAAAGTATTCAATATATTCTGATGATGTTCAGCACTAAGATGTAAATACGGTTTCATCGAGTTCGAACTTCCATGTCCAGTAATTTTCATAGCTTGTTGTTCACTAACGCCGTATTGTAGTAACTGACTAACTGCAGTGGCACGATTAGAGTGATTTTTATTTTTAGTTTTTTAGTTACTAATCCTATCTTTTCTGCAGATAGTTTTGTCCATTTTGATATTGTATTAATACCAATAGGACAATTCTTGTACCAATTATTATTATTTTATATTTATTCCACTTGCCATTCACTGCCAGAAAAAGTCTGTCAATGGTAATAATTCCCCTTTCCGATATAAGTTTCCGGTATAAACTCACAGAACACATTTCAGAATTTTTCAAATTTTGAGTAAGCCATTTAGAATCTGCACAGATTTTATCACCACCTTGGCAGGTTTTGCAGAATATCGGGTTGTATGCAATTCTGTTTGTTAAACAGCCTTTGTTGTCAGTTTCTTCCTTATAAAAATGTAACATGGAAAAAGTTGCTTCGTTACCTCTCCAAGCTAGTTCTACTGCAGCTATGTGAAAAAACTACTTTTGGAGTCCCTCTGGCGTGTCTTCGTCCCATTGTAAGCACATATTTCTAAATTCGTCTGAAGTCATAGCGAAAGAACTCATTTTCTTTTTTTCGGGTACAGCTTGCAACAATTTTCTCTTACTATCTCGAGCCGCCCTTGCCTCCTTGAACATTATATCTTTGCAGGGATCAATATGTCTCTGATACACACAAAAATATTTTTCTTGTACTCATTTTACAGTTCCATATAGTTTTAATAACACTCTCCTTGTAATCACCACCATCAATTTTCCGCATATTGAATGCCCAGTCTTTTAGAATGAATGCTAATCTTTCGTTGCTATTTTCTGCATCTAATTTGTAGTTGCGTTCCGCACAGAACGTCATAAATTGTCTCCATATATAAGATTTTGATTTTTTTGTGTTACTGGGTATATTTTCTTCAATATTTTGGTTTATTATTTCGTTTGAAGTAGCACCGAAGCGACTCATTTTGACGGTAGCAGCTACAATTATTTTTGGTCAAACTGTCAAACTTTGCATTGTGATCCGTATCCATGGTTACGTCGTAGAAAACACGATGCTGATAGACCAATCAGAATTGAAAGACAGCTGGTGTTTTCGAGATAATACAAGCTGTCTTTGGATTTTGAGTGGTCAGATATTGTGGAAATTCCAAGGTGCGTGGAATAGTCAGTGTAATGTTGACATGATTGGGTGAAATTGTTTCATATGACACAAAATGACAAAATTTGAATGGTTGTTAGAACTGTCAAAAAATTTTCAACATAACAAAATTCGCTTTATTCGTTTTTATCACATGTAAAAGGGCATTTCAGATAAGTGCCCTATCTCAAAAAATTAAAAATCAATTTACCCATCAAACTCTTGCTAATTCAATTTTAAACAATTATTCTCCGAACACTCAACAATTATTCATCAATCAAGGTCCTCTTGAGCTAAGACGTATGCTATGGAAACAACAGACTTGAATGTCATGGAAATTGAAATAACAAAGTGTTTGACAGTTTCTCTATAATTATGAAATGTTTATCAACTAGTAGAATAAAAATGCAGGAAAAAATAGAAATTGTACTCATTTGCGGAGAAAATACAACTCATCGACAAGTTGCGGATATTTTCAATGCTCGACATCCTGAAATATATATTCAACATCTACTGTGAGCAGGATTATCTCAAAGTTTAAATCGACAGGTTCAGTGAAAAACATCAAGGATCACATAATCCAAGAGTTCATGATGAAGAAGCTCAATAAGCGTATGCTTGAATGTAATATAGAGCATGGACAAACTAGTATAACAGATATTTATAACACACAATAAAGAATTCAAGCCGTTCAAACCAAAATTTATAAATACTTTGAAAAAGCGAGATTTTGACGTAGGGTTGGATTTCTCTTTTTGGTTTCAAGGACAAAGAGAAGAGGCAACATCTCAAATGGGGTTAGTCAGTTCACAAAACTGTGGGTGGTGGCCGAGATCAATATTATTTTAAGACAAATCTGTGGTGCGGTGTTTTAATCAACAAAGTGATTGACACATATTTCTTCCAGGAAAATTTGAATTCACAGCGAATCTTGCCCAAATTAGTTCAAATTTGTTATGTGGATAAGAAATCGAAAAATAAACAAGTTTTTCATATAATTTTTTTTTCAATATTGAGAAATAACTTTTTATTTTATGGCAAAAATGTCAGATTTGACAGGTGTAGCCGATGGATATAAAAAAAATCATAAACGTCATTTTGCATCATTTTTAAAGCCAAAATTGTTCATAAACTGTAAATTTGCGGAAACTGAATAATTTTCTGCACATGAAGTGTCGAACAACTATCCTGGCTTCGATTATCAGTCGAATCAATTTAGGAAACAAACCTACCCAAATTCTCGCAAATGCTACAAGTAACAAATCAAAAATATTTTAGAAAATCTTTTCGAACACAAGCTCTGATTTGATTGCACGTCAACGTATTTTTTGTTGAGCTTGCCGCGCGATGTATTAGATTTTAACTCATATTGATTGTTTTATGGACGAACTATACCTTCAAATGTGTGTGTTAGAAGAAACAACACATTATAGATGACCTGCATTAACTAACATTTAATTCGAAAATATTATACTAAAAAACAGAGCCGCGCCAAGCTATGCTGCCGCCTGTGTGCAAAGTGTACGCTCTTTTAGTTGTAACTAAAAGTTAATACATAAGTAGGTACACATGAATGACATTGGAATCACTGCAAATACTTTCATGTCATATAATTTCTAACTGCACGATAACTTATAAACGACATAAAAAAAATTGAAATGAAGAAGTACAAAACTAATAAAGTAACAAAGCAAACAATACAATAAATACAACATTAAAAAAAATGATAATTTTGTTTATACAAATGCACAATGGAAAAAAATATTTCTTCAATTGTTTGACCTAGTTGGCTACGTTAACTTTGAAATACATTTTCGGCTGTTTTATTGGTTCGTTTTCGTAATCAAATTGTTTTGTCTCCTTCCTTTGACGAACAGTTTGTGTAGGTAGAAAATTAGGTTCAATTTCTAACTCATTTGCTAGTTCTCTGGCATAGACAAGAAATTCATTGAAAATCATTTATTCAAGAATCAGAACTACTGCGATCCACCCCCAGTCAGATAACATGGTTGAAAGAATCAACCGAACTATGGAAGAACATATTTTCAAGGTTGTCGAAAAATATCAAAGGGGGACACCTTCTACTTTTTCTGGTGGCATTTAGAGGGCTCTCCATGATTTACAGGATGAAAACTCGTATGATTTGGAAGCTAATTCAGGAGGATTCCTTGTAGGAGGAAATATGTGTCTCCGATGTGGTTTACATAATTCAACGCAGTCCTAAGACTGAGATGAAAGTTTTTCATCTGGAAAGACGGATGCTCAATGTGATGAAATGGTAGCTTTTTATCGGGACGATCGAAACTAGAAGGTGGGGGGCAGTGTTACGAAAACAAATATACTTCGTCACGTATGTTCGTTCCCATCTGGCTGACGTCACGGCATGCGGCATGTTTCTAGAAGGTATCTAAAGCGCGCCCAGAACCATCGAAAGGATCGAGAATGAACGAGAGGTGACGTTACGAATGTTCTAGATGACCTTATAAAAGAAAAAGAGCGTACTCGAGCGAAAATTATATCTAAAAATAACTTGATCCTTTATAACTGTACTGCTACCATAAATTATTTTGAACATACCTTATGGACCAATTTATTTCGAAGCACCAACTATTGATACCCTTGAACTCGATTCCTTCAACAATATACTAGACTTTCCGTTTTCAGAACAAAAAGTTCGTTCATACGAACATTCAGAGCATTCACAGGCTTTTTGATGAATTTCTTTGCAGCATTTTGAGAACGAAACCTGGGTTGAGATTAACAATTGCAACAATGTTGAAAGTGCAATGTCTAATTTTGAAGTTGCTTTAAAAAACACATAAAAAAGTCAACCGAAACCTATAAAATGAAACAACGTAACAAACTTCTAGAAATTAAGAAAATAAAAGCAGCCACTGGAGAAATTAATAGTGACCCTAAACAAATTGCACTTTCAACAAACAATAGTTCGTGCTTTGCCCTCTCATTAATCATTATATTATCTGTAGATCACACACTTTGTAAGAAACAAACAAAATGAAACTTCTCATAGACAAGTTCTTCGGAACTTTTTTGAGTATCTCTAATGTTTTTTCCCAAATTGTTAAGACTAACTCATCATATGCACTATATTGTAATTATAAAATGGTGAATAAACATTATTATTATTATTATTATCATAAAAAATTGAGTCGATTCAGATTACAGGCAAGTTATATTGCAGTCAGTGAAGAGGAGGAATAACTTAGCGGTGAATTGGTACTGAATTATTGAGTTGTCAGGATTTATTGTTTTGTGTTACTTATGTCATATCTGTCAACAGATGGAGAATAATTAGTTTAATTGCCACGAACCTCAGTTTCGTAACAATATGTAAGTTGATCGTGTAAATTTAACCTTATAAATTAACATAGTAATACGTTTCAATAAATTTCGGAAAAAACGTAATTTACAAACGTAACGTAATTTCACTCGATTCCGATCGTTTTATTAAATGTAAACGTTAAAAAAAACGATGAGGAGTGACGATTATTTAACGTGTCAATATGGTTAATAAAATAATTAATAAAAAACGTTTTTAAATACAAGCTTTTATTCAAATGCGCTAAACAGTAAAAAATAATTGCTTTGGATGTGTGACGTAGGTTATTCCGTGAGTTATAGATTCAAGAGCTTGTCGCGAAATGTTTCCAGCTCGAATACAAAAGCCACAAGCTTTTGACTCTATAACTCACGGAATAACCTACGTCACACATCCAAAGCCATTATTTTTAATTTTTTTGCGCATTTGAATAAAAGCTTGCCTTCAAAAAGGTTTTTTGATAACAATTTTATTTTGAACTTTTCAGCAAGTGCGCCTTAATCTATGCATTTTTGTTAAAGCATCATTATTATGAGTCCTTTTTCTGAGCTATCTAAGTCTTCCATGAGAAGACCATCTAAAGATTAACTCCCCCTTAATTTAATTTTGACAAAAAAACAATAATTTTCGACTAAATTCGCAATCTACCCCTAAAACCCCGACATACCAATTTTGTATAGAAACGGTCCATAATCACAAAACTCGTCCACCATCTTGGAGCCGCCATCTTGAATTTATAAATTTTGACAATAAATTCATAATCTCCGACCCCACATACCAATTTTGAATAGAATCTGACCATAATCACAGATATCGTCGGCCATCTTGGAGCCACCATTTTGATTTTATGAATTTTGACAAAAATTTCATAATCTTTGACCCCGAAAACCCCCACATACCAATTTTGAATCGAATCGGACCATAAACACAAATATCGTCCGCCATCTTGAAACCGCAAATTTTTTTTTCAAACTAAAAAATGCATAATGCATTGTCACGAGAACTATGAACACCTGCCAAATTTCACGTTAATCGGACAACTAGAAGTGGGTCAAATTTAACTAAAGATTTGATTACACACATCGGGACAGGTGAACGTAAATGAAAACTTGAAAAAACAACAGTATTTCGCGGGTTATTATTTTTTTCGAAAAAAAGTATGATAAATACTGTTTTTGGACATTTAATTTTCAACCATATCAGGTTGTTTCAACGTCGCTGTGTTCATTGGGAATAATTGAAGAAATTGATGCTTCTAAAAAAAAGTTGGTATAGTCACAAGAATTTGTATTTGCGCATAACGTGAGGTGGATGGATTTTCGTAATAGCAATATCCCCCGATAGTTATATTTTTGACAATCCATGGCAGTTGTCCTGAATATTATTCTCATTCCTCGACCAACGTGCATGCATTTATAATTTAACTGAATAAATATCACATTAGGAACATCGGGAAGAGCGTGGGGAATTCTCGACAGTCAGGTCTCTCCAGCGCGCCAAGTAGTGCTGCTGTCACTGGTCGTGACATGCCTTATTTGAAATGCATCCCTAAACTGCAGGATACATGGTTTCCTTTTACATGCTGTCAATTCTCTGTGTGTTCATTTGGACACTTGGTGTTTTGAGGGATGCGAGCAGAGGTGGATGTTTCAACAGTGAGGACTATTTTCAGTTACGCGAAATTGAGCTCGGCGACACGGAGCGACATATTGTTGTTAGGTAATGCTCCCATGTTTTCAAATAATTGAGTCGTTTAAACTTGAGCCATATTATACGCGCAAGGATTGTCTTGGAACGTTATTAGGGTTTCGCACCGCGTCAGTTATTTGAGGTTTTTATCTCGGGGTCATAATTATATATTCAGGATTCACCTGTAATAATATTCAATATCATCCCTTAACGAACTTTTCCTACCATTAACCTACACCAGTCTGTCAACTGTGGAATCTACAGACTTGCCAGTTTCTTCACACATAGATGTGTGAAATTGTATCTACATACATAACTCAACCTAACAAATTCAGTTAAGTAATGAGGACGCTATGTGATACAATGGAAAACTAAAATTAAGTGACAATGTATATTCCATTACCTGTAGAATCTTCAATAAAACAAATTCAACAGTGGATAATTATTTGAATTAATTAACTCAATTCTATTCTTGGATGATTATTAAAATGAAACAATTCAATTTCGTAATTTATTCAAATCAAATATTAAAAAATGGATGAGCTACCATTCAAGTCTTGCCATTCATCAATATATGGACATGAAACATTTATATGAAAGTTTGTCATAATAATAATATATAATCAAAAATAATAACGATGAAAAAAAAAGGAAACCATAAAGATGTTCATTTACAAATATACCTAGAAATCATTATCCTACAAATTATTCTTGGACTTTTCATATTTTTCAACACAACTTTTCCCAATTTACTCAATAATTTATTTATCTTGATATCTATACCCACGGACTATGTAGACAATTTTCACTTCTGGGAGGTCCACATTTTGGTGATTTGCCTACTATGACTATGTGTCAGAAGTTAATAAAATGTGCCGCACTTTCGACATTTTCGTACCATTATCTTCTTTATATCCTGATATGATATTATTTGCAGTAAGTGTAATTTTAAAGTCTAGAATATTTTTTTATGCTAGTTTCACTCCCGCTACCTTGATGAGTAGTATGTATTTATTTACCATATTGTACTTTTATTCTATTCTTGTAATGAACTTTTCTTGTGACCCACTTTTGGGTAAATAAATAAATAATTTTATTATATTGTTACGAAACTGGGATTCAAGGAATATTCCAATAAATTTATCCATTTATTCCACTTTGAAATACAACACAATAATACTCTAACCAAGCAATACTTGTTCATAATTACAATGCTCAACAATATTCACAAGACTATCTTCTGACTACCTGACGACTTCTAACTTCTGACTTAGGTACTCGCATATGACCCGCTATAAATAGGACGTCCGGAATTTCCACAACAGTGGCGATCGGGAATGTTCCATAACGTCATCGCTAACGGGTGGTTTTCTCCTCGCATCTTCGAATGGCCGTTATCGAAAGATCTGGAAGATGACGTCACTCCCAACGGTCGTTTCTCGAATTTTCCATTGGCGGTTATAGAAGATGTGGAGCATGATGTCACCGGCAACCAGCACAGGGCGTACCCACTCATATCCGTAACAATATATATATTTTCATTTTATGATATACCACAGAATTTACTAATATTTTTTTGTATTTTCACCACAACTCACCATACTTCATGATCAAAAACTCATAATAGAATAGAGGTATAGTGGAGTTTTGGTTAATAATATTTTGTGGAATAAATTAGCAGCATGATGGATCCTTCTATTTTTCATGTTTAACCAGCCAATTTCGCTAAGTTTATGTGAGATTCTTTCATATTTGCGAATTCCAGTATTAGTCGCATGCATGAATTTTGAAACTTTTGTATTTTTTTCACATATTGACTAGTTAAACATGGACCATATAAGGAATCCGCGTAATTGAAAAGAAATAGGACCAATGTGTCACAAAGAATAGATATAATTTTGGTGAGAGAAAGTGCCTAGTGCCATAGATCATTTTTAATATTGAGTATCACATTGAACTGATCATTGACATTTTTTCAAACCATAGATTGTATCCAGTAGTACACCAAGACTCCTGAACCAATTCAAGTGGTTCATCATTTATGCGAACATCAATTGAGATACTTACTTTATCACGATTATTCTTGGATCCGAATAACATGACATTAGATTTGCAGGCATTTATATTGAGACAATGATCCGTGCATAGGTTTACAAATTGGAAATCCTATTTGTCTGTTAATTCGAAGAGTACATCCAGAACAATAAAAACCCAATATTGAACCTTGCAGTACCCCAGAATTAAGTGGTAAATACCATGACTCAAGCTTAAGCATAAAAACTTTTTGTTGCCCATTCTTGATATACTTGTCTAGCAGTTAGATGACAGTTTCAGATATAGTGTGAAATTGCTAACAGTAAGTCGTAGTTGATGGTGTCGATTTCACGACATAGACTAGAACGGTACATTTTCTCCGATCTGTAGATCTGATTATATCATCCACAATGTGGAGGAGAGCAGTTGTACAGCTGTTACCTTTCCTGAATCCCAATTGAGTCGAAGGTAATAAGAGAACTTATCTAGATGATTTTTTAGTTGAACTTCCAAAGCTCGTTCTAATATTTTGGAAAGGGTCGGCAATATACTGATGGCGCGTAAGTCTTTGAATTCCAAAGGGTAATTTTCTGGGATTACCTTTACAATCGCTCTACTCCATGCCACTGGGAAAAACATTCTCCGTTAAGCAGTGATTGACTAATTGAGTAATGTATGTGACAATATGTAAACAGCAGAGTGTTATCATTTTTATGTTTAATTCATCGCAACCGGTTGCGCATGATTACTCTCGTTTCGGACGTCCATCGTCAATGGATTTTGAAGGTTTTCACGACGTTTCGAATGCTTGTATCTGCAATCGTCTTCAGGTGAATACTGACAAGTTTAGGTGCTACTTACCAATTTATATGACTGTCGGTGCAATGATGCGTGTAATTCCGCCATGTGCAGGGGTGCGTGTAGTTTCGCGTGGTGTGGTGGTGCGTGAAGTTTCGCGCCTCTGCAGTCCGTCAGAAAGAGCAGTTAGTTGTTTTCATAAGTTCTTCATCTCAACGCTTGGTTGACTAAAGGCGTTATTGGATTCGATGTAGGCGGCCTCTTTGAAGTTTCGTTTGAACCAATGCTCCTCTCTATGTAGAGCACTTGTGTTTTCCCATAGAATTCGATGGTGCTCAGTCCAGGCGTGGTTCAGCAATTCCCGA
Organism: Gonioctena quinquepunctata; assembly: GCA_018342105.1. Lineage (NCBI taxonomy): Eukaryota > Metazoa > Arthropoda > Insecta > Coleoptera > Chrysomelidae > Gonioctena > Gonioctena quinquepunctata. The sequence continues at coordinate 531,815 of JAFIRS010000373.1, read as the reverse complement.
TTTTGACGTTTCTCCACGTTGAGTCCATTTCTTGTACTCATCCAATCTTACCGATAACGGCCCCTTTGTATCTCCAATGTAGGAAACTTCGCATTCACATGGAACTTCATAAATGCAATACTTACTGATTTTATTTTTGTTGTTAGGTTTGGTCTTGGTGAGGTAACTTCGTAAAGACGGATTGGAAGCAGCTCTTGATGTTGAACTTGTTTCCGATCCTTTTGATCTTCTCGCAGACAACTCTGATGTACGTAGTTGCTCTTCAGATGTCTTCGTTCTCTGGAGTTGTTTCAATACTTCTCCTAGGAGTTCCTTGGGCTATCCATTCCGGTGGCGGTCCTCTCTGATGTGGTTTAATTCGGCATCTAGTGACTCCTCGTCGATGTATATGTGCTTCGCTATCTCTACCAATGTTCTCACAATCCCTGTCTTTGTCGACAATGGTTGGAGCTGTAGATGAGATAACTGCCCCGTGTGTCTTCTTCTGTACAAGAAGTGCGGATTCCATGCACGTTCACATCGAGGAAGGGTAAGGCACTGTTGGTTTCCATTTTTATCGGGAATTTGATCGAATCCCGGATTCTGTTAATTCTTAAGAAGAAATCCTGGAGATGTTCATCTCCGTGATAGCATATAATGAAAGTGTCATCCACGTACCTCAAGTAGCACAGAGTCATAAAATTAACATAATGACTTCTTATACCGTCTTAAAGACCACGTATTTGTATGTTTTAGAACCAAAAAGTTAATGTGCGTTTTATAATCTTCAGGCGTTGCTATGACGTCGTGTAGTAGATATAACGAGATGAAGAATTCTCGAGATCAAGTTGTACACGGGTTTGTATGTAAATAAATTGTGTGTCGTTAAGTAGAACTCAAGGTTATTATGACAATGAACATATGTGGTTCTAATTAATAGATTTTTGAAACGTTTCTACGACTACATATTGTACTCATGTAATGTAGTTTTATCAACTGATGAACTTTGGTCGCAATGATTACATTATGTATCTATGGTTAGATTATTTTTGTTGCATATGTTATTTTTGTTGGATAGGTATATTGTGTTATGTATGTAGAAATGCCAAAACAAAAATCCGATCTGCCTTACAAGAGAACTGGAGCGTATAGAAAATTTAAAAAAAATATATAAAGAGGAAGGAGTGCCTACCCCAAAATTAACATCTGAAATAATTAATCAGTCTTTCGGGACACTGCAAAAAAAGTTCATCCAGTTTCTTCAATTGTTTCCACAACAAGGAAAGACATAAATAATATGTATGTGTCCTTCGAGTGATAAATAAAAAATATTTAAATATAACTGTTCAACATCAACAAAACCTCTATTGTAAATGTCAGTTGTCAGTTATTCTAGCGTTTTCCATTAGGCGGAACTAGCGGAATGCTTAGCACTCAGTGTATATCTTTTTCTGTTTGATAGCGTTAGTACAACAAAACTTGCTACTTGTGGTCACAGCGACTACATTACAACTTTTTTATGTAAGATATTGTCTTTGAGACACTCGTAAACTATTCTATGATAGTACATACCGGAGTAATTACAACTTTTCGACACTAGAAGGACGGCATCCATGTTTCTCGATTGATTGATAACATCATTCTGGTAGCCATATTGGAACAAAAATATTTAAAATAAAAAATATGGGACCCTGGGTGTTATATCAATTTAAAAATCATTGGAGATGTGCTAATCAAGTATCTTTCGTAATATGGTCTACATATTTCAACGATTAATGAGAAAAATTTATGAAATATATTTTTTATGAAATGAAAACAAATATTTATCTCTCTTCATTTTCGAGGCGCATGAATTTTAAGTGAGTAGAATTGGATTTTGATCGTGAAAATTGATTTGCTTGGTCACAAGAGTTTCAGAACAATTCTTAAAGACACATAAATGAAAATGATTTTTATCTCGATAACTATCACGGCCATTTGTTGTGAGTATATATAGTGGATATAGGACATTACCACAGAGTATCACGAACATGTGAAGGAAGGCTGATATTATATTAATATGATAATATATTATTATTATATAAAATCTTTTGATATGGTATAAATATTGTAATACTATATTAGAAAGTTTATGGCCTCCATGCACAATGATATAATGACTACACTGAGACCACAGAACGACCCTTTTGCGACTGGCTTATATAAGTCTATATTGGCAAGTCATTACCACTACTTTATAAAGTCGATGTGATGTCGCAAGAGTGTGCCTTTTTGTCGTATTGGCATACATAGCGACGTCTTAGCATATTACAATACATAAGTCATGGACTTTTGCGAAAGGTCTAGTAGACGTCTGTACAATCGAATTATGACCTCTGTGTGCTACTTGGGACAGCTTTGGTTTGTATCCTGCCTCCTGTATAGTCAATTCCTCGAGCCACTCCATGTATATGTTGGTGATAATTGGAGAAAGGGAAGATCCCATCGGGAGTCCGTCGACTTGGGAGAAAAATCGGTCCTTTTTCTGGAAATATGAGTTCTGTAGGCAGCACTGCAGAAATTCCAATATTGCTTGGATGGGAAGGTCAGTCCTCTCGTGAAGGTGGTTGCCTTTTAAATCCATTGAGACGATGGATGTCCGAAACGAGAGTAACCAAGTTACCACATCGTCTTCAATCTTCAAACAAACGGTTGCGTTTGTTTTGATATCTAATATAGTTTAATAGACGAATAAGTCATGAATTTCTTCGATTTCAATTTTGTGTCTGTCAAGCAAGTATTCCTATAGTGTAACGAAGCATTTTTTTAGAGCTCCGTTACTAAGAACGGCTAGCGAATATTTAACCTAACTGCCTATTTAGGGTTTCTATTGGTTCCGGTCTGGCAAACTATTTCATTCCCTGTTAGAAATTAATGTACATACACAAAGCTACTGGAATTCACGTCAACATCATGCATAAAATATAACAGAGTTTTTCTCTAGATCTTATAAAAAGGGTGAAAAGCCCCGGTGATAGATTTTGTAAAAGACGAGAAAGAAACAAAGATCGCGATTGGAAAATCCAAATCATTTTTTGTAACAGGCACGAAATCGTCCTTCAGATTTTCGGTCCAGTTTGAGTTTATCGGACAAAAAACGCGCCTTTCTTAATGGGCTCTTTCGTCTAGTTTGGTCATACATTCGGGATCTATAAAAGATACGATGAAAACTAGCATCGAGACTTGTGACTTGTTACTCGTTTCCTGTTGTGCTACAAAGTCCGGTTGAGTAAGAGAAAAGTGCAAAGTGTGTCAAAAAGATTTGGAAGTCCAGAAGCGTTGAGGTATCCGTAAGAGGAAATTGTGAGTAACTTGTATTTGAGCTTGGTTTCTCCGTGTGCTGAAGCACCCAAAGTTCATTATTTCTACATTTATTGTTATTCCATTCGATTCAATTATTTTGCCGGGAGTTTAAATATTATTGCTAGTAGTATTATTATTTCATTTATTTAATTATATGTCGTGGCATTTACAGCTTAGTTCTGCGAAAGTATTCTTTCTTTGATTTAATTCGTTACCTGAGAAGTTGAATATATTTTCTGCATTATTATAATTTCCTTTATTCGAGCATTTGCCGGAACGTTCAAGTTGGTCAGAAGACTACAGAGTGAATATTGATTTATGTTATTTTTGGCTGGTACAATCGAACTTTTCGTGAAATTGATTGAGTGTTTAATTAGGGTAGTATTGTTTAGTCAATTGTTGGTTGGATTGCGGGTAAAAAATATGATTTATTTGCCAAGTTGAACAATATAAAGTAGACAATTTTATTTTGTGTCCCCGCGGAAAACAATTCTCACATAAGCTCTGGCAGGTGTTTTCTTTTTCTTGTCGAAGGAAATCTTTTATAAATAGTTCTTTTATTTGCCCGTTATTATAATATTATTGAGTTATGTTTTCAGTTGTTTGAGTTCAGGGAAAACGCCGAATGCAAACAACTGACGCGAATGTTTACATCACTTCAATCAGTGAATTTAAATTTTCTATTGTCTTAAGTTCGGGGTAAACGCCGAAATTAAGCCATTGACGTATAAATCAATCACATAACAATAATTCTTGTTCCCCGCTGTTCCGTCAGGCACTAACCAAATCGGAACATCGGCCGCGATAAATGCGCTGAATTAAAAGATTGTCCCGGAAAATACGTGCCGAGCAGAACAAAATTCACGAATTTCACAAGTTATAGTCATATTCAGGAGGAATAATTCATTTAGCGACTTGAGAAGGTGATTTGGGTGAATAAACGTTGTTGATTACATTACATTAAGGGGAAATAAGTTATTTTATAACACGAAAACACGGTGATGCTTTGTCGTCTGTATCCATGCCCAGTTGTTAATATTGTTTAAGCTCAGGGAAATCGCCGAGCATAAACAATAGGAAAACAAAGCCAAAAATATAAATCTTGTTAACGAGAAAAGTCGTAGAACAAAAGGGCTATTTTAAGGAACAGAGAAAAAATATCACAGCCGGGATTATTGCAAACGTGAAGCTTAGGTAATATACAAGTGACACGTAGTATTCAATTTTTTTGTTAGGGTTAACAAGGGGAAGTCGGGATGTTATAAACCACTTGCTTACAAACTTGAAAAATCACATTCTGAGTCAGTCAGTTAGTCGTGTTCAGGAAGAAATAGTTGTTGCTATTAAGATTAGAGCATTTCATTCCCTCAATTGTCGTGAAATTACTGTTCATTTGTTCATCGTGAAGGTACATATCATTTCGATACTATTATATTAATGGGATTATTATATATATATATATATATATATATATATATATATATATATATATATATATATATATATTTATATATATATCTGTGTATATATTACCCCTATTTAAATGTGCCAGACCGTTTTCTTTTAAGCAAAAATAATTGTATTGCGAAAATTGATGTGACAAATCTTATTGAATATACCAGTTAATTTAATACATATTACACACGTGTTCACATTGAAAAAAACCAGAAACCTTTTCTATTTCATATAAAGTATTGAAGTTACGCAACAGACGTATTCAGTCAAGTTGTAAAACAAGAAATTTGTAAAGAAAAAAACCAACAAAGACATTTCTGTCTGTCTGTCTCTTCGGGAGACATAAAAGCAATCGGCGTTCAGTATCCAAAAATTGTACTCAAAGCCTACAGTATTTTGTAAAGATTCAAAAAGTGTCAATATACCAGACCCCTGGACGTTCCGTATCTCCATCTGTAGCTACCCTAGTAAGTGGAGAAAACCACTATAAAATCTGGCGCTCGAGATTTGAAATAGAGAAAGGAAAATATTTTCTGCCTAAAATTCTGGCGTCATAAATAACGTGACTTTCTAGGAGTTTGAGGGTTATTAAAACAGACCCTAGTGAAACACGTCTCAATAGAAATGATATAATGCGTCTGGTGGCTCTTTCAATGGAATATAATTTACAAACAAATTATTTATCTCATTTGGTTTTTTCATATGTAAATTGTTGATTGTCGTACCGATTCTTGGGTGTCTCTTTCATCTATCATCTGTATGGCTGATTCTACGTTGCTTATCATGTTCTCAACTGGTATGCAAGTAAGTGTAATAACATCGATGATATCTTTGGCTTTCGTCCAGGAGGTAATACGACAAATTGTGAACCTTCGGCGTGTGTCGGTCCGCTCTTAAAATTCAGTCAACGTCTAACGTAAAAGAGGGGAAAACAACATAACCTAACTTGGCTAACCTTGCTATCCAAGTTGATGGCCAGCCAATCCTGACTAGTAAGTGACATTTTGAATATAAGTAATATAAATTGTTATCATACAATAAATGTATGTAGGCGATTTGAAACTCGGCGTTATTTAAAACGCTGTAGCATTCTCAAAAATTGGTTTAGAAACGTAGGAGAAAAAATAAAGTCTTATGCGTAGATTCCAGATATTCAATAAACAAAATTTCATGTCCCAACCTAATTTTGTTTACTAATATATCTTTCACTCCTTCGCCTATATCACTTTGATAGTAGGATTTATTTTTCTACCATATTTGCTAACCCTTCTCCCAGCTTTTGAGGTATCGCATTTTCAAGGCATGTTGTTCCCACATGAACACATTTTTTAGGGCGCCAAGCATCACCCTTCCAAAATTTTCATATTTTTTTCAAGTTTTGATTATTTGAAGTTTCCATTTTCTCGAAAGATCAAACAGGCTTTGAGTGAGACTGTGATCCTATAACTACTTGAACTAGAAAAACGAAGAAAATACTTTTGCGATAATTCCTTCATCTTAGACATGTGATTGAGAGGCCGAAAAATGTTCGGGCGGTTTCTTGCTACCCTTATCGAACCCCCAACCCCCGTTACACGTTCGAGCGCTGCCCAGTTTCACAATTTACGACGAACGCTACACGGCATGTAATTATCGACGGACTGTGGGTCGTTCTAACTAGTCGCAGGAACGACCGAGGCGACGGACAGCCTCTCACGTGCCTGCGAGTCCTGAGACTTCGTCGGAGTTTGCCGCTTTTCCTTCTTTGCGGCGTACATACGCCGACGTTCTGTCCTTTTCTGTGCCCACACCCTCGTACGCCTTGCAGCCCTTGCGGTCGGGTCAAAACTTCTGCGAAATTAGTTCGATGCGACTTCGGAGGTTCGTTTCGTACTTTAATCGAGTCACCTCTCTCCCAACCCCGTTTGATGAACATCTTGAGAAAGGCCCCTTCCAATTTATAATATAAGATGATTGCGAACAAACAGAAGTATGCGCCCAATTTCTACTCTATAGATCAATAGAAATAGCCCGGTCAAGTTATCCCGAAAAATAGGGGTATTTTTGCATAAATTCCCAAGGAGCTGAAAATTGACATGAACGTTGGGGATACCATTATAACAAAATTGTGGAAAGTCCCCATCGATCCCATACGTGCAAATTTTTTTGTGCAAGGTCAAAATTCGAAAAATGGGTTTTTTTTGCGAAATGGTTAGTTTTATGATGAAATATAGTTTGGACAAAAATTGTAGATCATGCAATTATCTACAAAAACTGTCCCTATACTTTTTTCTCTAAGATCCACCATTTCTGAGAAAAAGCGATTATAAAATTTACCAAAGTTTTATTCTCCATAATATGCATGACTACGCTGCCTATGTACATCATTGGACGCATAATATAAGCAAAACTATCGTGACTAATACATTATTATTGAATAATAATTCTGAGAATCTGAACTGAAAAGAAACCCAGTCCGTCATTTTATGTGACCATGTGGCCTTGAGCAATTGTTGTTCAATTGTCTACCTGGCAGTGCCCACTACCTTTTTTTTCTATGGTCCCAACGAAATACCTGGTCTTGAACGTTCCCTCGTATGAAAACACGTGGTTATTGCTAATATTCTTTACTGAAGTTTGTGCTGTATTCAGTTTTTAAAATATGTCGCAATTTTGCTCCATTTGTAATAAACCTTTTGCCTGCAAGTGAAATTGTTACTGTTGATCGTGGATTGAAGACGTTGATTGGCGCAAGTGTTGAAAGAGGAAGAATTAACTGACTACCTAGAAGACCAAAAATCAGTGACAATTATGTGAGTTCGTAAAACTACTAACTATTGTTGCAGGAAAAGCAACATGAAGAGGACAAGCCAGTACATCTAAATAAGTCCTCCTCGTACTAGAGCACGCGTAAGTGAATCAGCTTTTTGTCTTAGAAATTGTTGCTTCTTTTGCGGTGATGAATCGAATGGAGAGGTTGAAAAGAAACGAGCACAGAAATTTCGGCGTATAATTTGTAAAGTTATTACACTTTCATTCAAAGAATCTGTTCTGGAAGTAGCTCAGTCTCGTTCTGATGACATAGCAAACACTATTGTTGCTCGCATCGGATTTGAACATGATTTAGTTGCTGCTGAGGCTAGGTATCATAATGATTCCTTTTTAAAACCGACCACTGGGAGTAAAGCCGGTCGTCCTCGAGATGAAGCATTGGAATCTCGCCATGGAAGAAATATTTACATATATCGAAAATAGTGATGACTGTCAGTTTACATTGGAAGAATTAAAAAATGTTTGTAGAAATTCAAATGTAGATAACGGAATATTGAACTACGATTAAAGTTGAATTATGGTGATAAAGTTATCATCACTGAAAAACCGGGACAATTAACATTTATATGTTTTATTGATAATCATCATGATATTCGGAATCAAGCTTGGAGTGAAAAAAAATAATGACAAAGAAGAGCGATTTAAGATCCTGGAAGCTTGCGGCGGCAATCGTTCTGGAAGAATATTCAATCGGTAGTCATCGATCATTCTTATCACCCTCCACTAGTCGTATGTTTGAAGATATAAACAGTCATATTCCAGAGTCACTGACTCATTTTTTGGAACAAATTATTTAATAAAATAAAGGTTCCATTTGAACATTCAAAATTAGTATGTACAAACATTAGTCACAGTATGACTGCTGTTCGGCCTCGGTTTCAGTCCAAGCTACAATTTGGGTCTGCAGAAGAAGAAGTTAATAGAAGACCTGACATTCCATTAAACTCCAGTAAAAATAGAGTAGGCCTACCATGAAAACCACGTTGAAAAAAAAACGCGCCAAGTACACTACCTCATAGGTGTCGTGTCGTGGAAACGTATGCATATTATGGAGACTACAACTTTAGTAAAATTCAGAATCCCTTTTTCTCAGATATGGTGAATGTTAGGAAAAAAAGTGTGGGAACAATTTCTGTAGATAATTGCATCTAAAATTCATTTCGTGGCTCTTTTGATCATAAAACTGAACGTTTCGCAAACAAAATTCGAAAAGCCCACTTTTGCGAACATTGACCTTGCATAAAAAAATTTGCGCACATGGGATCGTTGGAGACTTTCCACGATTTCATTACAATGGTGTTTCTAACGTTCATGTAAGTTTTCAGCTTCTTGGGAATTTATGCAAGGTTGAATGTTTATATTTGACCGGATTAAAATATAAAAATAATTATTGATGAACCCTAACCTAAGTTGAAACCAATGCTGAAATGTGTTGGAAAAACAAAAAGTCTACGGAAATACTATTTTAGTCATAAACAATCATTAACCATTTCCTGCTGGATCTTCTTCATTAACCCAGATTTGAGAAATTATTAGAATGTTCACCCCCTCTTCATAATATCTCCATACTTCAATTTCGTCCATCTTGTTTTTCAGGGGTCTAGGATTTATATATGAAATTTTCAGCTATTTTGCATTACATTTATTTTTGTTCATTGCCCATTCGAAAAATTAATTGTTCTCTAAAAATTTTCGATCATGATGTTGTATACTGGGTGTCAACGTATTCTTTAGACATGGTTTCCAGATTTCCGAGGGTATGAGATTCAACCTTGGCAGTGGTGTTGGATTCAAAAATCAAATAACTCCTTATCTGAATGAAAGTGCAAATTTTCAATTTCAGATTATTTTTTTGAGTTAGGGCCTTTTCAGAATATCTATCAGATGTAGTTCAATGTCCAGCGTGGCTTTAGCCGGGGAAGTAGTTGTTTTCTGTTAGACATTCACAAAAAATAACTTCATTTTAATCGTGGATTTTTCAATTCACAGAAAAATCTTTCTATCAATATTCAATTGAGAATGTTTCCCTTTTCAACATTTCATACTCTCTCTTACTTTTGGTTCCACCGGAAACGACCCCAACTTGAGAAGTTCACATGGAACATCCTGTATATTTTTCCTTTTTGGGATTCTAGGGACAATTAGTACGATCATATAGTTTTGGGAAGGTATATAAATATTGTATGTATCCCAAGCAGCATCATAGTGACGGAAACTGATACTGCAACTAGTTTTCTCTCAAACAGGTCTCTCCATGTAGTGGTCGATGGAGTTTCATCTGACACTCTACTCATAAATGCTGGTGTTCCGCAAGGATCTATTCTCGCACCAACACTATTTCTACTTCACATCAACGACCTGTTGAAAGCAACTTCATGTCCAGTACACAGCTTTGCCGATGATAGTACCCTCCATACCGCTTTCTCTTCCAGGGCCCCTATATCAGCCCGTGAAACCAGAAATGAACGAGGAAGAAATGTTAATAATATAAATATGGACTTAGCAACAATTCTCGAGTGGGGATCTAATAACTTGGTAGAATTCAATGCAAACAAAACACAAGCATGTCTTTTCTCTAGAAAAGTCGATCTCACTGTGCCTAACATAACTTTGTCAGGAGTAACCATACCACTGAAGTCATCCATATCGATGCTTGGTATTACTATCAGCAATAACCTTTCCTGGGAAAATCACGTGAGGTCCATTGCCAAAAGTGCATTCCGAAAACTTGGTTTTTTGTTTCGTGCCAAGAGCTATTTCACCCCCACCCAGCTGCTTATGATCTATAAGGCACAGATCCGACCTGTCCTGGAATACTGTTCCCATATTTGGAGCGCGGCACCTAAACATATCCTGAGGCTATTGGATTCTGTCCAAAAAAGGGCAATTCGTCTCGTCGGTGATGCCTCGCTTACAAACTCGCTCACTTGTCTGGAACACCGTAGAAAAGTTGGCGATTTGTCTCTATTTTATAGATATTTTCATGGGCGATGCTCTTCTGAAATATCAACAATCGTTCCTGCTTTGACAGTCTCTTCGAGACTAACCCGTCAAGTTCAGTCATCACACCCCTTCGTGGTCACTTTGGAGACCTGCAGAACATCACTTTCCAAAGACTCGTTCATCCAACGAACAGCGAGGCTTTGGAACTCATTGCCTAGGGAGGTGTTCCCCGAGGCATACAACCTCCAGAAATTTAAGAAGAACACCAACTCCTATCTTCTTTCCCTTGGTTCCCACGATGTTCTCTGAACATTACAGGATATCCCTTTTCGTGGGAACCAGAACACAAAAAAAAAAAAAAAAAAATCAAAACTAAATCAACCACTATACGGTAAGAATAACTGAAATTTTATATTTGCATGGTTGTAGTCCCGTAATCTACATCTATGGTAGCAACTACACAGTTCTATAACTTGTTAGTGTCAATTGAGGTGTCTGAAACATTATGGCCATCAAGCAAAATGACCTTGAAGGTTTTCAAACTTGAAAGTGGAAAATAACCGTTTCGGTAACCTGTACCACTTAAATAGAGTATGATAGTTTCGGTGACGTTTTAGTAGCTTCCATCAAACCTTCAATGTGGTAGGCACTTGATTGTGATATGTGGTGATGGTTGCCACGTTATTGCTGGCTCCATAGGTGATTGCCACAGTTCGCATTTAATAAAAGTCACTTCAAAGTTACAATTACCTTTCAAATTCACCATCAAGTGATGGTGGATTGGTCCGCGCGATGACGAAAGCTAACATAATTTTTCTCAAATTATTTTAGTGTGGCTTACGAAAAGTTTGTTTTCCTGTTACGTGAACGTGATGATATTTATTCAAAACGAAATGGTTATGCGTTTTAACTAACAATTTTTCTTTATTTTGAAGTGACTGTGAATTGGTTCGCGCGATTTCTCAAATCATTTAATTGTGGCTTATAGTAAGTTCGTTTAACATGTTGCGTGAAAATGAAATGGGTTATGCGTTTTCTTGATTTTGTATATTAATTTAATTTAAATAGGTCGGATCTCAGTCTTGTGCGCTTGCTTAATATTCATACCTTAATTGTTAATTCAGTTTGCATGAATACCATCTTTTTATTACTTGTCAATTGATATTGTTACTTGATATCTGATAATTGTAAATTGAAGCTGCATAAATCCACCATACTTGCTACCTGTCCTTTTCTTAACAATGAATGGTCATGTATTCGCAATTTCGAAGTTATTACTTTGAAGTGGCAGGTTATAATAGCCGCGACGTGTTCGCCACTTTCATGGTATTGTATTTTTTAGGTTATAACTTTGAAGTGGTGAGTCAGGGGCCTGCGAGGTGGCGCCACTTTCTAGTGGTGGAAAAGTTAATGGGTTAGTTCCACTGGCCACTTCATGATGAGATGAACTTTAGAGTGGTATATTCTCAGTGTATTCCACTTTGAAGTTATAGTCTCCAAAAGCTGCCATATCTACAGTAATATGCTGGGTCGCCATTATTGAAGAAATGAACGAAACATTCAATAAAGATTCATTTGTCGTCAGTACATCAAACGAAGTAATTTATTATTTAGTATTGGTTTCAAGTAACAAAGATTAATAAAAACAAATGTTTGAGGGATTTAAGTACATAATTTCAGAGGCGAGTTATTTCCAAAATAATGTTTTCATTAAATAAAAGTATTCTGATGGTGCGTGCTCCCAATCGAGCTCAACACCCTATTTCACAGTAAACTTCAATGGTTTTAATTTTATTCCGATTGGAAGTATCCAAATTCAATAACTTACTTACTTGTTTGTATGTTATATATTCTTATACTTATAGTCGATCGAGTGTTAGAAATGAATCAGGCAAAATGGAAGAATGAGGAACATTTGATATAAAAATATGTTGTATGACAGAGATCGAGCTACATATCGATTACACAAGCGCAGTCAGTTGCTTAACGTGTCTAGTGTCGGCCACTACATATCCACGTTCTTGCCGGGTGACCATAGCGTGGTTGGAATGTGGCTATCTGAGATCCAGGAAGTAGATCGGAACGTAACGGCCACCAAAGAAGTGTTCCCCGTTTTGGTTGCCACTGCGTGATAGACCGTGTATATTACGTGGTAGTGGTTGTGGTCAAAACCCCTGAAGCTTTCCAGAATCGTGGCATCTTAAAATCTTGGAGTGTATAGTGAGACATAGGCAATAATATTTTCGAATCTCATCAGGCCCCATTATTGTTGGTGTCTTCCTTGAATCCACTTGATCTGGTATCTGTATAAGTTTCGCAATTACGAATTCTCTGTCAGTTGATTATCTTGGGGATCCTATTGCAAGAATAGGTTACCTGTACATAAATGAATGCAGTTTCAATTATATAAATATGGTAGAAGATATTGAAACGAAACAGGATAGACAAAATATTCCGGTTGTTCGCCCCATATTATGCACAGATGAAATTTTCTACTAATAATAACCAACCGGTCACGTCGTCCCAGAATTTCCAGCGATCTCGATTCCTTGTCACCGACGACGGCGGCCTTTTCAACCGCCCCTCCGACCCACCCCCCAAATCTAACACCCACGCGGCTTGTATTCAGCTAAGTGCGCAGTTAGGGGGTCCTCGAGACTGACCTCGCAACTCGCGCCCTGCGTGCGTGACGGACAGACCTGCAAAGGGGGTTTGAGAGGGCGGCGGAGGTGGCCTCGCGGGGCTACATCGCGGCATCTGCTATGGGTGGCGGCTGACCGTCGCCGAGCCCTGGGCAGGGTCGGTGCAGGACAAATTTATCAAGATGGGGCGTCCCGGATTGTGAATAATTTATAGGTTGAGCAACGACCGTAGGATACCTTTTGTCATGGGGTACGATAAAAAAAACATTTTGAGAGTTAGCATGAATAACAAATAGGAGAGAAAAAAATGAATTGAATTGAAACGAAAAAAAAATCATTTATTAAAAAACCTTTTTAAAGACATGCTTTTATTCAAGTGCGCTAAAAAGTTAAAAATAATTTCTTTAGATGTGTGATGTAGGTTATTCCTTGAGTTATAGATTCAAGAGCTTGTCGCGGAAAGTTTTCAGTTCGAATACAAAAGCGACAAGCTTTTGAATCTATAACTCACGGGATAACCTACGTCACACATTCAAAGCAATTATTTTTAACTTTTTAATAAAAGCTTGATTTTAAAAAGGTTTTCTATCAATTATTTATTTTGTGCTTTTTAGTGAGTACGCAAGTGAAGCATCGTCATTGTGAGGCCTTTTTCCTGTAAGTTCTGTGCTATATAGTTCTTCAATGATGAGACCATCTAAAGCATAACTCATCCTAGAGCTGCTATCTTCAATTTATGAATTCCCACAAAAAATTCATAATTCCACCCCAAAAACCCCGTACATAATTTGGAATAATCGGATCATAATCACAGAGATTATCGACCATTTTGATTTTATGAATTTCGACAAAAATTCATAATCTTCGACCCTGAAAACCCCCACGTACCGATTTTGAATCGAATCGGACCATAAACATAAATCTCGTCCGCCACCTTGGAGCCGCCATTTTGTGTTTTTCTCTAACAAAAATTTCATAATGTATTGTCACCGGAATTATGAACAACTGCCAAATATCAAGGTAATCGGACGACGGGAAGTGGGTCAAATTTAACTTGTGAGATTTGATTACACACACCGGGACAGGTGAAACTAAATAAATCTTTTAGAAATATATAGAGTTGAGAATTTTTATAGAACATTCATAATCTCCGACCTCGAAAACCTCTACATACCAATTTCGAATAGAATTGGACTATAATCACGGAGATCGTCGGCCATCTTAGATCCGCCATTTTGATTTTAATGATTTTGACAAAAAATTCATAATATTCGACCCCGGAAACCCCCCCAAACCAATTTTGAATCGAATCGGATCATAAACACAAATCTCGTCCGACTCCTTGGAACCGCCATTTTGTTTTTTTCTAAAAAAAAACTCATAATGCATTGTCACGGGAACTATGAATACCTGCCAAATTTCACGTCAATCGGACGACTAGAAGTGGTTCTAATTCAGCTTGCAAGATTTGACCTAAACAAACAAACTAACATACAAACATTGCAAGTTGAATAAAAGCTTGTAATGACTTTATTTCGCAGAATGTGCGTGATGGAACGCCATTGAGGTGCTCCAAGTTATTCGGAAAGCGGATCCAGATTTGAGTCTCGTGCAGAATTGCATGAAAATGCGTTATAGTTCATCACTTTGTGTTCCATTATACAGTGCTTCTCAAAAGTCCCCTCCCCCACCCCTCTTATTTTTGGAACGATTTAAACATAAACGAGTGAAATTTGGAAACTGAATATTAAAGGTTGTAAACTTCCCTACTAGTGATGGTAGATGACGGAATCGTCAAAGATGACGTCACAAGGCCATTGTGACCAATAATTTTGAAAGGAACTCTACGGCAAGCGACACCTATTTTAAAAGGTATCGAGAAAACCTATTCAATGATACTAATTTTGTTTGTGTTCATGGCAGTTTTGGCAACTCGCTTTTAAAAAACGCAAAGTTGTGATGAATTAAATCAGTTAATACTAAAATTCCAAATTCAAGCTCCGCCTCTGGATAGTTGTCAAATAAGCTGACGTTTTTGTTAGTCTCCCTAATTCGACGTTTTTGTAATTGTCCAAATTTTTTTACATTTAATAATTTGTGTATTGTTGATCGAACGTTTAACTGTTTTAGCAGCTTTTGGTACTTTTAACATTTTTGTACATTTTTTAAATTTGTTAAACTGTTGTGAGCAGAATGTTTAAGTGCTTCAAGAAGCGAAATGGTACGTGCTTCAGGTGATAAAATAGCAGCGATCCTAATTCTTGGTGAAACTGGACAAAATATTCATGCAGCAGAACGCATTTTTAATGAGAGGTTTCCCGATCGCCCCGTTTCGAGGACTTATTTGAGGGAGCTTCTTCGTAAGTTTGAAACAACGGGTAGTATTAATGATGCGAAACGATCTGGCAGACCACAAATTTCTGATGAGAAAAAATTTATATACTGGCAGAAGTAATAGTTAATCCTACTTCTTCAACAACTCACGTTGCATCTACCTGTAAGTCAGTCGAAGTACAGTACAGGGTGTTGAAAAAAAAAAATTTCATCCATACAAATTAAAAATAGGTTCATCAACTCCAGACGACGACCCAGACCGAGGACTAGAATTTTGTGAAAATATGGAAACTAAAATTATCCAATCAGCCAGACTCTGTCAAAACAATTTGTTTTAGTGACGAAAGTACTTTCTATCTAAATGGAAATGTAAATACACAGAATGTGAGGTATTGGATGAGAATCTCACCTGTTTTGTGAAACACATACCCAATTTCCCCAGAAGGTGAATGTTTGGGCAGGTATCCTGGGAAACCACGTTGGGCCTTTTTTTTAAATACTTATTTAACTGGTGAGGTTTATCTGGAGTTGTTGCAAAACGCAATAGAACCGTTAATACTTGAAATTTTGGAAGATAATCTAGATGAATTCGGCAATTTGGAAATAACATTCCAACAGGATGGTGCTCCTCCACACTATTACGGTGCAGTAAGACGGTATTTGGATGAGGAGTATCGTGGTTGATGGATTGGACGACGAGGTTCAACGGAATGGCCAGCTCGATCACCGGACCTCACACCTTTGGATTTTTTTTGTAGGGTACCTTGAATCGAAGGTTTACGCCACTGAACCCGACAATATTAGACGTTTTAAAACAACGTATTGTTGCTGAATGTGAGGCTGTTTCCGCAGACACATTTGCAAAAGTACGAGAAGAGTTTAAAAATAGGAGTTTTCACTGTCAGGAAGTAAATGGAGATCATCTCAATCAATTTCTTCAAGTAGATACTGATTCTTAAATCTCTAATTAATATCATACTGAATGGAATTTAAATTTTAATGTTTACTAATGAGCCATTAAAACTGCCATAAACACAAACAAAATTAGTATCATTGAATAGGTTTTTTCGATACCTTTTAAAAGAGGTGTCGCTTGCCGTAGGGTTCCATTTGAAATTATTGGTCACAATGGCCTTGTGACGTCATCTTTGACGATTTCGTCATCTATCATCACTAGTAGGGAAGTTTACAACCTTTAATATTCAGTTTCCAAATTTCACTTGTTCATGTATAATCGTTCCAAGAATAAGAGGAGGGGAGGGGACTTTTGAGAAGCACCATACAGCCTTCAAGGATCAATTCAAAAATGTCTGCAGCAACATTCAGAGAATATGAATTTCCCCCGTAAAAAAGTAGTAGGCTGATAATATTTGTGAGTTTGTGAATTAGAAGAATGGAAGCGGTAAGAATGCAGAATCATTCCATGCAGACAGCCTTGCCAGGGAAGGTGCGAACACTCAATTTTCTTGCCAGAACCCTTCTGTGGTCTTTCCAAAGCGCATATCAAGGAATAGTTTCGGCGCTGGGGAGCTTACCAAATTGAACCGCGAAGAGTGTCGAGATCCCGGGTCTTGAATAGATGAAGGGTAATGTACAAAAAATGGACCCCCTACAATCTGTTTTCGCCAATATAGAAAAAACGAGTTTTTGTAGGCATGACATTTGAAGTCGTATGACACCATTATTCAGTACTTTTTTATTGGAAAAATACAGGTGAAGTCTTCTAAGGAAATTCATGAGGGAAAATCAGGAGGACATCTGAGAGTCAACAAAGCTTCGGACAAGATCAGGAAGAGGTTCCACTGGATTCTATGTCGAGGTGATGTAGAGAGCTGTTGTAGAAGATGTGTGGAGTGACTGAAGGTCCCAAAACAAGGTACAGATGTGAAGGGAAGAAATAGGTGCTTCATTCGAACGGATTGCAATTGATGTTGCTGGACCATTTCCTGTGGCAGATGATGACAACAAATACATCCTTGTTAATATGGAACAATTCAGCTCAAGGATAGAAACCTATGCCATACTAGACCAAGGGGCATCCATGCTAGCAAGATGGCGGACAATATGTTCTCAAGATTCGGAGTACCGATAGAGTTAACATTCCGACCAAGGAAGGAATTTTGAGTTAAAATTATTTGAGGTAGTTTGTCAGCTTATGGCTATCAGCAAGACCCGAAAGGTTCAAACGAACTATGGAAGAACATATCTCCAAGGTTGTGGAAAAACAGCAAAGGGACTGGAAAAGGCATCATCCATATTTTTTGATGTTAAACAGAGCAGCTGTTCATGATCCAATCAAGCTTACCCCTACTAGCATTATCTATGAAATGGAACTTTTGTCCGATGACTTGGCGTTCGGATCACCAAGCATCAAAGAGGTAGAAGGGCGGGGCTATGCAGATAAACTGAGGGACACGTTGAAAATCCATTAAACAGCTCGGTTGATATTGGCAAGTGGCAGGATGGAGGCTTCTTATGATTTGAGAACGAATTTATGAGAATTCAAAGAGGGTGGCCAGGTTCAGCTGTACAATCCTCGTAGGAAGAAAGGTGTACTCACAAACTACACATCGTTTTGGGAAGGACCGTACATGCCAAAGAAAAGGATCACGTATGGTTTACATCGCTGCCCTAGGACTAACTTGTTGGTCTGGAAAAACTTTTGGAGAGAAAGCGCATCGATAACGGATAAGCAAGATGTATGAAAGGTTCAGAGTCCAGGGAAGTGTGAAGTGAATTTAAGTGGTAAATTTCCATTAAGTTAATTAATTGCCAGAGTTTATTATTGTTTTGAGAAGGTAAATAACGGAAAATAATTAATTCAGTGCTAACCCCTAACAATATATAAACTCTTCATAAGTAAAATTGAAAAAAACAGTGTCAGTTTCTAGTACTGTTTAGAAAATAGCTGGAAACAAAAATGGAGTTAATATCATTTTCCTTTGAGGAAAAATCGAATTTCCTACGAGTCACTTATAAGTGGAGAAGCATTCGTCCTCTTCGAGAAAGAGGACACCAAATCACACCTTTAGTTTACCTTTAATAATGATAAAAATATAATTATTGTTACTATTTTATATATTTAGATAATTCGGATTACAAATTATAAGGTATGCAAGTTATATATTGAATTATATGCAAGATATTAGTATAAAAAATAAAATGCGTTCACTCCCATGGTCCAATGGTTCAATACATTGAATTAATTATATCACAGATATTGCGTAAGTAAAATAGCTCCTTCAACTTCTGAATAATTGAGTATGCAAAATTGCTGTCCCTCTTTGCTCAGGAATAGTCGAGATTTTAATGAGTATCGTAACAGTTATGTATAATGGGTTAACATACTTTCCACACTGGATGTTATGAGTTTAACGTGTGTATCTGTGTGTCTGTCTGTGGCATCGTAGCTACCGGATAAACCGATTTTGATTTCGTTTCTTTTTTGTATGAAAGGTGACTGAATCGAGAGTGTTCTCAGCTATGATTCAAGAAAATATGTTCAGCCGTTTGAAGATGATCAACTCTTTTCTAGTTGATGAAGGGATTCGAGCAACTTCCACAGGTCTGATCGATTCGAAATTTGATATCCTGTTACTTCAATGATATTGCAAGAACATGGTAACCTTGACCTGATACTGCAGCGTCACCTGGAATCTGCAGGATATCCAACTCCTCACCAAGTTACAGCAGGGGTATTGTGTTTGAGCTAATTGGAATGGTCTCAATGAAAAGGTTATAAATGGATGGTGATCAAGGGTCTGATGATGGAGCGGGACAGAGAAATGAGGATAAATTGGTGAGGGATCCTAAGCTACTGTTACTCGTTCAAACGATATGAAATTTTGGTATACGATGTAGTACCGTTTTTTGGCATATTAGTGTATTAATGTGTGAAGTGAATGAAAGAACGAATGAGTGAATGGGATTGAGTGAAATTACGATTTGATATGATACAGGTAGGGTGCTGAATACAGTATGGTATGGATGGTGTAGTACGGTACAGATTACAAAAACAAAACAATGGTATTAAATTAATAATAGTAGTTTCAAGTGAGAATTGCAAAAATATTTTCAAATAATAAAGTACGACACTCAGTACAAAATCAAAAAGTATTGAAGTGCTGCTTTTCAGTCTTTGCAATTCTGTCATGAGGATTATTAAACAGCTTTCTTCAATTGAGTTCACAACTATTGTCAGAATTCGCAGATTTTGGCGAGGTTTTGTGAATGTGGGAATAGAGTGTCGATCGTAACATGTCTACTAGTAATACAGCATGTTGAAAAGGCATGAAATAAAACTTAAAAATCATTAAGAATTAAAAACGTCTCATTCCTCAAGGCTGCTGACTACAAATACCTATACAATAGGTGTATGTCGGTCGAATATCCATAAAAAAACAACTACTTCCCTGGCTAATGCCTCAACAGACGTTGAATGACAAGGATAAACGTGCAAAGTCCTACAAGGTACTTGCAAATATTTGTTGCGAAATGGATAAATATTAACCACCCATTCAGGCTACCACCTGTAGACTAATGCTCGTTAAAATCGATAGCCTATCCATAGTATCATAGTTTTTTAATATCGAAAATATCGATAGTTTGAAAGAAATAATCGATAGTTTCCAATAGTGCAAATATTACTCTTTTTGTTCAGATATTACACCATTTTATGGTCTCATCATTGTATAAAGAGGACTTATTGAGTAGGATTCAAATCTTAGGCTCGATCAAATACATCGTTGTCAGTTATAACTTGTTACATTCATTCCAGATAACAAGAACGCTTTTTTCGTATTGTTTTCTAATTGGCTGCCGTTTGAGACTTCTTATTCGATAGCCAATCAGAAGAGGCGATGGGTATATGTGAACCCAGCGTAAGTAATAATTTGGCACTGAAATCGTTTTCTGAAATCCTCACCGTACTTTGACAATTTGAATGGCGAATCTTTCCCTAAATTTAAATATTACGTCCATAACAGATCATATTATCGATTGTTTGAAGGTTGTAGACGATGTGGTAATTTGATTACTATCGTTTCGGACATCCATCGTCTTAATGGATTTAAAAGGTTTTCACGACGTTTCGAATGCTTGTATCTGCAATCGTCTTCAGGTGAATACTGACAAGTTTAGGTGCTACTTACCAATTTATATGACTGTCGGTGCAATTCTGCGTGTAATTCCGCCATGTGCAGTGGTGCGTGTGATTTCGTGCGGAGTGGTGGTGCGTGAAGTTTCGCGCCTCTGCAGCCCGCCAGAAAGAGCAATCAGTGGTTTCCATACGTTCTTGATCTCAACGCTTGGTTGACTAAAAGCGTTATTGGCTTCGATGTAGGCGGCCTCTTTGAACTTTCGTTTGAACCAATGCTCCTCTCTATGTAGAACACTTGCGTCGTCCCATAGAACTCGATGGTGCTCAGTCCAGGCGTGGTCAGCAATTCCCAATTTTAACGTTTCTCCACGTTGAGTCCATTTCTTGTGCTCATCCAGTCTTACACACTTCACGCACCACCACACCGCGCAAAATTACACGCACCACTGCACATGGCGGAATTACACGCATCATTGCACCGACAGTCATATAAATTGGTAAGTAGCACCTAAACTTGTCAGTATTCACCTGAAGACGGTTGCAGATACAAGCATTCGAAACGTCGTGAAAACCTTTTAAATCCATTAAGACGATGGACGTCCGAAACGATAGTAATCATATTATCAATTAGTTATCAATTAGGAGTCGAATGTATGGAAGTGGGATAATTCCAACAGTAAGTTGAAAGAGGTGGCAACAAAATATTCAGCCATACCTGTCCCCTCAGAGAAGATATTCTTAAAAATGGGGCAAATAATGACCGAACGGAGTAATAGACTCAAAGATAAACATTCAAATCATCTTTTGTTTTAGAAACAAAATATTCCTATTTTGGAAGAATGAATTGAAGTTTATTCGATTTCTTCATATGTTCAACATCCAATGAGAGTTTTTACCTCTATATGATCCTCAAAACCCTAACCTACAATCACTCATTACTCCCTTTTTACTTTTTTACTTATTTCTTGATCAACAGACGACATATTGTAAATTTAAAGTTAGAAACTGCGTCTCTACTACGAATTTTCGTCCCAAAAGCCCCTGGAAAAATAATTCTAATAAATTTTCAACATAATCAACCATAACCTCCAGTTTACTTGAAAATGACACTTCTACGTCATAACTATCGATAGTATATCGATAGGTACTATCGCAGACAACAAACTATCGATGTAGACTGTAGATCGGTTTCAGGACATTTGCCCCTCATCAGTGCAGGGTGGGTCAAGCAGACAATGATTAATATCTGCGGTACCTGATTGAAACGATTAAAATCCATCCACCTCAAAAGCATTCGCTGGGATTGATTTAGCGGAATGGACAAACTCCATAAGCTAACGCCATCTCAACGCAACTAGAGCAACTAAAACATTACCTGAGTCTCAGGATAGAAATCTGCAATAAGAGACAGAAGTCTGTGACCTATCATTTTTAATGAAATAATTGCTGGCTAACGATATGTCACAGACTCCTATCTCTTATTGCATAAAACTTAAATACAAAATTTAAAAAACCCCTGACACAAAAAACCCCTAAAAAGAAAACAAATAATAAGTATTGGCCCTTTGGGTTTAATATAGATAGTTATATTTTGATCCAAGCGACGTCGCGTCGGGAGACCGCTAAGTAAATAAAATAAAAACAGAATACAAATAAAGATTATTTGTATGAAATTTGAATACAAGTAAGTTACCAAGGAAACGTAGGTAAATATCAAAACTACAATATCAAATCGTTGAGCCTAAGCCTTAATTAGTTTACTCCGAAAAATTCGCAAAATAGACAAAACCGTCAACGACGTCTGCCCTCACACGTCTGCCCGTTCGGGTCGGTAATTTATGTCGTGTTCACCTAACAATCCGCATACCGGTTTTAGGCTTTTTTGGCCCTCATCAGTACGGAGTAGTCAACCAGCCAAAGGTCCGAAGAGCTCTGGCTGAAGCGAGACACAACATAACCAACCTATCGAGGTGGGAGATTTTCGGAGTGTTTCTTTCTGTCACTAGGTGCCGCCGGTTAAAAGTTATCTTTTCCGGCGTACCTACAGATGTTATAGGCTCGACGGTGATTTGGTTGATGTTGTGTCTCGCTTCGGCCAGAGTTCCCCTGATCTCTAACTGGTGACTACTCCGTATTGATGAGGGCCAAAAAAGCCTGAAACCGGTATGCGGATTGTTGGGCGTACACGACATGAATTAAACACAATCGAGCTTATCAGAAAGAACCATTTGCAATCTTTTTCCATTTATATGGAAGTTTGCATGGATTTTCAGGTAAATATCATTCAACCTTCTGCGTGGTATTTGCTGGGAAAGTAGTTGTTTTTCACCTGTGGTCTACCAAAAAGATCTTTTTCAATTCATATTGAATTTTGTGAAGATGACTTTGAGCTTTTCATTTCTATTTCATTACTACTTATATTAAACTTAAAGGGCCAATACGCACTTCTTAGAGGTTTATACATTTTTAATTTGAGTTGTATTTGAGTGAATAAAATATGTCTGCGATCCCAACACCGACCTTCTCCAAAAAATAATGCAGCACATGACACAGAACTCATAGAGAAAATATCATTGACCTTTCGTTTTTATTGGATTTGCAATAACGCCAAGAGAAGTTTAAGGTGGTGAGCTATTATAAATTGTTGCTACGTTAATCTCAAGAAAAATTATTCAAGCCTTTATAACTAGTAGTCGAATAAAATTAAGGTTGAAAAGCGCTTGTACACTCTCAATATACATTTATCTCTAGTCAACGCCACACGTTAATTTGTACTCCCCAACAAACGCCGGCCCTGGTGGCATTATGGATGTCAGGCTCAAATGGGTTGAAGTAGCATTAGGAAATACTGATTCTCCATCCAATTAGATGGAAATTTCAAACTTAATCAACTAATCGAATGAAATTATTATGGCATATTACTTGATAATGAAAGCCGATTTAAGTTTTTTGACTTTTTCATTAGATTAACCCTACTGAAGTGGGTGGTATATGGAAAAGTTTTTGATTTCTGGCATTGTCATAGTCTAGGTCTTGCCTCATTTTTTTTCGTTCACGGAAACCTTGTTCTTTTCTTGATAATTTCCGTTATGATGACATACGACCTTTCTAAGAAAAGGAAAAAATACACTTATCCACTGATATCACAGCCGTTTTACCAGAGTCTGACGTAGAAAGTTTTTTGGCATGGTAGGTAATAAGGCTTGTTGACCTGCATATTTCCCGATAGTTGATAACAACATTGCAATTGAAATTCGACCCGCTTCCAATAATTGAGTTTACTTGTATACCTACATGGTTGTACAAGAAATTCAAGATGGAAGCTCCAAAATGCCTACATTTCTAGGGTCGGAGATTAAGAATTTTTGTTGTTTATTTTGTTTGTGTCAAAATCAAACAATTCATTATGATGACTTCTTCAGGCTTTATTTTTTTACATATTCTGGAAAGTGCGTGTAAGTATTTGTGAATGGAAATTTAATAAATATAATATATATATATATATATATATATATATATATATATATATATATATACTGGGTGACACAGGATATCGGGACACCCCTGTAACTTCTGCATTCGTGAACGGATTTTTCTGGAATTTGGTACAGTTATATAAGCAACCATTTCAGATTTGATCACATTACAATCCAATATGGCGGACTTCCGGTTTTTCTGTAAATGCCAGTAACTTTGTCTTTTCAAATAGAACACCCTATATATTTTTACATATTCAAGTTCAACAGGTCAAAACAACTCCAAACCTTATGTCAAATGTCAATTTTTTTAAACAATTGAAATTAAAATTGTTTTTTTATTCTACCTCGTATGGATAAATGAGATTTGGTCGAAGCTATTCACAATGAGTCGCAAATAACAGAAAAACCTAATTTTCTCTGAAAAATTATTTTTTGTGTCACTTACTGGTTAATCAATTCAGTCACATCACATTTTGATCAAAAATTATTTTTTTAAAAAACCCGGGCCCCCCCCTGAACATTCATTAAGGAAAAAAAATACATATCATTCTTGTATTTCGGTGCAGTAACAAATTGTATAAATTCAAAAATCTACAACTAGTTCATGAGTTTTCTGGCAGTTCGAATAATTTTTCAACTCATTAAGCTGTGGAAAACAACATTTCTGAATCTCGTCAACTAATTGTGTAAGTTATACTTACAAGCACGATAATGGTGTTTTTTTTAATTCTTCCAGCGTTTTCTCGACTGACATATTGCATTGGTATTCCAATTCCCGCGTCGAAGCGGTTGGATCAAAATCAACATAAGCAACATTCATTTCTGCCTCCTCACTTACGGTCATCTTCTCCATTGTTGGGTTCTTTTGGGAATCTCCACATTTTTGAAAGAGGTTCTTTGTGGGTGTCTTCTGTGTGGGTATCGTTCAGCGTATAACTGACAAGCGGCGACAATGTTTTCAAGACATTCCCCGTAAATTAATAACATATCAACCTGTTCACTTCTTGTGAACCTATAATTTTGATTTTACATTTCTACTAAACTAATTCCCGGAAGTTAACTAATTTTCGAGAGTTGAGATGAAAGATGACAGCGAAACATAATTAGTTGACAAGATTCAGAAATGTTGTTTTCCACAGCTTACTAAGTTGAAAAATTATTCGAACTGCAAGGAAACTCATGAACTAGTTTACAATTTGTTACCGCACCGAAATACAAAATGATATGTCATTTTTTTCCTCAATGAATGTTCTAGAGATACAGGTAGGCGGCCCATAGGGGTTTCATTTGAAAAAAAATAATTTTTGATCAAAATGTGATGTGAATGAATTAATTCATCAATAAATGACACCAAAAATAATTTTTCAGAAAAAAATTAGTTTTTCTGTTATGTGCGACTCATTGTGAATAGCCTTGACCAAATCTCATTTATCCACGAAGTAAAATAAAAAAATAATTTTAATTTCAATTGTTCAAAAAAATGACATTTGACATAAGATTTGGACTTGTTTTGACCTGTTGAACTTGAATATGTAAAAATATACAGGGTGTTCTATTTGTAAAAACAAAGTTGTAATGTGATCAAATCCGAAATGGTTGCTTATATAACTGTACCGAATTTCAGAAAAATCCGTTCACGAATGCAGAAGTTACAGGGGTGGCCCGATACCCTGTGTCTATATATAAATTATTCTATTATTCTTGGAGCATGCTTTGATTATTTTCAAATCGCGTACAATATTTCCGTATGTAGTATTTTTATCTTTGTCTCAATACAGTAATGCAGTGTTGTCTGTTGGCTTGGAACTAAAAGGGCTAAAGTCAAAATTTTCACATTTGAGAAAATTGCAATTGAAGTTTTCAGTTTTCATTGATGTGGATGAGTTTATAGTGACATTGGCTATCCATGGATCTGTCATTGGATATATTTGACATTGGTCGTTTTTACATATGAAAGAGAGCAAAAAAGAAATCTGATGAAATTATTAACTCAAAACAGCAATATATTGACAATGGCTAGCTCCAAGCCACATATATATCGAGTTCAAATCATCTAGACATCAGAGGATGGAAAATGTGATTTTGCCGAATCGTCTCGAAATCGGACCTTTCGAGGACCAGTGCGCGGGTAGAAATATATACAGTCTCAAAAGTGAGCTATCAGTTTCAAGAGGATGTAGAATTCGTCAAAATAGGCGATTTAACATCAATATGGATGTTTTGGATAAAACATATTTCCTCGATATTTCCAATAGATTCATTCAATTATATCCTTGGGAGCTTATTTACTCAGATTAACGTTGGTATTGGTAATTTTACACTAACAACACATTGAAACAAATTCTCATTAGCTAAACGTGAAACAGTATTGGTGGAACAAAACGTTGTTTCCAGTTATCGTGAATTCCTCTTGCCATCAAAACTGAGCCATTTTTTGCTGGAGTAACTTCCTTTCCTATTCTCGAAAAAAATTGCAAAAATTATTGAAACAAACAAAAATCATTTCCAATCTAAAAACTATTCCGGCCTTTGTTTTTGTGTTAACTCTATCAATTGCTTTTCCCTTGATGTTTGTTGAGAAATAATATTCGATGTTTGAGTCTATCAATCTGATACTTTTGGAAAATCTGTTTGTCAATTTACACTACTCCTAAGCATAACTGTTGCCATTGTCAACCCTTGACTGAAACAAATCTAATGCAGGGACTACGTCCGATTCAAATTATGACTATTGATAAATTTAATTAAAAAATGAATACTACAAATCCTGTTATTTGAATATAATGTCATTGCTTTCTCCTTCATGATATCTTCATCTTTAGAAGCCAGTTTCCATCGAAGAACTCGTTCAATATCTTTCGTATTGGAAAATCTGAAAAATCTTACGTTCTCGAACGCACTCGAACTGAAATTAAAGCTATCAGGGTAATGTTTAATAGAACATTTAGTGTCTCTTCCATATCTACAACCCATTTAACATGCAAATACTTATGCTATAAATAAAGAATAAATACTATTGGAACGAAGTTCCTTATTGCGCGTTGCGAAAGGGGGCTAGATGGAATAAATTAAGACCAAAAGTTGTAACGACACTTTTTGCTGTAGTTGTAAGCCGTGCGGCGTGCGCGTGTTTCTCTGTCTGTCTCTCTCTCTCTCTCTCATAGAAAGCAGGCCAGTTATTTTCGTTTCGTCTTTCTATTTCGCATTGAACAGTGTGGTGTCGCGACGATTATTTTTGTTGAGTGTATACAGGTTTTTTGTACATAATAAATAATAAAAATAATAACAATAATGAATCCTGACAGTGTTTCTGCACAAGTTCCGGATATTGCTGATGGAGTTAGGTAAGTAGAGATTTTATACAGACAATAATAAATGCTTATGTATTTTTAGCAAGTACGCATTATAACCTCTCTTTACTATTGAATCAAGCGTTATAATTCTCCATTATTGTGTGTTTAGCAAGTGTACGCGTCAAACTTTAATAAATTTAAAAGCAAATTATATTTTAATATTACAATATCAATGCGTATGTACTAAAATTGAGCCTACTGATTAAGTTTATATTACATTATATTTGTTAATAATAAAAAAATATTATTTTAATTAAAAAAAAAAAAAATTATTACAATTCCTTCACTAATTAATCGAAAGGAACTTCGTTCCATCCGGGTGTCCCTTGACACCTCTCAACTTTTTCTTCTTCACTCTATAAAATTACCAATTGAGCTACGGATTTCAACGGAAAATTTCATTTTCGAAATGATTAAAAGCATGCAAAACACAAAAAATTAACAAATAAATTTTAAAAAAAGTTTAAACTAGAAAATGCACTTCAGACACAAACAATGTATGAAATTCGTGGATAGGTAACTTTTTAATAAATCGCTTAAAAAACTTTTTTTAAGAACAATCGGTTTGGAATAATCGCCAGTGGAATTTCAAAATAAAATCAAGCAGTCATCTGATTCTGGACATTTGTCAGACATGAAAACATTGTAGTAAAATTCAAGGATTTCTTCTCATTTTCGCTCCATCTGTTCTGTGACCTATTTTGGAGAGGACCGGCGAACTATTAAATTAAATTATCCCATCCTTTCTCTAACCTTCAAGCAAACGCATGTTTTCTCTCTGTTGATAAGAAAATTTCGCTGAGTACAAATAAATTCTCACTGAATCAGCGGTAAATCGTGCAATCGGTTCCCACATTCTTACCCCATTCCGTTATAAACTCATATATCTCTCGACTTTCCTTTATTAGGTACATCTCACTTTCTCATTTAGCCTCCCCCGAACAAAGACCTTTAGAAAAGGGTTGGCGGTCGTTTCCTATAGAACGGGGATTCAATTCACCGAAATACGTCAGTATCGATGCGTCACTATTTGTTCGCCGGGTTGAGTTATGGAGTTTTGGGGTAGGTCAACAAAGTAGCTGTCGCGTTCGAATATCGAAGCGATATTACTTTTATCATGCCCAAAGGAGCAGGTATATACGTTTTAGCGCAAGAGATTGTATAGGATGAATTTGTCATTTGCCAATATAGGGAAAAAACAAGCATTAAAAGTCGACAAACGATAGTCAACCTTCATGTCTTTCGATACTTGGGCCCATATATCAAAATTTGAATCACATTGTGCTCTCAATACGAACATATGAGGGTATTGAGCATTTGAAAAACAAAGGGGGCAACACAATCTTTATTTAAAAAAAGCAGAATACCTATGCTTTGTGTTGAAACTGAATACCACGTGGAGATTAGGTATTAATTTACGAGTAGGGGAGACTGTTGTACCTTGATCATAGTGAACCTTGGATCACCCTTCAGTTTCTTGACAAATGCTCAGTAGTACAAGCAAGCAACAGAGTGGTTTTCCATGTGCTATTGTTTTCGAGTGAAATATATATATATATTTTTGGTTCTACTGTTTATTTTTTTACAAGTCGACGATTGTGTTTTGTGTTCTAAATCACATTCTACCTGCAAAACTGCCCATTGGTCAGTAATTTGTTAATCCATATTTCAGTTTTAAACATAACCTAGAATATTGAGGAAGATAGGTTTGTAAAAACGCAACATCATGTACCTAGGATCGGCTATACCATAGGACGGAAATAATAGTCAGTAACTCATTCTCAGCTCGATCTTTCAGTGTTGCAATCTCCGCGCCGCCGTCGATAAATATCAGTACAATTACTAACGTCGACCACAAACTTTCGTTAAAATAGAGGCTGCTTCAAATCCGTATGCTCTATCGCACGAGCCGAAATAAATTTGGTACCGGTTCGCTGTGTCCGCATTTAGAACAAGCGGCATTTCGGGTAAATTCGGGATTTTTATTGTAAAATATTATATTATGTTAAGCTGCTCTTATTGTGTTTTTTCTGAACTAGAGCTATTATTTCCGTCTTATGGTATAGGACAGTTGTGGTTCCAAGTGGACTTTTCTAGCTTTAACGTTAACTAATATTGAGTAAAATCAAATTCACATACCTAATTTTTTGCCTATTAATTTTAAGTTATAAATTTCATATTGTAACTTTTCGTACACATGTATACAAATGAAAATCAGCTTATACTTCAATAGAATCTTATTTCTTCTTGTAATGAAACAAAATAATATAATATAATTTATGTATAAAAATGTAGTTTTTAATACATATTATCTACCTTCTATATAGGTACAAAACGTGGATGATCAAAGGTAACTAGGGCGTGATCAATGGTAACATTGATTGTACCATTGATCACATATCAATAAATTATAAATATTTATTTTCTATAACTGTTTTTATTTAAATTCTCAAAAAATACACAGTGTGTAGGAATAATGGAGCTATCAGGAGAGACTCTATCCATTACTATATTGGAAAAAATGGCAAAAAAAAAAATATAAAAGTAAATTGTGTTCCAGTCTTTCCTATTCATTTTCCTGGCAATTACGTACATATATATGTTGAGATAGTTTCTCGGGTTTCTTTCCGCGTTCTTTATTGTTGGTTCGATTTCACGACGTTTCGGCAAATTCACATTTACCATCTTCAGGTGACCTCTGGAAGTTCAATTGTTTCGAACTCGACTGATCTTTTTGTGTTGTGCTCCTCAATTTGAAATGGTGGTTAGTCGATTGTGCACGATTGGTTTCTTTCGTTCGTGCTCTGTTTCTTGTGGGTCCGGAAGAGGTCGTTGTTGGATGCGTTGTTGCCAGATCGCCACCTGTGTTACTCGATTGTGCACGATCGTCACGATCGGTCTCCCTCGTTCGTGCCCTGCTTTGCATGGGTCCTGAAGAGATCGCTGTTGGATGCGCCGTTGCCAGGTCGCCATGGTTGTTGTTGGGTGAACTCTCTGCTGGAAGCATCGGTTTTCCATCCCCGCTGGTATTTTGTTGTTGATTAATTTGTCGGTGGGTCAAGATAGATGTCCATATGGTTGGTAGTCTTTGACTGTCATCCCATTTGTTCATATTATATGGTCGTTTTCAGATCTTCTCTCGTTGTTCTCGAGTGAAAATTCATCACTTGCCAATGTCCGAGTGTCACTAAAGCTTATGCTGTGTCCTGTTGTTAATACATGTTGAAATACTGACGATGTGGTCTCCTTGTTTCATATATAAATCTTGTGTTCTTCTTTGCGGATTCTCCTGTTTGTTTGGCCTATGTATTTCATAGACTCCTTGGCACTCTAGTGTGATTTGGCCACATGGGCATCAGGAACTATCAGCCACCTTAATGAAATTCATCTGCAGATAAAATGCACTATGGGAGCAGAAGAAGAAAACAAACTAGCCTTTCTAGACGTTATGATCGTAAAGAAACCTGACGGTAACCTGGAAAACACAGGTAGATTACATTATTTCACCAACGGAGTAACAAAATAAAAGTAAAAAAACAGTAGTTTAATCAAATCTTAAAATTGATAGGGAAGAAGATCAACAGAAGAATGGGCATAATTAGAAAAATATGGGTAACAGAAGATTGTAATATAATGTTGTTTTTTTTTTCAACCATGTGCGATTTTAAAGATAAATCCCTTAAGACGTTTGACAACATGGTTGATGGATTTTTTCGGACAATTTCTCTAGACCATTTTGATAATATTTTTCAAGAACTGGATTAGAAAATTAAATAACTATCTGAATAAAAATGCAAATTTTCACTTTAGTTATTTTTTTAACTTAGGGTCGTTTCTCAATAACTATCAGATGTAGTTCAATGTCCAGCGTGGCTTTAACCGGGAATTTTTCGTGAATTCTTCAATTTTCAGAAAAATCCAATTTTTTATTGAGAATGTTTCCCTCTTCAATATGAATACCCCCAAGAGGTTATCTTGAACGATGGAAGATAGTGACTGAAGTTTATCTTTCAGTCGCAGATGATTCCACATCTGATTTTATGAACATCCTGTTTATAATTTCGAACAAATCAATTTATCATACCCCATGACAGGTTTTAGTGTCAAAAAATACAAATTTCTAAGTTACCCTCCAAAAGAAATGTTTCTAAGATTTTTCCGTCTTTGCAAAGTGAGATTGCTTCTGGAAAATATGTTTCCCAATTCTTCCGGTCTTCATGATAATCATAAAAGCGTGAAATAGATTTTCGTCTATAAAAATGTATTGAAGACTTAGTGAATGCGGTGCCTCTCTGGCATCAAAGTTATTAATGATTTCTGATGAGTACTATTCTTTGGAAAACCTTCTTTGCCTCACTCAACTATATGAGTCCTCAATTAAGTCTGAAATAGGAAATCAAATAACTACCCAAATAAAAATGCAAATTTTCACTTTCAGATATTTTTTTTGCTTTAGGGACCTTTCTCAATAGCTATCAGATGTAGTTCAATGTTCAGCGTGGCCTGACCCAGGGAAGTTGTTTTCTGTCAGGTATAACAAAAAATTACTCCATGTCGTGGATTTTTCAATTTTCAGAAAAATCCTTCTATTCATTTTTCAATTTGAAATAATTATATTATCACACAAATCTGTTGATGATTTGTTTCTGCATTTTCAAGAACCAAAAAAACCTATTTGATATCTCTTTAGAGGAAATACCATATAAGCTTATGGATGTGAAGTGTGTTTATATATCTCGCATCAGTGGTGCACTCATATGAGGTTCTTCCTCAATTAGCAACAAAAAAGCACAAAAAAATAGTACATACGAATCAAGTTTCCACAATGAATTAACAACGATACTGTGCTAGCTTGACATTGAGCTAGCAAAAACATGTTTTTTTCTATAATGGCGAAAACAGATTGTAAGGAGGTCGATATGGCTCTTCAGCCTCTCCGTGCCTCGACCTATGAGGTTTTTTGTACATTACCCTTCATCTATTGAAGACCCCGGACTTCGAGACTCCTTGCGGTTTAAATTGACCAGCTTCCCAGCGCCGAAACTTTCCCTTTCTATGAGCTTTGGAAAGACCACAGGAGTCTGGGCAGAAAAGATTTAAAGTTTGCTCCTTCCCTGGCAAGGCTGTCTGCTTCTCCATTGCCTTAGGTTCCCTTGTGACCTGGAATCCACATCAGAGTGACCTAAAGTGTGTGATTTTAGAGCTTTTAGTGCTACTTGGCTGTCGATAGGATATAGATCTTTGCCCCCTGGAGCCTCTTTCAAGGCATTCTTAGGCGCAAATTCCTATATCAAGGAAAAATTGTTGGTTTACCTAGGGGTTTTGAGAGCTTGAAACAAAGACCCGTTACTCCCACTCCAGTCCTTTCGTTCATCTTGGATCCATCACTATACAAAACTGATGCATGCCTTTCTAGTTGAGGCACGGTCGTTGTTCATATTTGGTGGCTGTTCATAACCGCTTCAATGCACTTCGAAGTCGTGCCTATCTGGCATGATTTCTGATAGTTCGTACTTGGATTCTAGGGGAATACTTCAAGTGTTCAGTTAGACTCCAGGTTTCAATTTCAATGTATGGTGCAGTCGGGAGGCACACGTTGCCGCTTTCTCCATTACACACAAGTGTAGTGGCTGAAGGTTCAGCATTACCTCTAATGCTGCAGTGGGACATGTGAACATTGCTCCTGTGATTCCCAAACAGGCTAACCGCTGCACTTTCTGTAGCTTAATTTGTACCGAGTACTGTTGGATTTTCGGACACCATGCTAATGATGCATAGGCGACCATGAGTTTGATGATTGGTATGACCAATTTATCATTTTTGGCTTCAAACCTCATGTCTTTCCAAATACTAGCTGTAGCCTTCGAAATAATGAGATTGATGTGACTGTTCCATGTTAGTCTTCGGTCGATTATAACGCCCAAATATTTGACTTCTTTGGAAAAAGTTAGTCATTCAGGGTCGGGGCTTTCAGATCGTACTTTTGCCTCCTTGTGCATGGAACCAGTACTGTTTTGATAGGATTTACATTTAATCCCTCCTTTGCGCACCAGCTTCTGATTATGTATAATACTGACTGCATGCAATTGGATATTAATCCCGTCATATTTGTCCCTAATAGTAACAACGAGGTTACCGGCATTCTGAACAAATGAGTTCAAAAAACACTAAATAATGGTATATACGATCTTAGATTTTGCCAAGAATTAACGAGATGCTGTGCCAGCTTAACGCTTAGGTTAGTCAATTTTTTTCTCTAACAAGTAATAATTAGCAACAAAAAAGCACTAAATTTTGGTATGAGTTTTTTCCAAGCCAGCTCAACATACGTCAAAATTAATCACGATAAAATGTCCTGAGATATGTAGACATTTCACGAGTATAAAACAATGGATTTCAAATACACTTTGTTCAGTGATTTAGTGAATCAGAATATATCATGAATGATATGAAATTGTAACTACTCTACTCAATTTAGCCTATTTATACTATAATTCGTAACTATTATTCGATCCCAATTAAACTTCTCAACATTCATCATGAAATTATATATTTTATACGGTTTGCATCCAGTTTATAGTCGACGCAGATAATCCAAGAGGGTGAGTAGAGTTTTTCTATTATCATCATTATGTTTGATTAGTTCATTCAATTGGCAGACCCTGTAAAAATATAAAAATCCAAATTTTGAAATAAATATTCAGAATTCAACTCAACATTATATTTATATACAAGAAACATCCTGAATACTATAATAATAGATTACAATTAATATCTCAAACATAAACAATATATTGACATCAAGCAAAGAAGTAGATAGCGCTGCTGCATTCCTCCTGAGTTTTGTGAGAATCATGTCTACATAGGCGTACCGACTGAGCTACAAAAAAGGTAAAAGGATAAATAAAAAGAAAAAGAAAAAGAGGTAAAGTTTATAGAGAAAGCCGAAGTTTTCTTTTGTTATGATTAGTATATGTCACAAAAATATAAATAACAATCAATATATACAACATAACTATATATATATATCTTTATATATATATATATATATATATATATATATATATATATATATATATATATATATATTGCCAGGAAAGTAGTTGTTTTCCGCTTGTAGTCTACCATTTGTTTCAATTCATATTGAACTTGGTGAAGAGACTTAAGTTTTTTCTCCTTTTAATATATATAAATATTTGAACCTAATATCTCATCTTCATGTTACTTTTCATCGTTCGTATCTGTGATCTCTTCTGTGTATTCCACCAAGCCATGTAAAAAAAATGACATCAATGTAAATTTTTCGTATATAAACAATATTATTATATCCAAAACATAATGTTTGAGAGACTAGATCTTCCCCGTTCTTTAAATTTTCAATGCAGATTTTTCTCAGATCAGCCAATTTTTTTAGAGTGAGATATATGCTATCTTGATACATATGGTATTTACAATTAGTTAATTACCATTCTATCATTTCTCATTCCTTTTCTGAGAAGAGGTAATCTTGTGCGGTCCATTTTTACAGAGATTGTTGGAAAGCAGTTGTTCGTTATCCCTCCTTTCTTGGTTTGGTTCGCAATAATTTTGAAACCGTAATTATTCTACGTCGAGACCCTAACCCAAAAGAAAAAATCTGAATTCGAAAAATTGCATTTTCATTCAGATAGTTATTTGATTATCTATTCCAGTCCCAATTAAGAACTCATATAGATGAATGAGGCAAAGGAGAATGTTTTCCAAAGGAGAGAACTCAGAGAAATCATTTGTAACAATGACGCAAGATAGGCATCGCATTCACTAGGTCTTCAAGACATTTTTGTTGACGAAAATCTATTTCACGCTCCCACGATCATCAGGAAGACCGGAAGGAATGGAAAACACATTTTCTAGAAGCAGTCTCACCTTGCAATGATGCAAAAAGTTATAAACATTTCTTTTGGAGAGACACTCTGAAATTAGTGTTTTTCTGACAAATCAAGTCGACAGGCTTTTTCGAAATTATAAGTAATTATTTAAAAAGGCATCTGTATTCAAAAACCTTAAGATCTTAAAACATATTCATCCATTCAACATTATTTAATATAATTTATAGTGGAACACGACCCATTTACTTTAATAGACCAATAAGCTCTATGATAGTTGAACAGACCAACAACAATACTAGTCCCTTATAGGTAATAAAAACGGAAACCCATGTTATTAGTGTGGTAGGTACTATTATTATATTTTGAACGATAAAACGATACCTATAATAAGTGAGAGTAATGCCTCTCAGGAAAATTGATCATATACTAGAACAAGTTAATATTCGAACGCGAGAAATGTGGGCCACTTTGTGGAACGACGTTGAGATCGACAGGATGATGCCTTTTGACCAAGAAAGCTTGTTCTTTTTGAAGGCGATCGAATAATGAGGCTTATTGAACGGAAGTATTCACTTCTACATTCTAATAGTGATTGAAATATATGATTATGGGGATTTTTTAAATTCGTAGTTTTTACAAAGATGTAAAGTGTAAAGTATTCAATCATATATTCTGAAAAACACTGCTGGAAAATCATCACTTGCGAAGTTTGAATCAATTTTATTTTGCTCTGTTTCACAATTTCGATAATCTTCAAAGTCTGACCAAAAAGCCAGAAATATTGCCGATTATTTTCCCTTGGATGCTGGTCTTGTCGCCAGCTGTACCTCAGCTTCTTGGGTTTTTTGTGCCTTCCGGTTTTTTTTACAGCACCCACTCCGTAACTCTAGTCCCCTGTATCAGTCTGTTCTTTGAAATATGTTTTCCCGTGGTGCATGAGAGGGGCTTCCCATCCCGGCTAGTTCATCAGCTTTTTCATTGCCCTCGATGCCACAGTGTCCTGGAACCCACATCAAAGTTATTTGTTGTGTTCTGCGAGGACACTGAGTTCTTCTCGGCATTCCCATACCAGTCTTGATGTCACTTTTGGGTTCGTGAGAGCCTTCAGTGATGCCTGGCTGTCTGTGCATATTTGATCCGTGTGTTGCGCACTTCCCTCATGTTGTTTTCTCTCACGTAGTGTAAGATTGCGTACATACATACGGAAGTATATGTTCCCAGTGAGGTGCTCATTTGGGAGTTTTTTCCCTCACTGCACAGCACAAGTTCCTTCCTTGGTCTTGGATCCGTCTGTATACCAGATCCTCTCTCCAGGTTTACCCTTGATGGTGTCGTCTGTCCATTCCCTTCGGTCTTATATGATCACCTCGAAGTTCGTGTTAAAGAAGTATCTAGGAGTTGTGTGGTCCATTGGTTTCATTTCAAGAATGTTGCCCCCCACAATTTTCTTTACCTTGTTTCGTAGCCTTAGAAGTCCCATTCTTGCCTCTTCCATGATTGTTACGTCAATTGGTGGAAAGTGTAGTGCTTCCATGGCTGCTGTTGGTGTTGTTTTCATAGCCCCCGTTATGCTGAGGCAGTCTTTGTACCTTACTCAACTCAGCCGGGGCTATTTTTTGGGTTATTTTTGTCCACCATACCAAAGATGCATAGGTGATCATGGTATGTGGACTATGCGTACCCAAGTGTTTTTTATCCATTCTTTTCTAATGTGATTAGCAGGTCTTCCACCACCAGGTTCCAGAGCAGTGGGAACAGTACACATCCTTGGTGACTTCAGCTGGCAGTGTTCTCCCACTAGAAAGGAGTAGATCATTCTTTCTCCTAGCGTGCAGTCTATCCACTGCAGCAGGTCCCATTGATGCCTTTTCTTCTCAATGCCCTTGAGATTGAATTTATAGATGTATTGTTGAAGGCTCATTCGATGTCTAGGAATGCACCCAGCAAGACCTCTTTGTTTTCCAGAGCAGTTTCCACTTTCTCTATGAATTGTTTCCACTTTCTCTATGCTGTTTCTGTAGATTTACCTGTTGTGTATATATAGGTCCCTGTGCAGAGATTGGTTTACCTACACTGCATCCCTGCCTATCCAGCAGTTTTTCTTGCGCCTTAAGCATGAATGACATAAGACTTATTGGCCTCAGCGCCTTTGCCCCGGTGCTTCCAGGTTTGGGAATGAAAACTACTGTAATTGCTCTCCATGCTTTCGGTATGTATCCCAGTGCAATACTTGCCCTTAATACCATCCATATTTTGTGTGCTGGTAGGTTAATTCCTTCCTGCAGCATAATAGTATAAATGCCGTCCGTACCCGGCGATTCATACGGTTGGAACGAGTTGATTGCCCATTTCGTTTTTCTCACGTCTATCACCTTTTTTGAAATCTGTCATTTGTCTCTGGAGGCCCTTGAGGGGGGTTCCAGTTCTGAGTGTCTCCA
Organism: Gonioctena quinquepunctata; assembly: GCA_018342105.1. NCBI lineage: Eukaryota > Metazoa > Arthropoda > Insecta > Coleoptera > Chrysomelidae > Gonioctena > Gonioctena quinquepunctata. The sequence continues at coordinate 494,073 of JAFIRS010000373.1, read as the reverse complement.
GGTGATATTTTTGTGTTTATTGATCCTGGAAAGTGTATCCTGTACAGTTCTTCCAGAATATATTTCCCATTCTTCGTGTAGACTTCTGGCTCTCTCCTAATGGTTTGGATCATTCGTAGGGGTTCTTTGGAAAGTATTTTTTGGAGTTCTGCTGCCTCGTGAGTACCTTCCACTTCCTCACAGTACCTCCTCCACGATTCTCTTATGAATTGCCTTGGTGCTTTGTTGTACTCTGTGAGGGAGTTCTAGTCACCTGAGGCTTTGAATTTGGTGAAGAGTGTCCTGACCACTTTCCTTTTGTTAGCAAGCTCTTCATTCCACCATGACACGTGCATGGTGGCTTCTTTGCTTACAGGTGGATAGTTGTCGTTAAATGCTGAGGTTATTGCGACCTGTAGTTGTCCTGCAACCAGCTCAAGATCATTTGTACTCGATACTGTTTTCTATCCCCTCCAACCCATTCTCTATGTCTGCCCTATAAGCATCCCAGTCGATTCTGCGGGGATTGCGATATGTTTCACCCCCCCGAAATTTTGAATTGGATGTGTCTATGGTCTGAACAGCTCACCTCATCAGATGCATGCCAGTTTTCAACAAAGATGCTAACATACCTGGTTCCCCTCTTTCCTATAAGAAGTTATGAAAGTAGGTTTATTGCCTACATTTAATATGTCATCTTAGTCATGATACAATGTGGTAAAGACTCACTTTACTTTCCCACGCTACCTCATGGTGTGAATTAGAGTCGCAGACGATGACTTACTGAGATCAATTCGCTCTACATTCAGCCACCAGCTCCTCTAGTTCTTTGGTAGGTGGAGGGTCAGGGTCATCATATGAGAGGTAGGCTGATGATATCACTATCTCCCTCGGCCCCTTCTTTCCTGCCAACTTTACTTTTACCGCCGTTGGGTCCCTAGAACAAAAATTTCCAAGCGGCAGTATTTTTAAATCATTCCTAATGATTATACATATCCTCGGTGAGACAGATGAGTAAATCAGCCTGCCTCTTCTTTCGAATCCCATAGTTTTTCCCTTGTTGATCCAAGGTTCTTGTATGAGGGCCACATCGAATTCCCCTTCAATTGCAGCTCCCTCCCAAAATTGGGCCATCCCCTCTACTTTTTCCCGGAGCCAGACGTTTGGACCCCTCCGCTAAACGTTGTTTTGAGGAACTGGATCGGATTTTGGCTCACCTAAGGTGCTCCATCCATTTCTTCAATCAATTTATCTTGGATCACGTCCGCCTGCCTCTGATCAAGGGAAATCTCAGGATGACGTCTTTTAATCACTGCCATCCTGAGTTCGTTAGCGACCTCACTGTATGTCCCAGAAGGTTTGGTTGTTTTTTCCGGCATTTTGGATTCATCCCAAGTTCTTTTTCTACCCTCGGTTCCTTTGTCGTCACCTTTAGGTTGCGGTTCGCTGTTTTCTCTTTCCCGTGGCTTTACCATTGTCCACGTCCCTGCAGCGATTTTCTCCGCCTTTATCATCGAATGATTTGCGCTCTTTACATTATATACGGAAATTCACTAACAATGCTAATTTTCATGAATACTTCAGTAAATACCTCAAAATCTATAGAATGGTGCTTAAACTCGCAGAAGAAAATTACTTAAAATACAAATATTGACGAATTGTTGGAAGTAATGAATGAAATAAAAAACAAAAAAGCACCTGGCTTTGATGACATTTCCATAAACATTTTCGATGACCTTCCAAGAGTTGCTCTTAATAGTTTAGCCTCGCTAATAAATCTATCGTTCCGTGATGGTATATTTCCATCTTTTCTAAAAATGACAATAGTAATACCATTACATAAGGGCGAGAATCTAGATAATCCCTCAAATTTTAGACCAATCCTACCCTTGCAAAAATTATTGAAAAACTTGTCAAAAAAAGACTCGATGAGTTCCTCAGCTCACACAAAATCATTAACACAAATCAATTTGGATTCCAAAATAGAAAGAACACACATGATGCAATTGTTTCCTTCCTACATGAGCTTCACTCGGAAATAAATGGCGGAGATATTTCCGCAGCAGTGTTCTGTGACCTTACGAAAGCTTTCGACTGCGTGAATCTTACAATCAAAAATATTATTTGCAGATGATATCACAATATTTTGTGGAAGAGTAAGACCGTTGAAGATATTAACGAGAAAATATGTTGCGATTTAAAAATGGTTAAGTCTTGGTGTGATTCAAACCTTTTATTATTCAACATCTCAAAAACGAATATTGTCTCCTTTAAATGTACTCTTCACGATGTGAACTTAGAAAATGAAAATAAAGATTGTTCCAGATTTCTGGGTTTGAATATTGACAAGAAACTGAAGTTTGATATAAACATAAAACAAGTAAAAAGAAAAGTTTCTTCCGGTTGTTATGCCATCAGAGTAATTGCTAGGGAGCTTGGAGTACCTACTGCTGAAACAGCCTATTACGCTTTGTTTGAATCTCATTTGAGGTATGGTATTCCTTTTTGGGGAGTGTGTAGCTTAAATTTGCTGGAATCGGTCCTGAAAATTCAGAAAAGAGTCATCATATTGGTTGAATTGGACCACGCGATTCATGCAGGCAACTATTCATTGATATGGAGATACTGACTGTTGTAGCTCTTTTTATTTTGGAAACTGTTTGTCTTATAAGAAAACATATTTTGAAATTCGAAGTCATTTCTTCTCTTTGAAATTACCCTTACCTTCGTCCTCTCTAATCAAGGATTCGTTTATTTATAACGGAGTTAAGATGTATGATCATTCGCCAATTGAAGTCAAAGACTCTAATGTAGATAATGTGGGTTTTAGAAAAAAACAAGAAATTTACTGTGTAGAAGACCGTATTATGTTCTACAAGAATTTTATGGCGATAATCTACTTATAGTTTGAGTATTTTGTATTGTATATTTATTTATATTTTATATATACTTGCGATTTTATTTTTTTGAACCTGTGATTGAATGACCGGAAACACTGTGTTTCGTTCAATATATTGTTTTATATACCTGTATTGGAAGCTTTGTCAACAAGATTATCATCTTTGGACAATAAAGTATATTTATTATTATTATTATTATACTATTTTCCTCCACTGGGCGCCAGACATTCCAGGGGTTCTTATGTTCAGTTGGAGGTCCATAACTCCCTCTCTCATTGTTTTGTTGGTTCCTGGCGTCCCCATTGTTTCGATACTATCGTGATCCGTCTCCTCGGTAGTGTTGGTTGAGGTGCTTGCTGATGAGTCCGAGACCTCATCAGCTCTATCCCTCTTAAGTTTGTTTTCTTTGGGTTGTTTTCCCATTAAAAAAATCCCACGAGTGAGGGAGAAGAGTGTGTCCAGCCCTGTAGTGCCCTGTACAGGACTAAGGCTGATTGTCGATTTTAAAAACATGTTAGCTTGTCCCAAAGAACTGAAACTATAATCAACATCAAGTTATACATAATATTTTGATATATCATAATGTCTCAAAATAAAGGTTATATAAAAACAATTTTATAGATATTAAAAGTCAAAAACGCCATATGAAATTTGGAGAGAATGAATCTAGATTATGATTACTCAACGCCACCCTTTAATAGAAGAACATATACAGGGTGTCTCTGGACTTCTCTTCTCCTCTCGGGAATGTATAGATGTGGTCAAAATATCACCAGTACTTCATATAACTTTTGTTTGTTGTTTTTTTTGTATAAGTAAATCCATATTGCCAATCTGATAGAATATTATTTTCATTGACAAACACTAAGAAATCTACTTTTGTTCATTTTCAGTTGTAATATCACAAGAGAGTGAGAATAAAGTGAAAATAATACGACATATTTTCGAAAACATGTTGCCAGGCAATAGACACAGAGCCCAACAGGCTCGAGTGGCTATTGCCAAATGGCAACAAGTTTGAGAAAGAAATCTGGAGAATTATTTTCTACTTTATCGAACTCTCGTGTGGTATTCTATAGATTATTTCCTGATGTTACGATCATAAACACATTTCCTAGCACAATGATACAATGTACTAAACCGGCTTTGATTCATTTCTCACTTTTCATGCGAATTCCCGCGGCAATTTTCTAGGTAGAATATTTCCCACTATAATGATTTTTGATTGGCCAAAACTTACATGAGTTATTTGAATTGAAAGTTTTCATTGGTTTCTAGAAATGTCAAAAAATTATCTTCAAAATTTGGGATGTTTGACAATAGGGACACTGGCCTATAATTCGAAATAATTTTGCCAGTTTTCAATACTTTCGGAAATTCACCTACTGTAAAACATAGGCTGAATAAATATACGAATGGTGCAGAAAGTTGTGCGGAACTTTTTTTTTCAAAATTTCCTCCTACGTCACTGAAATGATGATTGAATGAACCAGCAATAATGTTTTTATTTTTTACAATTTCATTTCCCACATATATTTCATTGATTATTTCTGAACTATGATTCTTTTTTCCACAGAGTTCATTGACCATCTGCCACATGCTTTTTCAGTAGTTTGATTGGTTTTCAATGGTGGACTTAGAATAATCCTTTTTAGCTTTTTGTAATATTTTTTTTAGTTTTTTTCTATAAAGTTTGTATGCCCTCTCTGAAGTTTTATTTTGAGGGTTATTTCCACCAAACGATGTACATATTGTTCTTTTTATTAATTGATTTCACAAGATTTTATGTCGCCCAGTTTTTTCTGATTTGTTCGAATGATCTAATTTTGATTACTTACGGTTTAATGTAACTAGGATTATTTTCATATTGTCCAACTCTAGTTGCCATTTAGAACAATTAATGTAAATATATATTTCTTAAAATACTAAACATTACTAAATATGGAATTATATTCATAGTTTCAAGTTTACTTTACAAGTAAAAGTAAAAATATCATTGTTAATTCCAACTATATTGTCGTGAATTAAGGTTGTTCCACGACTAACTAGGTAGATTCTGATCTTTTATTGATTGAATACACTTCCATAGAAAAATATTTATTAACTAATAAATAAAATAATGAACCCCTTCTAGTGGCTATGCAATTTAAAGGGTATAGAACAAATTTCTTACTTACAGAAATAAATGTAGATCCCCAAAAATAATACTCTTCAACTGTGCTTCTTAACTCTCGAACCCCCCAATTCCCTATCAAGCTTTGGGCACGGCAGAAACCCAACGTCTCTCCCCGATCATACCATAGCTTTCAAAAACTATTGTTTCTTGTTTATGTTTGACACTAATTCGTGTTTTGCAGAATAACAACATTGTGACCCCCTTGGATTTACACATATATTTTTGACAATACTTCGAATTTACAAATATTTTTAAAGCTGTTCATAATCATAATTCAATAAGTTATGAAAGTCTTTAACGTTTAACTTTGACTAATATCAATGTTCACTATAGTTTTCAGAGTAAATCATGGTCAGTACAACCCTTGTCCACAAATCCTAAGCGTATTATCACCATAATACATATGCTGTGTCCTTGTACTTTCTTATTATGTAAGAAATCTGCGACCAAAACCTGATAGACTATCAGGTGGCAACTGGCAAGTTCAAATAGCATTGCAAGTTGACTTTCGACTGAAATTGAATTCTGGATGGACCTGTGATCGGAGTGTGAAAAAAAGGGATCCCGTTTAAATCCCAACAATAGGTGTTTGTCATTGTCCTCTATATAGAAACCAAATCTGCTTTGCATATCGCTTAAATTATCATAAAATTTCAATATTCTCTCCCTCTCATATAGAAGGTGTAAGCTAACTTGTTGCATCCCATGAATGACTGGTGTATAATAATACCATTTATAACGAATTGTAGTAGTTAAGAATTAGATTTTTTTATAAAAATCTATTTTTCAATCAAATTCAACCAAATTTTGGGAACCACTCTTTTTTCTTATCCAAGCCATGAGAGAACACTGGCAATTGTCTGATGCAATAAACATTCAAATATGCGAAATTTTGAACTGATTGTTTGAGAAATGTACAAAAAGAGTCCAATAATCCTCATTAACATTCGTTGCAGGCTACCGGCAATACGTATTCGAACTCAAAATAAGGTGATTTACTTAATGAAAAAAAGTTTTATCAAATGGTAGATGGAAGTGAGAACAAGTAGATGAAGTCAGACCAACACAACACAGAACATACTTATATCAAACTCATTTGATTTCCTAAGTAAAGGGTCGATGACCAGTCACGATAGGTATGGTAACAGTTGACGTCGCAAACTCCATATTGAAGTCGTTGGCAGGTTATGAATAATTGAGAAATACCTAATATCGAAGTTATAATTAAATGTTATTGAAATATAAAATTATCAAATATCAGTTCACTGAAGTTTGTTTTTAACCAAACACGCATTAAATTGTACCCCTCGGTGCTAATTCCCACACAGTGATTCAAATCCAAAGTTTCCTCGACAGTTTGTGCTAAAATTTGCCTGTCATAACTATTCTATTAAATGTTCATTAATAAAAAAAAGTTTAAAATATGACATTCTATTTATTGTTTGAATTTTTCGTGTATGCAGACATATCTATGGGGGGGGGGGGGGGAAATTATTCCATCCCCTGTGTGAATCACAGAATACTGTAAGTTAAAATGATATGATTTTCGTGATGCGTCTCCGAAATTGTATAATCTTTCTATTCGAAGTCAGGTAGTATGTGCGAACGGTGTAACCTCTCAAGAGGCGAATATTGATTATGGTGAACCACAGAGGCCTGTGCTTGGTCCATAGTATTCTTACCGTAATGTAAATGACCTCGTGGAATTAGATATTACGAGTAGGTTCCCAATGTTTGCAGATGGTAGTTGAACATAATTAAGAAATGGTATGCTTCTAATCTCTCAACCTGCAATGTAAACAAAACCAATTATTTCACATCTAAATGTTTCCTCAACCCAACTTCAATATACGGCCAAAGTATACATGAATCCACTCAGTCCAAGTTTCTGTCGATAACAGATTGACAGATTGACGTTTAATGAACATGTTTCATGCCTGTGCAGTAAACTGGCACTTGGAGTGATATCGAAAAAACTGGACACATCTATGGCAAGAACTACCTATTTTGCAATTATTGAGCCCCACCTGAGATATGGCATATTTTTCTGGGGGAATTCTGACCAAGTACTATCGAAGATTGTCTTTATACTCCAAAAGAGAGCTGTTCGCTATGTATGTAGAGCTGGCTCCGGCCCCTATTCAAATCACACAGATTGTTGACTCTCACTTCAATATTTATATTAAAGACAGTATGTCTGATGTTTAGAAAATACAAGTCAGATAATATAACAGATTGTCTAGACAAATCAATGGGGCAGAAAATGGCTGATTCTACGACGAAAATAGTACCAGGAAACTGACTGTGCCATCATTCGGAAGATGATCTGTAGTTATATCCTGTTATATTTCCTACTCGAAACTATCATTGATTGATTTGTTATACATATTTAAGAGCAAAAAATCGTATTTCTTTTTGTTTTTGCCAGTAACATTAATACTAAGGAAACAATCGCGATGCTCTATTATAGAGGATCAAAATGCGGCTCGATCAAATTATTAGTACGGAGGAAAACCGAAAAAATCTGCGTTTTCCAAATATTCATAACACCGCCATTTTTGAAGTTGTAGCGCAGGCTTTTCGCGACATAGTAGTTATTGATATGTACTTCATGTCTAGAAAACTCAGGCGCTGTCGGATCATTAGTTTCTGCATAATTGCAATTTGAATTTTTTATTGCACTTTATAAAAAACATATTGCAAGCAGAAGTATAGTACTACAAAATGCTTATTCGCATTTTGCGTTAAATGTTGAGAAATAGGTAAGAAATACTAGCAAACATGGCCGTAGTGCAGCAGACGCGGGGAAGCGTATATATAGTAATACAAGCGCGCTGCGCGCAAGTTATGAATCTACCGCCACTACTCATCAACTTACATGCGCTCGCCCGTTTTCGGTCATGTTTGCAAATATTTCTTAGCTTCTTCGCAATATTTTAACGCAAAATGAGCATAGACGTTTCGTATTACCATACTTCTACTTGCAATATGTTTTTAAAAAATTGAATTTTGACCACCTATGATGCATCCAGACTTGCTCCAATAAAGTGCATTAAAAAATTAAAATTGAATTATGCAAAAACAGTTTCTGAATTTTTACACATAAAGTACATATTATTCTCTACTCTGTCGCGAAGAGTCTGCGCTACATCTTGAAAATGGTGGTGTTATACGTTTTAAAAAAAACGCACATTTTTCCGGTTTTTTCGATTTTTCCCTGGTAATAATAGGATCGAGTCAAGTTAGTCAAATTAGTTTTCATGCAAAAACGAATAAATTTTTTTTTTGCTTTTAAATGTTTATAACAAATTAGCAATGATATTGAGAGTAAGACACAGGATTGTGTTTCGTATGATGGCGTCGGTTTTCTGGTACTATTTTTGTCACGAAAAATCTCTAATGATTGGCCTAGTCGTATTCCTACCAGACAAACATGTAATATTGGTCTCCCTTTTGCTAACCCTACACTAGTTACAGAGTCACTACTACACTCTAAAGAAGTGTTTATCATCTATAGTTATTCTAATCCCAATTGGAACGACAATAAAAATAAGAGCACTACGAGGAGTGTTCATATGCACTGCCCGGCAAATGGGAAATTTGTATACTACCAGTGTTTTTACTCTCAAAGCGTACCTGGTACAATCATGAAAAAGTTAAGTGGTGTGGCGCTGGTTGCCCAGATTATTAGTGAAGGCGCTATCAAATATATTTGAGGAATAAAAGCTCGGCTAGCTGGTTTGGACATCTGTTATCTGAAGCCGCATGATTTACTCAGTTCACAATATTCCTCAATCAGTGCCGTGTGTTGGTGAGGTTAGGAATTATCCATTGAAAATAATTTTACCAATATGGCTTTCTGGAGACCTTTTGGAACAAATAATAAAATTCGGTTGAGATAACATGTGTCTACTTTTACAGGGAAGTGATCAATTGCTATGATTGTAAGAATAAGTAATTGAAAAAATACCACTGGAAAATAATATACCGAAGCCTATGTCAAGGTGGGAATTGGAAAGAGAAATCCTTCACGAAACTTTTTATGTCGGTCCAATTGGGATTAGAAATACTATACCTCATGATATGAAGAATCTAAATTCTGAAGAAAAAACTTATAAAAAGTGTCATAGAGTTGCTGTTGGATAAGGCTCATACACATTATGAGTATTACAATTATACATTTGTATTTCAATATTTTTTTTTGAAATATGTGTCATTTCAAGATATTATTAAACCAATTCAATTTTCTCAAATAATTACATTACGTGTGTTTGTGTTGTTTATGAATTTTATTGTAATTTTTTTCCCCGAATTATATATTTATATTTTTATTATCCACGCTTTATTAACTTCACCTGTATGTATCTTTTTTTCTGTCAGAGGAGAGGAAATCTTGCATAGACCCCGGTCTTTCCGGGGTGCCGGATTCTTACCGACTAAAACCTCTCCTCTTTTCGTCCTGCACCTCATACCGGAATCCGCTTTCGCATTACTTCAGTGTGAGGGCTGTCCTTTTCTTCAGGGAATTCTGCTTTCTCTCTCCTTGTTTTCTATTATTGATCTTACTATATGTTTGTTTCCACATTTCCTCAGATTCCATCAATCCCTCCATCATGTTTTGGGCGTCAAATATCCTATTGTTTGGAGCTTCGTACTGTCTCCTTGTGTCACCCCATCTGGGGCATAGGAACAAGGTATGTGCCGCATCGTCAACTGCTCCGTTCAAAAAGGTATTTCCCAAGGCACCCGTGACCTGTCAATGATTGTGTGAGGAAGTAGTCGACTTCTCCAAATGTTCTGTCAAGCCATCTTTGTATGTCCTAGATGAGGCTCCAGGTCCAGCGCCCATACTTTCCCTGATTCTACTTTCCTTGCCAGCGTGTCATTAAATCAGCTCTAGCCGTGTCTTCGGGTACTCGGTTGTATTTTTCATTTCTCTATTGGATTCGAAGTTCTATAGGAGGATTCCAGCGATTACTCCCCCTCCCTCGTTTGATACGGTTCTATAAGCACTGCAAACCCGTAAGACATCTACCGTTGAACTCTTGTTAGTCTCTGAGTTAGTTTTTTGTTTGCTGTGACTGTATGCCACACTGGCGCAGCATAGAGCAGCTACGAATGGACAACGCTGGCAAGAAGAAGTCTCTTTGACGCTCTGTGGCCTCCGACATTTGGCATGAGACTTTATCAATGTTTTGTTTATATGTTCTGCAAAGGTCAGTTTCGTATCCAGCCAGACCCCTAGATATTTCATAGCCCTGCAAGGTTTGACCACACTTCCTTGAACATTGAAAATTATCGGTCCTATTTTTCTTCTCGTTGTGAGGAGGACAGCCACAGTTTTCTGCGGAGTTAACTGCGGTTGGTGCCTATCCATCCAATTCGACACCCTTTGCAGACCCGTTTTTGCTATGTTCATTAGAGTCTCTTCATTTCTGGCCGTCACCAACATTATTACAACATCAGCAAATCCGATCAACCTTATACCCTCCGGTTGTTCCATTCTCAGTAGTCCATCGTACATGATGTTCCACAGAGTTGGTCCTAGTATTGATCCCTGCGGAACGCCACTACTTGTTTCTATGGTCTTAGATTTGCCACCTACTTCCAGAATATTTGTTCCTTCCTACAGATAGGATACCTATCAGGTTCTCCTCTATACCTCGTCTTCTCAACTCGTCTAGAATTATTTGCCATGAGGTACTGTTGGAGGCATTCTCAACATCTAATGAAATGACCGCACAGAGCCTCCTATGTGATGCCAGAGAAGCAGCAGCATCTTCTCTGGCTATTTCTAGTACTTCTTTTATGACATCTACTGCCTGGCGGCCTTCCCTGGAGCCAAACTGCTTCTCTGACAGACCACCGGTGCGCTGTAGCTCTTTCTTCAACCTTATAAGTATAAGATGTTTGTACAATTTGCCCTCCACGTCTAGTAGACATATTGGTCTATAGGAGGAGGGGTTGTCCAGAGGTTTCTTTTTTTAGTATAACCAATTTCGCGCACTTCCATGCTTTTGGAAAGTTGGCTCTAGCTGCTAGGTGTACATTGCCAATGTGTACTCCGGTCTTTCACTAGCTACTAGTTTGATGATTTCGGGGGGTATACACCCAGGTCCCGGTGCTTTGTTGTTCTTGAGCTTTCAACACGCCGTTTGCAGCTCTTCTTTTGTAAAATTCAATAATCTATTCTTATTATCACAGTCAAATATCCCTTGCTGATGAAGGGGGAAGAGGTGGTTTACCACTTCTTCCATTGTTCCCATCGTCAGCATCGGTTTGGGTGGATACCCTACAATTCTTTGCATGACTATCTTGTAGGCATCCCCCCAGATATCACAGTCTATGTTGGTGATGAGTGCTTTTCAGCTAGCTCTCTTAGCTCTCTTAGCTGTTTTGATTTCATCTCTGAGTTTTTTCTTATTCTCTCGGTACTCCTCCCAGAGCAGTTGGAGTGTTTGAGCTGGGTCCCTCTTTACGCTTCGCGTGTATGCCCTCCTCTTCCTTACACATTCTTTGCGTAAACTTGCTATATGCTCGTTCCACCAGTGTACTGGTTGTTTTTCCCCATAGGCCGTTTCTTGGTCATGGCTTCGGCACACCTGTATGAATGTAGGTAATAGAATCTATGAAATCAATTTTCACCTACTTCCAGGTGTCCGAAGTATTTGAAATTTTGCACACATATTGAGAACCGATTACAATACAATAATTTCATAGCCATGACCTGGTATTCTCAGAAAAAAAATATATTTCATTTAAAAATATGGCGAAAGCACTAGTTTTTCACAGCATAATTTTTGTTTCAAAATATGGCGAATGCATCGGTGTTTTTCAGCACATTCGCCAAAATTTCTGATAGGGCACTGAAAGAGAACGAAAAGTTTCATCAGCTCCATTCAGAAAACATAGCTTAAGCTAGCTGTCATATGAACGCCTTAAGAGTTGGAGGCGTTCATATGACATCTGAGCATCTCAAAATACTACTATTAGCGAAAGTTTCAACAGATGAATCAATGAATTCTCGATTGAGAAAGCATTAAGAATCTACCCAACGAATGTTCAAGTGCAATGAGAAAGTTCTCCAGCATTTTCAGATAAATGGAACGAATATTTTTACTATAAAGGCTCAAGACCAACTCATTGATGCTTCACGAAATCTAGGTAATAAAAATGTGGACTCTGTTATACCTGATGACATCAATAAGACCTAAGGTTTCGAAAATTTTCGTGAGAGCTAAAGTAATGTTAAGATCAAATTTTGACGTGGCAAAAGGCTTAGTAAATGGCAATATGGGTATTATCCCACATATATATATATATATATATATATATATATATATATATATATATATATATATATATATATATGGGTCTTATCCCACATATATAAATATATATATATATATATATATATATATAATTGAACCAATTTCGATAGAATTCTCTGCAAAATACAGCTAGGGTATCGCTGAGAGGCGAATGCTGCCATTAATCCTGAGCTGGGCATTGACCATGCACAAAATGCAAGGCTGCACGGTAGATAATGCAGTATTTTATTTGGGTCCGCGGCTCTTTGCTGCCGGACAGGCCTATGTAGCTCTAAGTCGCGGAAAGTCATTGAATGGTATCCAAATAGAATAACTTGACTGCTCAAAGCTAATAGGGAGTGTTCCATGTAATGGTGACGCGTTAGATGAAATCGCTAGGTTACGAGAACATGAATGAAATTATTTCAAGTTTATTGTTACATATATAAAATGCTACGATTCGAATTTCCTCATAACTATTACATACAAAAAAATTAAGACAAAAAAAAATTAATTATAATTTAAAAATTAATTTTTTAAGTTTATCGACACTTTGTTGGATATGCTTGTTTTTGTAATTTTTATTAGTTTCAAAAAATATAATGAGATTTGAAATTTTTAAATAACAAATTGTTAACTTAATAAACAATAAAAGTTTAAATAAAAAAACAAAAATTTTGTTATTCTATTGAGAAATGCCAATTATAATTTTTAAAGAAAAAAATTTCAACTAATTATTTAAATAATATTATAAACAATAAAAAAAAGTTCAAGAAACATTTTATTTGGAAAATAATTATATTCTCTAGACAACAAAATGGCAAAAAAAATATTTCAAAAATATTAAACTAATCAATTTGTTTATAAGGAGCGAAACATTTTTACAGCCATTATTTAAACATTTATGCCGTTTTTTATGAAAACCGAGGTCCGAAAAATAAGGACTGATTAACGAACGCCTAACTTGTTGAAAAATAAAATTACATTTTCTCTCAACGCGACCTTGTTCTTTCAAATGTTGAAAATACACCATAATTTATTCAAATTTTTTAAATTGATATTTAATAGTATTAAAAAATCATTTATATGGTGAATTCTCTTTAGAGACGACGCGCGCATGTCGTAGCAGTCGCGCCTAGTTCTAATTTCAACGGTAAAATAAAATTATAAATAATGGAGATAGATATTGAATGAATGTGGTTTTTTGTGGAGGAACAACGTTTCTTGAAATGTTTTTTGGGTAACCTTCCACAGTCTGAAAATGAAAATAAAGAGAAATATCTTTTGAATTTTTAAAATTTTTTTGATAGGCAAATTCAGAAAACGACAAGTTATTGAATAATTGAATCATTTTTCTATAGGAAATATAATTTGGTGAACGCAATAACTTATCGGGGTGAACTAATCAGTTTGCCCTTTCTACACTTGTATCGATTTTCCTGATTATATTTTCATTTTCAGACTGTGGAAGGTTACCCAAAAAACATGTCAAGAAATGGAGATAGAGTTCCGGGTGTCGAAACTTTTTTCATTGGAACTTTACTCTTCTTTAAGAATCTTTCTAACGATTTGCGCTATCTCTTATAGTTTTTCAGTTATTCCCAGAAAACTGAACCCCCTTTTTTTGTTATTGTTTTTTGTTATTAACAATTGCAATTTTTGTCAGCATATGAAATGCTAAGGCTCGACAAAACAAAATAGCTTAAAAAACTAAAAAAACACGCTTTTATAGCAACGTGAGCAAAAAAGTAAAAAATATCTTTTTAATATAAATATTTTGTTCAACAGCGATAAAAAGTCCCTCAACTCGATACAATTAAATTTTTTTGAGTAAATTTAAAATTAGAATAAAGTGATTGACAAAAATATTAACTGTGATGTAAAAAAAGCGTAGGGTGCTTTCTAATTAAGTACATATGATAACGAGCATGCCACAATTTTTTTTACATTACAGTTAATATTTTTGTCAATCACTTTATTCTAATTTTAAGTTGACTCAAAAAAATTTAAATATATCGAGTTGGGGGTTTATCGCTGTTACACAACATATTTATAATAAAAAATTATTTTTTTTTTTTTTTTTTTAAATTTTTTTTAACCCTCTTTTTTTATACATTACAGTTAATATTTTTGTCAATCAATTTATTCTAATTTTAAGTTTACTCAAAAAATTTTAATTATATCGAGTTGGGGGACTTTTTATCGCTGATAAACAAAAAAATTATAATAAAAAATTATTTTTTACTTTTCAGCTCACGTTGCTATGAAAGCGTGTGTTTTTAGCTTTTCAAACTATAATTTTATTATTATGATCTGATAACGAGCACGCCATCTTTTTTTTACATTACAGTTAATATTTTTGACAATCACTTTATTCTAATTTTAAGATTACTCAAAAAAATTTAATTATATCGAGTTGAGGGACTTTCTATCGCTGTTGAACAAAATATTTATAATAAATAATTATTTTTTACTTTTTAGCTCACGTTGTTATGGAAGCGTGTTTTTTTAGTTTTTCAAACTATAATTTTTTTATTAGATGACCAATGGCATTAATTTTAATAGTTATAAGGAACTCAACATATTAATCAGTTTGTGTTTCTACCTTTACACATTTACAGGTACCATTTTATATTTGTATATATTTTATATGCTTTGTCAATAAGAATTCTCTTCAGACAATCAAGTATATTTTGATTTGATATGTGTCCATATTCGTTGACATATAAACTAGAGATTTCAACAATCAGCAAAAAAAATCTACTTAATATATTGGACGCGTAATTTCATCCATAGTCTACATGAAAACGGGCACAGCTATCGGTTTAATTTCGCAGTTTGTTTTCTTTCCTCGTAGCCATTAAGAGCGCTGGATTCATCGATAAAGCGACCATCATTATAGTTTTATTTATTTGGTGTTGCACATTCCGTTTCATCAAAAATAAAACATCGACATTCCGGGAAACATTATGGCGAAAAAGAATAGTATTTTGATAACGAATTCATCGAAAATGATTGATAGGAACGTCTAATGAACTATGTTTTCGGTGTTGTGTGCCCCAAAAGGTAGAAACGGTACACTGTCTCACCTCGGTGTCTGACTGTCGGTCCAACACACCCTGAACGGTTCGACCTAAAGTCTGTTCGCTACGAAGAAATACCTTCTTTTGGTATTTCTTCCAAGAATGCCCAATGTCGGTGTTCGGAAAATTATAACGAGTAGAGGAAATTTACTATTTTTTGACAAATCTTTTAACTTTCGCCTAATTCAGGTTATAAACACCACGATTAAGACCAGTACCGCGCCGACTATGTGGCGAATGTGTGCAAATAACACAGGCGGACAAATCAAAGGGCGGCAAAACAGGACAGAGAATAATTAACTTCTGTGACACGTGCTCACAGTAAAAGGCGGCTTATCGGTGAGCGGTAGTAATAAAAAACAAAGGGAGTAAGTATAGTTTTCCCAATATCAATTGCAGAAGCATAAAAAGTCTTGCGGCAAAATCATGTGAGCAGCAGTGGCGGAGATAACTAATTTTATTTAGATATTTTAAGATTTTAAAAATACTTCATAAATAATGAAAAATTAAAAAAAATTAAAGACAAGCTTTCATTTATACAAATACATTAAGAAAGAAAAATAATTTCTTTCATTGTTTGATGTAGGTTATTATTATATCCTAAAACGTATTTCGATCGGCACACACCAAGACCATAGACGCTACTTACTGGTTTTTAATCTTTCAGAGCTATTAAAACACAAATATAACGCGTGATTTATGACCTCCCATCGTAGAGACACACCTGCCAGCAATAATGTCCGACTTGATTGGCCCAGACGAATCGGTTGTACAACAGACAGCCGTCACTCGAGTCCACGTTGACTATCGGCTCTTTTGATCTACCGTTTGCCGACGGAAAATGTTTACGAGTAGTACAGATTATTTTTCGTTCCGTTTCTTCGCATATACGCTCGTGTTAGCGAAGTGAGTTTTCATTTGCTCCCTATAGAAACAGCTTCTGCAATTGATATTGGATGGACTATAAGAAAATAGTTGTCTTTTGTCGGAAACCGAACATAAATGAAAACTTATATAAATTTGACTTGTTTCTGAAAGAAAGGGGCATTTCACATTTGTTCTTCAAACAAGATTGGATAATCGTTCTTAATTTTTCAGTTTAGTATAGTTTTCCCAATATCAATTGCAGAAGCATAAAAAAGTCTTGCGGCGAAATCCTGTGAGCAGCAGTGGCGGAGATAACTAATTTTATTTAGATATTTTAAGATTTTAAAAATACTTCATAAATAATGGAAAATGAAAAAAAATTAAAGACAAGCTTTTATTTATACAAATACATTAAGAAAGAAAATTAATTTCTTTCATTGTTTGATGTAGGTTATTATTATATCCTAAAACGTATTTCGATCGGCACACACCAAGACCATAGACGCTACTGGTTTTTAATCTTTCAGAGCTATTAAAACACAAATATAACGCTTGATTTATGACCTTCCATCGTAGAGACACACCTGCCAGCATTAATGCCCGACTTGATTGGCCCAGACGAATCGGTTGTACAACAGACAGCAGTCACTCGAGTCCACGTTGACTATCGGCTCTTTTGATCTACCGTTTGCCGACGGAAAATGTTTACGAGTAGTACAGATTATTTTTCGTTCCGTTTCTTCGCATATACGCTCGTGTTAGCGAAGTGAGTTTTCATTTGCTCCCTATAGAAACAACTTCTGCAATTGATATTGGATGGACTATAGAAACAGTGATCAGTGATCTAAAAGCGAAAGGAAATATATAGAAAAAAATGGTAAGTAGGTACCTATACAACACTGATATTATTTTGAGAAAAAAACCTCATATAAACATATGTCCTAAAGGTCTAAACTTTCGAATTACAGGGTGCTGAAATTTTAAGAAAAAATTCTTTTTTATGATAACTTTGGTAAAGTGCGACCAGAAATCTAAGAAGATCGTAAATCATATTAGCCGACGACCCTCATTATTACCTATTGTTCGAAATTCAAATAAGCAATAAAAGTGTGTGTTCCTTAAAAGATTCCCAGGTCCGGATTAAAATATCTCATGAAATAGTTTGGCATTTTAATAATAGTGGGCTCTTCATTACTTTTGGCTTTTGTTGACAGTTTTGTATTTAAATTGATTTGATAATAAAAAATCTCCTAATGTTGATTTAGAACCCTTGGTGAGGATATGTTTGAATGTGTGTAAATAATAAAATTTCCTTACCTGGCCACCAGACTTCCAGTACTAATGGGCTATTAACGAGATTATAGCGATAATGGTCTATTTACGGTTACAAAATGAATTACCTACCAGATTTGGAAAACAAGACTGTTTTGAGAACTGACCGATTTCCAATTTCAGAAATAGAAGGGGGAAAGTAAAACAATATTTAGTCATCACCTACCTAATATTCTGTTGTGTCAGTTGTGTCAATTTTAAAGTGTCTATTCGATTTTTGTGTCGTGAAAAATGTGGCGTCCATGGGCTCATCCTGAAGCTAGTACTTCAACTGGTGGTCGTAGTACCACTAGTCGACAAATGTTGCACCCTCACGAGAAACAAATTATATTAAATGTTTATACTTCCCTTCTGGAACGTGGAGACGAGATTTGCTCAGAAAGGAATGAGGATTTCAAAATGATTTTAACTTCAAGGAAAAAGCAGTGGCGTTTCACTTTTTTCTATAAAATGATTCGGAACAAATCCGGCACGAAGGTCACAGTCAAGAATTAAAAATTATGTTGTACAGCAAAAAATGCCTTCTGATGCATAGAAGATGCGTACAACGTTTCATAAAAATATCTAGGGTCATACCAAAGTTATAAAACAATATTTTTTTTCAACTTCAGCATTACTTCAAAAGTTAAGACCTTTAGGACAAATGTTCACATGAAGTTTTTTCTCAAAATGGATCCAAGAATAACCTTCCTAAATATTAGCATGTTATTAGGAAACACCCTGTATAATTATAATCAACTTGCTGTTCAAACATTACAAAAAAAAATTGCCAAAATATTTATATATTTATATCTTATATCTGTGACTATTCGTAAAACAAGATTGCAAACAATATGATTTTTTTATTATTTTAAACCATTATGTTTTTTCTGAGAATATGATGCTGCTATTGATATAATTGTTAACCAGGAACATATTGAGGAAAATACAGTGTCTTCTGACATTGTTGAAACTGATGTGAAAAACTCTGATACAGTACTCGTAGATACTGAAAATGACGCACTTTCCCGCACTATCTGATGACTCTGGAGATTGGCCAGAAATAATAACATCCGCAGATGCAAGATTTCTAACTGAAAAAGGACCCGGTCAAAAAATGACAAATTGTATTTACCCAAAAAACTCAGATGGCCGAAAGTTTTCAACTTGTTAATGGAACCTCGCCAATGGCGAGAGAGTTAAAAGAGAGTGGCGATTTACTCTACATCAAGAGATGCGGTTTACTGTTTCTAATGTGAACTTTTTTTAAGTCTTTAACCAACTTGTCTAATGACGAAGGATGTTCTGATTGAACATATTTGCTGTTTGCTCTGTTTTTCAATATGAGAGAGTGATAAATGTAAATTTGCAATGACAGAACCCATTAAACAGCGTGGATAACTTAAAGATTGTATTGTGAACTTGCAATGATAGTTTTTGAAAATTCCGTGTTTCAGTTATTCAGATGTACACACCCCGAATCGGGCATGAATTATGAATGAATGAATGAATTAATTAATTTGCAGAACAATAGAAAGAGGAGTTTTCAGAATGAAATTTAACTGACAGCGGCGTAACTACAGGTAGTTTATTACAATAATAAGTATAATAATAATTATACATGATTATAATTATAGAGATAGGCAGATAATTCAGATATTAATTATTCTAATATTAAGTAGTTGAAAACTTATATAAAAGTAATAATAATATGAAAATAGATAAATTGGAATAAATATAAATAATTAAAAAATATCTACTATTTACAATACAACTTAATTTTTGAATTTTAGCCATCATATTCCGAGTAGTCCGATGAACTATCGTCGTTGGGGTCCAGAGAAATAATAAGGGGCTCAACAGTGTTATCAGCTTCCCACATTCTTTCTTCTATTCCAATCACATGTCCGATGCACTTACTCCATTTTTCGCAATTCACTGTCTTTTTTCATAACGAAAATTCATTTCTTTCAAAGTTTTCCACACTTTCTTCCTGCCCATGGGTGGAATAAAATCATCCTTTTTCATTTCAGACATTATTTCGTTCAAGGTAGGTATTTCTTGTTTTAAGTAAAAGTAGTGTATCATTCTTCTGATAGCAGTCTCTTCATTCTCATTTATTACAGTTTATTTTCTTCCTGTACTTCTCTTTGGTTACCTGATGTGGCCTCGTTTATTCTCGTGCACAAGTCAGTATATTGTTGACTGTCAGACTCCAGTCATATTCGAACACATTTCAACTATTTTTATAACTCGGAATGTTGAGTTTTGGCGGCGAACAGCGTTGAACACATTGAGAATAATAATTTTCCCATTTTTAGAAAGTGCACTTTTACTAATCCGTTTCTCAGCAACAAATTCAGAAACACTAGCCATTTTCGAGAACGAAATTTTCCAACTACTGCCGGAAAGTAACTAAAGATTTCAAATTTTTTAAAGACTGAGGCGCATGTAGGTAAACTACTTGTGCCTCTACCTAGGCTTATAATAGTTTTCTTAGAAAAACCCTCTATTTGTGAAACAAATCCAACCATATTGATGTCTCTTATCGCAGGGACGGATTTATATCTACATAATATTATTCGTTAAAAAAACTTTTGAAGTAAGGAAAAGATAATCAGGTAGGTGATTGTAAATTTATTATTTTATTGTACCTGGAACAGGAAATTACAGAGCATACAGAGCGTTGTCCATTGTTAGGGGCTAATCATATAACAGTCACTGAGCTGGTACGAAATATCTTTACAGGGTTATATTTGGACCAATAGATATCCTCCTTATTTGAAGAGCCATAAAAATTGTCAAATCAGAAAAGTTGTAGAATTGTAAATAGAAAAACAATTCAACCTCGCATTAAGAAGTTATGATATAAACTTTTGTTTTTTCTAATGGGACACCCAGTATATTATTGCATTTTCGGGTTCTCCAGAAAATTCTAGATATGTTTCATTCATGATGTCCTATATCTACTTGCACATTCCTATATTAGTTTTTTATGAACTATCCAATGATATCAACTTTAGATTTAACCTCGTACGCCTATGGAATACGGCGAAGACGACTCGGTTTTACGGTTCAATAATGATTCATCACTCTCTCACATTAGGAAACAGAGTATAGTGCTAAACAGACACGAAAAAAGTAACTCTCATAAAAACAATATCGGATCTTAGTTGAATTTGTATATCTAAAGAAGTTGCTATGAATCAGAGTCAATAACGTTTATTGGATGTAGAAAAAAATACTGGTATCAGCAAACTATATAAAAATAGCAATGGAAATTTCTTAAATTTAATAGAAACGTTCTCAAAATTTGATTCCGTAATGGAGGAGTATGTTCGTCGAACACATAAAAATCAAAGCAGTGATATTGTTACGAGAAACTATTTGGCGATAAAATTCAAAATTAAAAAATTTAATCGGCGTAAAAATAAAAAACATTATTTTAGATCTTGTAAAAGTATATTAAGCAACGATCATGTAATGATGGTTATTAATTAATACACGAGCATTAACTGGGAAGTTACGTTTTATACCAGGCCGCCCCTGGACTATGAAGATAAGAACCGGTGTTCAATATCCAACAACTTGACTGTTGAATCCTTCAATGGACTGTAATAATCTTCTTATTGTAAATAGAATACTAGCTTCTAGTTCAATGAATTATATTGAAAAATTATAAATTATTTGGAACAGTGTGACATCTATCAACGCAAATTCTATCAAAATCTTGTCGCTCATCCTGGTTCGTCACCACGGTTTTTTCAAAAACTCCGAAATCGAAAGAGATGTTACATATCGCTCGCCTTGAAAACTATAAGTTAGTTTCAACAAAAATTGAATTCAAACATTTTGGAATAAATTGAATTGTTTAGTCGACACTTCACATTGAGGTTTCATTTTTCATTGTCACTAATTGGAAGTACACAAATCTTCGTTACGGGACGTTTAAATATCTGCTGTCCAATTTTTACCGAAACGATTCGTATGACTTCGTCTTTGCCCTGATGAAGTGCAGTGATCCTTCCTAAAGTCCATTTCAGTGGAGGCTGATTATCTTCCTTCATAATCACTAGGCTCCCGACTTTAATGATACTGCTTGCTGCTGCCTTCCATTCTGATCAAACTCGTAGTTCCGATATATACTCTTTATGCCAACGATGCCAGGAATGTTCAAGAATTTGGTGCTGCCGCTGATACTTGTCCAAACGGTTTTCTTCGAGATGTAGAACGCTGGGCTCTGGAATGGATGTCATCGCTCTCCCAATTAGGAAATGAGATGGGGTCAGAGGATTGCAATCAGATGGATCAGAGGATAGAGGATAAAGTGGTCGGGAATTCAATATACCTTCGATCCGAACAATCACCGAATTAAATTCTTCGTAAGTTAAATGGGCATTACCCATTATTCTAGTTAGGTGCTTTTTCACGCTTTCAACTCCAGCCAGAGACCTCCAAAATGTGGGGCTCTTGCTGGTATGAATTTCTACATGATATTTCCATGAGTTACATTATCTACAATAGTTTGAGCGTTACTTTTCATAAATTCACCAAATTTGCGCAGTCTAGCATTCGCCCCTACAAAATTGGTACCGTTGTCGGAATAAATGACCTCCGGTTTTCCCCTCCTAGATATGAATCGTTTCAAACTGGACAAAAAATTATCTGTAGTTAGATCAGTTACAATTTCGAGATGCATAGCCTCAGTACTCATACAAATAAACAGACAGATATAACTCTTAATCGGTTTTGCACCTCGAGTTTTGCGATCTTTGAGGAGGAAGGGCCCTGCATAATCCATGCCCGTATTATGAAATGGAAAACACTGGGATATTCTTATGGCAGGTAAATTGCCCATAAGATACTCTGATGCTTTAGGTCTTGCCCGAAAACATTTTACACGTTTCCTGACAGTCAGTCTAGCAAAATCTTTTTCGCATAACGGCCAGAATTGTTGTCTAACCGAGTAAAGAAGTTGTTGTGGGCCACAGTGTAACAGGCGTTCATGTTCTCCCTTTTAAATGAGTTGTGTGATCTCATGCTTTGGTGGTAGTATCATAGGGTGTGTTTTATCCAACTTGTAATTTGCATTGGATATCCTACCGCCAACGCGTATGACGTTATTTTGTTCATCCATGAAGGGATGCAAACATAGCAGTTTACTAATCTTGTCTAACTGTACATTATTCTTCAGAGCCATATAGTCCCTAGCAAATTCATCTTGTTGTGCCACTGAAACTAATAAATACAAAGCCCCATTCAATTCATTCACGGTTAAACTTCCTGACTGACGTTTTTGTATAGTGCATCGTAAATTTGTTTTATATCGTAATAAGTAGGCTACCACGCGTTGCAATTTACGGAATTTCAAAAATTTGGGAAAAATATTATTGTTAAAGAACTTGATAGTATTTGTCTGTATGATCGTGGATATTGAAACAACGATCCGTTGCTCAGGAACCTCTTTAATATCTCCGATATCCGAATGAATCCATTCCCTTTCATTTTTTAATAGCCATAGAGGTCCTCTCCACCATAAATCCGAAGATATCATTTGATCAGCATCTATGCCCCTCGACACAAAGTCTGCTGGATTATCTTCGGATCTCACATGATGCCAATCAGCTTTGTTGGTCAAACTCTGTATTTCGCTTATGCGATTTGCCACGAAAGTTTCATATCCACTACTATCGGATTTTATCCAATACAATGTGATAGTTGAGTCAGACCAATAGTAACATGCATCGAAGTTTATTTTTATGGCAGACTGTACCTTGTAAACTAATTGAGCTAATTTATATGCTCCGCATAGTTCCAGTCGGGGAAGACTTACTTTCTTAATTGGTGCTACTCGCGATTTAGCCCATAGTAAACTAGTTGTATATGCTCCATCTTCATTTTCACATTTTATATACACGCAGGTTCCATATGCCTTTCCAGAGGCGTCTGCAAAGGCGTGCAATTCAACCCGTATCACGTCATTAGTCATAACCCACCTAGGTATTTTAATTTGATTTAATACCGCTAGATTATTCCTAAATTTTACCCATCGCGTCTGGATGTTCTGAGGAACTCCTTCATCCCAAGATAATTTTGCTTGCCATAGCTGCTGCATAATCATCTTAGCCACCACCACAACTGGACCCAACAGACCCAACGGATCATAGATTTGGGCTATTTTCGATAGAATAGACCTTTTTGTTACTGGTTCTGTTGCAGTGTTAATAGTATACTGTAAATAGTCGTCAGCGGAGTCCCATAGAATTCCCAAAGTTTTATTTTGCCCGTCTCCAAGTTTTGAAATACTTACTTCTAGATCGGACTGTACTTTGAGAGCCCTTTGAACCTCCAGATTGTTAGTGTGCCATTTTCGAAGTTCGAAACCTGCGCTATATAAAATAGTATTAACTCCTTCCTGTATTCTCAACAGGTCATCGATTGAGTCTGATCCTGTCAGTAGATCATCCATATAGAAATCTCCTTTGATTACCTTACTCACGATAGGAGAAGAAATTTACTTTTCGTCAGCAAGTTGGTGAAGACACCTCGTTGCCAAATATGGTGCAGACGCTGTACCATACGTAACAGTTTTGAGTTCAAAACATTTAAGCTCTTCCGAAGGCTCGTTTCTCCAAAATATTCTTTGTAACGGCCGTTGCGATTCTGTAATGAGGATTCGCCTATACATCTTCGCAATATCAGCACTGATTACAAATTTATATTTTCTGAACCGTAAAATTATAGATATTGAATCATCTTGAACCGTTGGCCCAATGTACTGCACATCATTCAGTGACAATCCGCTATCTGTTTTTCTCGACGCGTCAAATACAACGCGCACCTTAGTTGTTAAGCTAGCTGCGTGATGTGGTAGATGAAAGCATTTTTCGGAATCTGAATTATTTTCGATTATTTCGTACATATGTCCAAGGTTTCTGTATTCGTCTATAGATTGAGAATATTGTGCCTTTAATATAGGATTTTTGATAAGTTTTTTTTCCATTGAATAAAATCTCTTCAATGCCAAATATCTTGACTTCCCCAACAAGTTCACTGGAATAATATTAGTTTCTCGAAAAGGCATTTCAACAATAAACCTATTCTTAATATCTCTACTATAAGTATTCATGAAATGATTCTCACAAAATTGTTCATCCGTGGAAAATGTAGCTTTAGTCTGACTATACTCTTCAATCTGCCAGAACTTCGTTAACTGAGCCTCAATTCCGGAGTAATTGGACTCTGAATATGGATTTTTTGCGATTATGCTACAATAGCTATAATTGACTTTTGAACTTGGAATCAGTCCACCAGCAACCACCCATCCTAACTGAGTCTTTCGCAATATTGGTAGATTTCTCCCAAGCTCAATTTGGCCTACACATAATAGGTTCCAGAAATGCTCTGCCCCAATTAAAATATCAATTTGCCCCTTTTTATTGAAATTTGGATCTGCGAGTTTAATATTATCAGGAATTGGAATCTGAGCAATTCCAAACGACTCTGAGGATATTGGACTTGTTATTTTAGGAATTATCAAACATGAAATATTAGCCTTATAGTTTTTCAGTTTGGCTCCCAAGCTAACAGTTGTAGAGTGATCAATTGTGCAAAGTAATTGTCCAACGCCTTCTACTGAAAAATCCACTTGTTTCATTGGCAAACTTAATTTATTACACAGCTCCTAGTTATGAAGTTACTTTGACTACCACTATCTAAAAAAACTCTAGCCTCGTGAAATTGATCATTCTTATCTTTTACTAAAACTATAGCCGTCGATAAAATAACTTGTTGAGTACTCATACTCAAATTGCATGTAGTAGTTTGCACTACTGAAGCATTGTCCTCTTTATTGATAAGTGGTTCGGCATCCCCTACCCTTGCCTGGTGACTCTCAGACACCTGCTCCAAATGCATAAGTGTATTATGTTTCCTATTACATTTCCTACAACCAGAAAGCCTGCAAAGTTGATTAGTATGTCCTGGTCTGAGACAATTCAAACATAGATGTTTCTTTTTTGCCTCTTGAATTCTGTTTTCTACAGACAACTTCAGAAAACTTTCACAACTGTATATAGCATGATTGTTTTTGCAAAAAAAAACACTTCATATTGTTCCCTTGAGTATTTAAATGAACTTGAACCCTTTGCTTATTTTTATGATTGCCTTTATTATTAGTTTGTTTTGCTATATCATTTTTATTGAATTGCAATTTTTCTAACAACTCACACTTATGTTTCAAGGAAGACTTAATTTCTTCCAATGTCGGAAGTTCACCCTTTAACTCATATTCCTCCCAAATACGTCTCGTGACAGACTCCAACTTCATGGTAATGATATGAATTATTAAAACGTCCCAGTGCTCGGTAGGAAGTCCCAAAGAACTCAAAGCTCGAATGTGCTTGGAAATGTTGTCCGACAAACGTCGTTACTCAGTATGTGATTCTTCATTTATAGTTTCTAATTCAAATATATGTTTGATATGAGTAAAAACTATCAATTGTTTGTTTTCATATCTTTTCAACAACAAATCCCAAACCATATCATAATTATTGTCTGAAACTTCTATATTTTGAATAGCATGAGAAGCTTCTTCACTCAATGAAGACCGCAAATAGTAAAACTTTTCTGCCTTACCAATAGATTTGTTATTGTGTACCATGGCCTTGAATGCATCTCGAAACTCGATCCACTGATCATACTCCCCTGAGAAACCAGGAAGTTTAATCACTGGCAATTTAGTGTTAGATGCCATTCGTACCGATTTCGATGGTATAGTTGTAGAGCACAAACTTTCATTTTGTTCTTCATATTTTATGATAGTACCCTGTATACGACCAAGCAAATCATAGTACTGTGTTTCAAATGCCACAGTTTCTTCTTCCGCCCCCTCAGGTTCTAACAACTCGATTTCTAATTGAACTTGTTTAATAATGGTAAAAAATTTGAAAGTCTATTTTTCAATTCCAAAATTGCTGTATCTGATGAATTAGTTAAATCTAGACCATTCACTTGGTTAGATAATCTTGTTAATTGTGACTTCAAAGTACGTCTTTTTATTTTTAACCTACTAATATCCGCCATTGTTTGACTGAACTAATTGTATTTATTCCGATAATCATTCAAATCGTAAGGTATATTATATAGGTCAAATAAGGAACAGAGATAAATACCTCTAGGGAGTTGTTATGGGAATCTCACTCCTAAATTATGGAACTGGCTATAACGAACGTCGTCGGTGTGTTGAAATGACTAAGGCCTGGCAATTGGCGCCAAATAGTTTGATTCACTTCTCAATTGTATCGGACTCGATGGACCAATGTTCAATATCCAACAACTTGACTGTTGAATCCTTCAATGGACTGTAATAATCTTCTTATTGTAAATAGAATACTAGCTTCTAGTTCAATGAATTATATTGAAAAATTATAAATTATTTGGAACAGTGTGACATCTATCAACGCAAATTCTATCAAAATCTTGTCGCTCATCCTGGTTCGTCACCACGGTTTTTTCAAAAACTCCGAAATCGAAAGAGATGTTACAACCGGGAATAGCTGATTATGAACTTTATTCGAGACTTATCTCTTCATTCGAATATTATCTTTTATAGTATGCATTAATATCGTACTTTATCTATTATTCATGCTTATAGTGACTTTATTTCGAGAATTATCTTTTATATCTTATTTTCTTAAAGCTTATTGTTTGATATGTTTATAAAAGCTCTGAGAATGTTTACCATTCAGTTCAGTTGTTACCAGCTATTCATTTAAATAAAAACACCTAGTGAGATTCGATTAATCTTTATTTGTGTGAAAGTTTGGGTGAAATAGAGTACAAAACTGGCTCAAAACCACGCAGGGGCTTCTACGAACCACCACTGCTAGAGGCTCAACGTAATTGGCGCAGTCACGGTAGGATAGTCGCCGTACAAAAAGGTGGAAAACGGGACTACCACAAAAAGACAAAGTGTTTCGAGAAGTGGGCTGTATATTCCTTGTCGACTCACGGGGCCACCAATTCTTGGACTGAATATTCAAGAACCGGCTAACAACCTTTCTGGAGGACTCAAGAACCGGCTAACAACCTTCCTGGAGGACCTTTTATTCCTGGTCTGGTTTAACAGAAAACTATCCAACAACACAAGACGTACAGGGTGAGTCTCTCATTCATTTTCCTTTATTCTTTCCTACTTTTTTCTTTCCTTTATATGGTGTTATTAGTGAAATTATTCTCTCATATTTTATTTTATGTTTCGTGATTTGAAAAATTTGACAAAAATAAATAATGAAACTAGGCAACAATTTAGATCGCTCAGTATTCCATCAGAAGAATCTGATACTGATTTGGAAGTTTTAACTCAAAATTTATCTTCTTTAAGTTTGAATTTAGATAATATTTCAACCACAGCAACAATGCCTGAGACAAATTATCAACAGTTGAGACTTTTCTTAGATATTATTCCACATTTCAATGGAGATCCATGTGAACTCAATAATTTTATTGCCGTTTGTGATGAAATTTTTGAACAATACAATAATGAACCCTCAGTTCATACAAAAACTAATTTTTCAAGCAATTTTGGAAATTGAAAGGTAAAGCACTCACTTTGATATCTAGTCTACAGAATTAAATACATGGGGACAAATAAAGACCATTTGAAAATATAATTTTCTGATCAAAGATCTTTCACCTGTCT
Source organism: Gonioctena quinquepunctata (assembly GCA_018342105.1). Classification (NCBI taxonomy): domain Eukaryota; kingdom Metazoa; phylum Arthropoda; class Insecta; order Coleoptera; family Chrysomelidae; genus Gonioctena; species Gonioctena quinquepunctata. The sequence goes on along the minus strand of JAFIRS010000373.1, from coordinate 465,745 downwards.
TCCCAAGAGCTATATAGTTTAAGACCTCAACCAAAGAAAATTCTTATAATTTTGGCGTACGTTGTCAATATACTAGAAGTTTGATTTTTTCCTCAATAAATAATGATTCTACAATGACACGTGAAGAAAACTTGCACAAATTAATAACATTGAAAAACTTATTTTGGTAACATTTTTAAAATATCTCCCACAATAATACAAACAAGTGTTCGCCTCAAAGACCCAAAATGTTTGGAAGAAGCTATGAAGAATGTTATAGAAGAAGAAAATTTCGCAGCATTGGCCCAACGATGGAAAAGAAATATTCCACAGCAGTTACTAACACAAATTTCAAAGCACCTATGGTACCAACACCAGTTATTCACAACCAACCAACATGTACTACAGGAATCCGAACCCTCAACAATTTTTTAGCAAACCAAATAATTTGCAAACACCACAATATTTTCGGAACCAAAATCCACCACCATTCTTCAACCAACAATCGAAAAAATTTCCTAGTCAACCCATTCAAGTGACACCTAGACATGTACCACAGAAGTTTTCTCAAATCAACAAGTTTTTGGGAAACCATCCAACACAAAATGTTTGGAAACCGACAAATCAACCTGCAGCGTCCAAACCAACACCAATGTCTACAATTACAAGGCAAATTCCTCCTAAAAAATATATTCATACCACAGTCTAGACCGACATTTCATTCAGTAGAACTACATCATGTGACAGAACCACATTCATCGAATTGTGAACAATTATACATGATAGAAGACACCATAAATGAAGAGAACTGGAAATTCCATTGAATATGCAACAGAAATCCATGGAGAATGAACAAACAAACGGAGAATCAATTCAAGATGAATATTTTGAACCATGTTTCGAAAATCAACTAGGATGCTTAGTCAGGAACGATACTATTATACCATTTACAACAATGTTTCCCCTACTATAACTCTGAATGAAAATGTAATCTTTAGGACAAAACATCCAACAATGAGGAAACAATTCCAAAATTCATGAATTATACCAGAACTATGTTACTACAGTTCATTCAGCAGATGAAATGCCTTTACAGTTAGCCCAAAAAAATTTTGAAACTGCAAATAAAATACCGAAATTATTGAAAACATTCCAATTAAACCAAAAAACAGAAGAACGTTCTGAATTGAAATTAGATTATAAGATTGCCAAACAAGAAATAAAATTCCCAAATTTTTTTCACATACAAAGAATTTGAATTTTTGAAAAATAAAATCCAGACAAACAGGATATTCCCAAAATTGTCAACAATACGGACAAACCATTGGGACAATCAGAAATTTCGAAAATACCCAAACAAATGATGAGAATCAGAATTATTTTTCATACCCAAACTTTGGAAAAGAATCCATAAATCAAATTTTGGTAAACCCAAAATTATATTTTTAAACAAATCAGGTAGACCTCCTGAAAGGAAAGTCTTAGGTCACATTCAGGCAGACCCCTGAATAAAACTATATATTATTTTACATTTTCCGAATAAACAACATGAAATATATTTTTTTGAAAACAATTCAAGATAAAATAATTAGAATAAATTCAAAATTGATTATTTGCTCTACCAAAGTTACTGATGTGACATTAGAAAATGGAAACAAGACAAAATGAATTATCATCATGTATATAAAACAGGTCATAGAGGTATCACTACAACAATTGATTCCATAAAAGAAACTATTATTGGCCCAATATGGATAAAGATATATCAAATTATATTAATAATTGCAATATCTGTCAAAAATCCAAATATGAAGGCAACCAAATGAATTTAAATATCAACCAATCCCAATAGGTTCGAGACCTTTCAGAAAGAATCCATATTGACACCCTATCAATATCTAATGAAAAATTCCTTACTGTTATAGATACATTTTTTTAAATTTGCTCAAGCTTATCCAATGATGGGAGCTAATGCTATAAATGTACTTGATGCTATTTTAATTTTTATTTCACACTATGTTTGTACCACACATTGTTTTGTGATGGAGGATCAAATTTTATAATGAAAATTTTCTAGACTTCTGCAAGCTCCATAAAAATAAATACGCATTTTACTACACCTAAAATCCAAATTCAAACAGTTATATATAAAGATTTATTCGACATTCTTGGAACAAGTAAGAATAAAAACAAGACAAAACCCAAAAGAATCACTCAATAATTTAATAAGATACTCACTTTTACATTATAATAATTCAATTCACTCAACTACTGACTATACCCTTTGAAATAGTCACGGTCATTCATTGAAGATCCTTTTGACATCAGAAAGATAATATCAAATATGTTCATGATCATAAAGAAAATTAAATCATTATAAAAATTGAAATTTAAATAAAAAGAAACTGTTCAACTAAGAAAAAAAATCTCAATGAAAGGAATATAACAATTCAAGACGATCAAATATCCAAAGAACAAACAAGGGACAAATTAGCACCAAAGTTTACTAAAATTGATCCATTGCTCAAACAAAAAATAAAGTAAAAACGCAAACTTCAAAATATGCAAAACATAATCTGAAGAAACGTAAAAAATATTAATTTTATTGTCTATTCCAGATGAGGCAAAAGTTCATTCTATCATTCCTTCTTTTCATCCTCTCTGAAGGATCCATTCAAAGACTAACCAACCCCATTCTCCCTATTAATTTGAAAATAACCAGAATCATAGTGAGCAAGCATACTTTTTTTAGCTATATGAATATCACAGAACTTTCAGAAATGAAATTTCATTTAGACCTCCAACTGAGTTTCATTACTAATAAACAGAATTTGAGTGACTCAGATTTGTTATTAAGGCAAGCAAATATTATATCAATACAAATTGATCACTTAAACAAACTATTAACCCACATATGAGATCTAAATGTGGATTGATTAATTTAGGTGGAAAAATATCTAAATGGTTATTTGGTACCCTTGATTATGATGATGGAAAAAGAATTAATATAATTATGAATCATTTAGAAAAAAATGATCACTTATTACAGGATGCAATAAACAATCACATATCCTTAGCAAAAGAGTTCATGACACAAACTAATCGCACTTTATTTCAAATTAAATCAAATATACTCATAACTTTAAATTTGATAAATGAATTTGAAGAAGAAATCAATGAAATTAATGTTTTACATCTAATCATTGACTCCCTTAGGAATTTACAAAGTCAATTGAACCAAATCATTAATTCAATTACTTTTGCTAATTTTAATAGAATTCATCCAACCTTTCTCTCATTAGAAAATCTCAATTCTATTATTGATAAAATGAATATTTTGTATCCCTCGATTCAAATAAGTAATTTTAAAAATCAACACAGCTATTATATGTTTTTGGGTATTCAATTAATATTCACGGAATTTTTATTCAAATAAGATAATACCACTCAGAAACCATACCTTATCCTGAATGAGAGAAATGAACTTTACCAATATCAAGAGGAACCATGTGCAGACATTGAAGATGTCCATTTCTGCAAGAATAATCTTCAAACAGAAGAAGATTGTGTTGTCATGATCCTGCTTAAGAATGAAGCTGCCAACTGTACCACATTACCAATTCACCTGGACAATTATATGGTCAATCAAATTACACCAGAGAATATTATTTTCACAACACCTTTCAACAACATTATCACTGAAAGTTGTTCTGTTGAAAACATCCTTGAAATCCAACCTGGTAGTTACCTTATTACTATCCCAGAAGACTGTTTCTTCCTTATTGGCGAGAGAAGTTTACCCATGGAAATGATGAGCTTGCTCCAATGAAAGTTATCCAACTTCCATCAATGAACATTTCCACACTTTCATCAAGACCTATTCAAGTTAAGCTGACCAAAATGGACTTAGAAGAAATCCAACATTTGACAGCAAAGATGAATACCCATAATGAAGTCATTTTACCAATGGAACCAGTACCCACACCAGCATTACCTGTATGGCTTATTACCATTAGTTGCCTCATGGTATGCATTGCTATTTATTTCGGAGTAACATGCTACTATAAAACATGTTATCCTTACAACCTGGTTACCTACCTACGAGCAAGGACCACATCCCAACCAGCTGACATCTAGATGGATAGTCAGCCTAGCCAGCCAAGCCAACCCTAGGCTTCCATTTTAGACGGGAGGAGTTACGTTTTATACCAGGCCGCCCCTGGACTATGAAGATAAGAACCGGGAATAGCTGATTATGAACTTTATTCGAGACTTATCTCTTCATTCGAATATTATCTTTTATAGTATGCATTAATATCGTACTTTATCTATTATTCATGCTTATAGTGACTTTATTTCGAGAATTATCTTTTATATCTTATTTTCTTAAAGCTTATTGTTTGATATGTTTATAAAAGCTCTGAGAATGTTTACCATTCAGTTCAGTTGTTACCAGCTATTCATTTAAATAAAAACACCTAGTGAGATTCGATTAATCTTTATTTGTGTGAAAGTTTGGGTGAAATAGAGTACAAAACTGGCTCGAAACCACGCAGGGGCTTCTACGAACCACCACTGCAAGAGGCTCAACGTAATTGGGATACGAAACGACCCGAAGGCGAGTTTCGTATGGTTTATGCGAGTGTATTAATAACCATTACATGAGAGTTGCATACGCTATTTTTTCTACACCCGATAAATAATGAAGAACTATAAATATTATATTTATATTTGTATTGAATACAATAACAGTAATTACTCGTATTTCTATAGAAAATTCTACAAAATTGTAATTAATGGTATTACCTCGGATATTAAGATTATTTATTGTGCAGTTTAAAAAGTTTATTCCAGGTCCCACTGATCTGGAAGTGGAAGGAATATTTAGATTTATTTCATTATTGCTAGCCTAAATAGAGTTCAATATTGTCTTGGAAATGCTGATTTTATTCTGAACCAAATTTTCAATGTAGCCTTCCGCCACTGAATTGGATTTCCAGCCACCATGACGTTTTAATGCAGTAATATCACCACCGGCATCAACTAATACGGTTGCAGATGTCCTTCGAAAACAATGCCCTGTATATAAATTCGGATCAGGCAGATTCAAATATGTTGCTTCCCTAAATTACCAAATCTATTAATACCAATGTTTTGAGTTGTGCATTTTCCATTAAAATAAAAGAAGGGGTGGGGCAAATTTTCAGCCGTAGATTCATATATTTTTTTGTAATTCCGTAGTATTTGCCGGTTTAAACTGAATGTTCGTTTTACTTTTGTTTTAGTTTCTACCACATTAAGAATTAAGATTCCATTCATATCTTTGACATTTTCACATTTTCGGTCATGTAGTTCATGCCTTTGACATGCTCCCATTATTCCAAAAATCATTGCTACCTAAAACAAAAAGATTACTTAAAAAAATACAACAATAAGATATAAAGAAAAGAAAAAAAAGAAAAAATTAAATAAAAAGCAGGATGACCTAGGCTATCTTTGAACCCGCGTCTCATACTGTAGTCTATAGTTCAAATCTAGCGCCTTAGCCCGCTTCGCCACGAGTTAACTTATCAAGTTTTCTCGACATCAATGAAATATATCATGCATGAGTCGAATGGAAAATGTAATCATGACAAAATTTAAAAAAATGCAATGTTAGGTAGATACTTACTTTTATAAATAAAAACTTTTCATCGGGTGCTTCGTCGATAAACGTTTTTATTTGTTCAGGTGAAAATATTTTTGATTTTTTTCCAACATATCCTTCGGACTTTCGCTTTAATAAAGCCTGTAGCTTCTTATATTTAGAAATGTCTATATTATGGTTGATATGTACCAACGATTTTATTATTGAATAATGTGACCATGTACTAGATGATTTCATAGTTTCCATCAATTCTTGAAAATAAGCAATCAAAACATTTTCGGAGAATGTCGAAATATTATTTGTATTTCTCCAGTCCATAAACCGTTGATACAGTTTTTCGTACACTTTCTTAGATTTTTGGGGTAAAATATTTTGTACTGCATTTTCTGCTTTTTCCGATATGTGTGGAGGAGTCGATGGTAATTCTTCTATATCGCTGATATCAGACATTTTGATAATATAATTTTAGCTATATTCTACGAAAATTTAATACCTACTGATTTTGACAAATAAAACAATTAGATAGTAATCTAGGACAAACGTCAAATGCACAGCATGCTTGATTGAAAAATTATGGGTTTCTATTGACTAAAAATCTGTATCATAATGGATCTCATTATGAAACGGATTATTGGCATATAAGTGTATTATTGTAGAAAAACACTATTTTGGTATTTGTTTTGTCCTATAACGATTCTACTGGTGCTGACTTATGTAAATATGTGACCGATTTGTAGTTAAATTGAATTTGAATATATATGATTTGCGCGGTCAAGGCTATGATAATGGCTCAAATATGCGTGGAATACATGTTGGCTTACAAAGGCAAATTTCAAATTAAACCCGTAAGCCTTTTTTGTTCCTTGTGTAGCGCACTCACTAAATTCTGTTAATGCTAAAATTGTTTTTGAGTTTTCGGGATTCTTTGATATCGTTCAAGAGTTATATGTGCTTTTTTTCCGCGTCAACAAAAAGATGCTCAGTTTTAGAAACGTGCATTTCAGATTTAACATCAAAAAGCACTTTCTGATACACGCTGGTCTAGTAGAATAGACGCTATAAAACCATTGACATATCAGATTGGTCAAGTTTATGATACTCTCTTCAAAGTAATTGAAGCATCCGTACCTTCAAAATATTTTAGTGTATCACACCAAGCTCGATCACTAGCAACAAAAATTCATAACTACACATTTTTATGCTCTATAGTGATTTGGTACAACATTTTATTTAAAATTAATTCTCCCAATAAATTAATGCAGAATCGAAGTATGAATCTGAAAGTTAAAACTTTTTTCACAGACTCAAGAAATGATCAATTAATATCTTGTCGATGCTAGAGAACTAGCAGATGAGTTAGAAATTGAACCTAATTTTCTATCTACACAAACTGTTCGTCGAAGAAAAAAGACAAAACAATTTGATTACGAAAGCAATGACGAACCAGTAAAAGTGTATTATGAACTTAACGTGTTCTGAAGAAGAATTTAGATTATCGTGCGAAAATTTAAGATTATATTTGATTAATTGTTTGAAATGTCATTTGCAACAGAATGATAGAGACCCAGTCAATTCTTGAATACATTCTTGAGAATCAGTTAATTTCTACATTCCTTAATATTGCAGTAGCAATACGAATATTTTTAAAGCTATCAGTATCAGTATCCATAGCATTGGGTAATAGCTATTTATGTAACAAGTGGCGGAAATAGTGTGTTTTAAGCACGGGATGCAACGAGGCGAATGCTTAAAATACATCGATTTCGGAACGAATTTCATACAAGATTTTATTGTATTTTCAAACATTTTGAAAAGTGGGCAGGCAATCTGCTTCTAAGGCATTGTTTATGCATTACTTGATGTCAAGGTTATGACATGTTCAAACGTCGAGCGTCGCCGTATTTCTTACAAAGTTTTGCGATAAAATCGCCAGAAATGATTGATAATGAGTCTTTGGATATTGAACAAGTTGCTGAAGCTGCGCTATCCACGTTAGTGCCCGAAAATTCGAAAAATTTATACGAAAACTCCTACAACTTTGACCGGGGCCAAAGAAAAATCAAATTGAGAATTTTACAGAAAAGGTATTACTAGCCTATTTCCTGAAGCTATCCAGTACCTTAAGGCCGTCAACTTTGTGGGATACCTAAATATTTGATGAACCGCACCATGATTTACCTGAACAAAAACGTAGATATTATCAAATTTACAAACCTAATTGCATTTAAAAGAAGGAAAACTCAGGGAAGGATATCAACCAGAGAAATCAAAAATATTCTCAAAGCTGGAAAAAAAAAAGATTCATGAAACAAGCCGATGATAAAGAATTCCTGTTAGCCAAAGTTGTTTCAATCGTTGGAGTATTTGGAGCATGTAGTCGGGAAGAAATCTCATTTTTGACAGTAGATGCCATTGAAGATTGTCAGTCATTTATTAGTGTCAAAATTCCGAACACAAAAACTCATGTTCCAAGAATGTTTACGATTACTGATGGACGGAGAGCTGGCTACGGAAATCAAAAATGATGAGGTACAAGGATAATTTTTACATGGAAACCTTCCTTAGTATCTGACAAGTGTGTAGCTCTGCAGGCAGAAGTCAGTCCCGGGGCTTGGAGCGGGGGCGGGCGGTCAAAGATTCTTCCAGAGCGCCGCCCGGCGCTCAAATAACTCCAAACACTTTATAATTCAACAAGGCCTCGTAGCCCATTTGAATGAACGCTCGCTTTCAAAGTGCAAGGACCTGGGTTCAATCCCGAGCAGAATCACCCTTTTTTTTATTTTTTTAATTTTTTATTACACTCAAATCAACCACAAAACTTCTACAAGTCACCAAAATATACAGTGCTTCTCAAAAGTCCCCTCCCCCCTCTTATTTTTGGAACGATTATACATAAACAAGTGAAATTTGGAAACTAAATATTAAAGGTTGTAAACTTCCCTACTAGTGATGATAGATGACGAAATCGTCAAAGATGACGTCACAAGGCCATTGTGGCCAATAATTTTAAATGGAACCCTACGGCAAGCGACACCTCTTTTCAAAGGTATCGAAAAAACCTATTCAATGATTTTAATTTTGTTTGTGTTTATGGCAGTTTTGGCAACTTGCTTTAAAAAACGCAAAGCTGTGATGAATTAAATCAGTTAATACTAAAATTCCAAATTCAAGCTCCGCCTCTGGATAGTTGTCAAATAAGCTGACGTTTTTGTTAGTCTCCCTAATTCGACGTTTTTGTAATCGTCCAAGTTTTTGTACATTTAATAATTTGTGTATTGTTGATCGAACGTTTAACTGTTTTAGCAGCTTTTGGTAGTTTTAATATTTTTGTACATTTTAATAATTTGTTAAACAGTTGTGAGCCGAACGTTTGAGTGCTTCAAGAAGCGAAATAGTACGTGCTTTAGGTGATAAAGTAGCAGCGATCCTAATTGTTGGTGAAACTGGACAAAATATTCATGCAGCAGAACGCATTTTTAATGAGAGGTTTCCCGATCGCCCCGTTTCGAAGACTTATTTGAGGGAGCTTCTTCGTAAGTTTGAAACAACGGGTAGTATTAATGATGCGGAACGATCTGGCAGACCACAAATTTCTGATGAGAAAAAAATTTATATAATGGCAGAAGTAATAGTTAATCCTACTTCTTCAACAACTCACGTTGCATCTACACAGGGTGTTGAAAAAAAAAACAAATTTCATCCATACAAATTAAAAATGGTTCATCAACTCTCAGACGACGACCCAGACCGAAGACTAGAATTTTGTGAAAATATGGAAACTAAAATTAACCAACAGCCAGACATGTCAAAACAATTTGTTTTAGTGACGAAAGTACTTTCTATCTAAATGGAAATGTAAATACACAGAATGTGAGGTATTGGCGTGACGCAATTCCTCACCTGTTTCGTGAAACACATACCCAATTTCCCCAGAAGGTGAATGTTTGGGCAGGTATCCTGGGAAACCACATCGTTGGGCCTCTTTTTTTAAATACTAATTTAACTGGTGAGGTTTATCTAGAGCTGTTGCAAAACGCAATAGAACCGTTGATCCTTGAAAGTTTGGAAGATAATCCAGATGAATTCGGCAATTTGGAAATAACATTCCAACAGGATGGTGCTCCTCCACACTTTTACGGTGCAGTAAGACGGTATTTGGATGAGGAGTATCGTGGTAGATGGATTGGACGACGAGGTTCAACGGAATGGCCATCTCGATCACTGGACCTCACACCTTTGGATTTTTTTCTGTGGGGGTACCTTAAATCGAAGGTTTACGCCACTGAACCTGACAATATTGACGTTCTAAAACAATGTATTGTTGCAGAATGTGAGGCTGTTTCCGCAGACACATTTGCAAAAGTACGAGAAGAGTTTAAAAATAGGGTATTTCACTGTCAGGAAGTAAATGGAGGTCACTTCGAGCAATTCATTTTAGTAGATACTGATTCTTAAATCTGTAATTAATATCATACTGAATGGAATTTAAATTTTAATGTTTACTAATGAGCCATTAAAACTGCAATAAACACAAACAAAATTAGTATCATTGAATAGGTTTTTTCGATACCTTTTAAAAGAGGTGTCGCTTGCCGTAGGGTCCCATTTAAAATTATTCGGTCACAATGGCCTTGTGACGTCATCTTTGAAGATTTCGTCATCTATCATCACTAGTAGGGAAGTTTACAACCTTTAATATTCAGTTTCCAAATTTCACTTGTTTATGTATAATCGTTCCAAAAATAAGAGGGGGGGAGAGGACTTTTGAGAAGCTCTGTATTTCCTCAGAATATTCACCACCAAACAAAACAGTATTTTCACAGAGCATGACTTGCTCCGCAGCTGCCGAAGGCTGCTGAAAATTTCTCTGAACCTGTTTTTTCGGCATACTTTTTCCAGGAAATAGCTCTAATTTGTTCAACAAAAGTATTATCCGTAAATTTCAACTGTTCTACCATGATCAAATTACAGATTTTTCTCATAAGCGAAGCTTTATTCGACTTGAAATAATGTATTTTTACATAGGGTATCGCAAAACATCGCGAGGCGACTTCCTACTGCCTCTTCACAGTGGCATTTCCCTATTTTATCCTTGAAAATATAGAATTAAATGGGGGGTTTCCAATTTTTATCCTTGAAAATATTAATTTAAAGATGATAAATAATAAATTTTATATATAATTTGAATTGAATTTGAATATGGTCGTCAAACGCGTTAATTTTTAACCGACGAAATAAAAAGGAGGTTCTCTAGTCGACGCGTATATATTTTTTTTTATGATGACCACGCATAACTTTTCACAAGCAGTTCGATTCTAATGATTTTATTTCATTGGATAGGGTGTACTTCGAAGTTGATCCCATTTGAATTTGAACAGAAAAATCCATCCCTGAGGGTAGCAAAATAAGGTATGATCGTTCACCCTCTGAATTTTGGTCCGTTAACCGATTCTATCAGGATAACTTTGTAGTGGGTCTTCGATTTTGATGATTCTTTTTTTATTAGATAGGGTATACTCATAGTTGATCATTTTCAAGTATAATGATCGTGCACCCTCGAATTGGGGGAAAAATGGGGGATGATTGATTTTTCACTTGTGAACATTGGCACACATATGTAATTGACATCGACATATCTTCCTACATTCGTCAAAATGATATAATTTCATGAAAGGATGGAATTATATACAAAGTAATGAAATCAACTAACCAGAACTTTCAAAAATAATTTATATTATACAGGGTGATTCAAAAGTACTTTGACAAACTCCAGGAGGTGATTCCTCACAATATTCTAATATGAATTGTCCGAATAAATATATGTCCGGAATGCTTCGTTTCCAATATACAGGGTGTTAGAATTTTATTTTGATTTTGTTTTTTTTAAATAACTTTCGAAATACTGACCTTAATTAAACGGAAATTGGTATTGAGAGGTTTTTTGAGGGTGTCGAATTCAAACCTGATGTTATTATTGCTCTTACACGTAGGAGGCTCCACCCACGCGTCTTTTTTTTTTTTGAAGATTCCTAACTTTTTTGAGCGTACTTCTAGCACATTTTTCATTGAAAAATCCATTTCTCTATCATATCTACGTAAAAAAAGCTACCCCTGTTATAAGTTGCTATAAGCAAACGTTTTCTAGATATTTAGACTTGAAAATTTTCTGTAAATGTATGGGCGGCAATAATCAATAATTACTTGATAGGTCCTTTCTTTCTTTCGTTCCGACTGAATGGCGCAACTCACAGATCAAGCAGACAAGCTTGAGGACTGGTTCAACCTATGGAAGATCAACGCGGAATAGAGCCAAGCAATACTTTTCACCAGAAGGCGAACAACACCGTCAGGACATGTCATCATGAATTACCAACAAATCCCATTGGCAAACGAGGTCAAATACCTTGGAGTCACCTTGGACAAAAGATTGACATTCAGGCAACACGTAGATCGGAGGCTCGGGCTAGCGAAAGCAGCCCGAAAGAACCTCTACCCCCTCATAGGACGCAGTAGCAACATGGACCTCCAGTTGAAACTGCTCCTTATCAGGACCATCCTCCTCCCCATCATCATCATCCATTCAAAATTTCGTGAAATAAAATGTTGATATTTCTTGCAAATTTTATTGAAACAAATACAGATTTTGCACCCTTGATACAAAAATAACTATTTCAAACGAGTACAAATAAATAGAATAGGTGGCGCCCCCTATAAAAAACCAAAACTACTTACTCAAACGTCAAATTCATTTCCTAAGCATTCTTGTGAAAAATGCAAAATAATGGTAATAAATTGATTTGTTGAAACTATAAACAGGATGTTCATAAAATCAGATGTGGAATCATCTGCGACTGAAAGATAAACTTAAGTCACTATCTTCCATCGTCAAGATAACCTCTTGTGGGGTATCCATGTTGAAAAGGTAAACATTCTTATTGAATATTGATAGAAATATTTTTCTGTAAATTGAAAAATCCACGATTAAAATGAAGTTAATTTTTGTGAATGTCTAACAGAAAACAACTACTTCCCCGGCTAAAGCCACGCTGGACATTGAACTACATCTGATAGATATTCTGAGAAGGCCCTAACTCAAAAGAAAAAATCTGAAATTGAAAATTTGCATTTTCATTCAGATAGTTATTTGATTTTCTATTCCAGTCTCAATTAAGATCTCATAAAGATGAATGAGGCAAAGAAGAATGTTTTCCAAAAGAGAGTACTCACCAGAAATCATTCGTAACATTGACGCAGGAGAGACATCGCATTCACTAGGTCTTCAATACATTTTTGTCGACGAAAATCTATTTCACGCTTCCACGATCATCAGGAAGACCGGAAGAAATGGAAAACACATTTTTAAGAAGCAATCTCACTTTGCAAAGATGGAAAAAGTTAGAATCATTTCTTTTGGAGAGACACTTTGAAATTAGTATTTTCTGACATTAAAACCTGTCATCGGGTATAATAGATTGATTTGTTGAAAATATAAACAGGATGTTCATAAAATCAGATGTGGAATCATCTGCGACTGAAAGATGAACTTTAGTCACTATCTTCTATCGTCAAGATAACCTCTTGTGGGGTATTCATGTTGAAAAGGTAAACATTCTCATTGAATATTGATAGAAAGATTTTTCTGTGAATTGAAAAATCCACGATTAAAATGAAGTTATTTTTGTGAATGTCTAACAGAAAACAACTACTTCCCCGGCTAAAGCCACGCTGGACATTGAACTACATCTGATAGATATTCTGAAAAGGCCTTAACTCAAAAGAAAAAATCTGAAATTGAAAATTTGCATTTTCATTCAGATAGTTATTTGATTTTCTATTCCAGTCTCAATTAAAAACTCATAAAGATGAATGAGGCAAAGAAGAATGTTTTCCAAAAGAGAGTACTCACCAGAAATCATTCGTAACATTGACGCAGGAGAGACATCGCATTCACTAGGTCTTCAATACATTTTTGTCGACGAAAATCTATTTCACGCTTCCACGATCATCAGGAAGACCGGAAGAAATGGGAAACACATTTTTAAGAAGCAATCTCACTTTGCAAAGATGGAAAGAGTTAGAATCATTTCTTTTGGAGAGACACTTTGAAATTAGTGTTTTCTGACATTAAAACCTGTCATGGGGTATGATAGATTGATTTGTTGAAAATATAAACAGGATGTTCATAAAATCAGATGTGGAATCATCTGCGACTGAAAGATAAACTTTAGTCACTATCTTCCATCGTCAAGATAACCTCTTGTGAGTTATTCATGTTGAAAAGGTAAACATTCTCATTGAATATTGATAGAAAGATTTTTCTGTGAATTGAAAAATCCACGATTAAAATGAAGTTATTTTTTGTGAATGTCTAACAGAAAACAACTACTTTCCCGGCTAAAGCCACGCTGGACATTGAACTACATCTGATAGATATTCTGAAAAGGCCCTAACTCAAAAGAAAAAATCTGAAATTGAAAATTTGCATTTTTATTCAGATAGTTATTTGATTTTCCATTCCAGTCTCAATTAGGAACTCATATAGATGAATGAGGCAAAGAAAATGTTTTCCAAAAGAGAGTACTCACCAGAAATCATTCGTAACATTGACGCAGGAGAGACATCGCATTCACTAGGTCTTCAATACATTTTTGTCGACGAAAATCTATTTCACGCTTCCACGATCATCAGGAAGACTGGAAGAAATGGGAAACACATTTTCAAGAAGCAATCTCACTTTGCAAAAGATGGAAAAAGTTAGAATCATTTCTTTGGAGACACTTTGAAATTAGTGTTTTCTGGCAATAAAACCTGTCATGGGTATGATAGATTGATTTGTTGAAAATATAAACAGGATGTTCATAAAATCAGATGTGGAATCATCTGCGACTGAAAGATAAACTTTGGTCACTATCTTCCATCGTCAAGATAACCTCTTGTGGAGTATCTAGTTGAGGAATTATTGAATATTGATAGAAAGATTTTCTGTGAATTGAAAACTTGATTAAAATGAAGTTATTTTTGTGAATGTCTAACAGAAAACAACTACTTCCCCGGCTAAAGCCACGCTGGACATTGAACTACATCTGATAGATATTCTGAAAAGGCCCTAACTCAAAAGAAAAAATCTGAAATTGAAAATTTGCATTTTCATTCAGATAGTTATTTGATTTTCTATTCCAGTCTCAATTGAGAACTCATAAAGATGAATGAGGCAAAGAAGAATGTTTTCCAAAAGAGAGTACTCACCAGAAATCATTCGTAACATCTATCAGATGTAGTTCAATGTCCAGCGTGGCTTTAGCCGGGGAAGTAGTTGTTTTTTGTTGGACATTCACAAAAAATAACTTCATTTTAATCGTGGATTTTTCAATTCAGAGAAAAATCTTTCTATCAATATTCAATGAGAATGTTTACCTTTTCAAAATGGTAATAACTTCAACACGCATCGATTATCAAATAATCGACTTGAAATTCCAAATATCTAGAAAACGGTTGCTTATAGCGACTTGTATATGATAGAGGAATTGATTTTTTCACTGAAAAATGTGCTAAGTACGCTCAAAAAAGTTATGAATCTTCAAAAAAGAAAAAGACGTGTAGGTGGCGCCCCCTACGAGTAAGAACAAAATAACATCAGGTTCGAATTCGACACCCTCATAAAACCTCCCAATACCAATTTTCGTTTGATTAAGGTCGGTATTTCGAAAGTTATTTAAAAAAAAACGAAAATAAAAATGAAACGTTAACACCCTGAATCTTGGAAACCAAGCGTTTCCGGACATATATTTATTTGGACAATTCATATTCAGAATTCTGAATATTGTGAGGATTCACCTCCTGAAGTTTGTCAAAGTACTTTTGAATCACCCTGTATAACAATAAATAGTTAAAGTAGAAAATCATATTATTTAACAGTTAATAGGTGAAGTAAGCAAGGTAAGTTAGTATTTGGAAGTAATCAAAAATTAAGTAGGTAGAAATTATTAGATTTCAGCCACAAAAAATTGAAAAATAAATACTTTTTACCAAAAAATTAAACCGACGAAAAAATCAACTGCCAAGCAAAAAATTAAATCAACCTTCTTAGCCTTAATGATAAATGAGCTCCTAAACTAATGTAACTAATTTTGAGTCGGCGCCAAACAAACTAGCAATTGAATTAGGTAAAGCGTAAAATGATGGCAGCGAGATGCAAGGCAGCGTTTTAATTACTTCTTCAACGTATTATAATGATCTTCGATGTTTGTTTGGCGCCGACTCAAAATTGTTACTAACATTAGTTTAGGAGCTCAATTATCATTGAGACTAAGAAGGTTTGTTTTATTTTTTGCTTTTCAGTTGATTTTTTCGTCGGTTTAATTTTAATGATAATAAAATCTTTGAGTGAAGCTCTGAAATTTTGTGTAGTTATAGATTTCAACTGTAGAAATTGCGTAAAATTATTGCCAGAAGTGTAGGTCGGGATTAAACGTTGCCAGAAGTTGGTAAAGTTGTAAGAACATTGTTCAAATTTAATGACAATGTGCAGTTCTGGCAATTTCGTTTTTATATCAGTTACGGCTTGAGAAAGCTGTACATAATTTTCTAGATGGCAAAATTATGGCTAAGTATATACAAAATGATAATATCGCTGGAAGCGGTAAAACTTTTTTTTATGCAGTGTTGGCATTTTTTTTGTATTATTAAATTTTTTAATGTATTATGAATTAATTACAAGTAGAAAAACGGTGGATAAGTATAAATATAATATATATGAGGGGTTGTGAGGATGAATGTTCTGAGGTAATATATTTTGGTGCCCACCCCCGCTTCCAGCCCCGGCACTGACTTCTGCCTGCAGAGCTACACACTTGTCAGAAGGTAAGGAAGGTTTCTATGTGGAAATTTCCTTTGTACCTTATCATTTTTAATTTACGTACCCAGCTCTTAGACTATGAGAGATCAATAGATGGTATCAATTTTTTAGATATATTTCGTAAGTACTTTCGCAAAACTTCATCCACTCAATACGACACATCACCAATTTTTCTTAACATATCGAAGTGATAAATGCTGTACCCTGTCAGTTGCTATCAATACAATTGGAGGTATGCCAAAAAATATAGCGGAATTCCTTGGACTCTCCACTGGCCATTGCTTCCGGCGCAGCTCTGCAACAATGTTGCCTAAGAGAGTGTCATTTCGAAATTCTAATGAATCTCAAAATTTGTCAATTTCGCTACGCTTTCACAAAAAGTCTTTCTCGAAATACAAGCATACAATCCTTTTTAAGATCGAGTATGGCACAAGAGGGACTCAATTTATCAATTATGTCCATGGAAAATAACTTAATGAATTCCCTTCCTCTCGACGAATTAATTAAAGATTTTGCCATTAAAAAAGGATTAATTTTTTTTGTCGTTAATAATTGATTGTGCAGTTTGAAATTATATGACGTGTAAGTATTTGCAGTTATTTCAATTTCATTAATGTATTGCTTCTTAGTTACAACTTTAAAAAAGGGCGTACATTTATTTTTTGCATACAGGCGGCCGCATAGCTTGGCGCGGCTCTGAATGTGGTGTAATGCAATTGACAAACAATTAAATGTTCTTGTAAGAAAATTTAAATTTGACTTTTTTCACTATCTTTCAATCGAGTTATAGATATATTATTTCTGTAACGAATATCTTTTCAATTGATTGAAAAATATGACTTTCAATTCCTCTACAAGGCATTCCTCGAATTCGTGAACTCGAGATTTCCGCAAAATATAGTAGGTATTTCAATCAATTTGATAGGCCAAAAAAATGCCAGAGAAAGGTTACCCCTGTTGATCTTCTACGGCATTTTTTTACCAGTATTGGGTCCTTTCTCATCTTTGTGATGAATTTTAAATTACGCGTCACTGAGCATCCGCTAGCGTTAGGAGGCTAGGTATTCTAATTGTGTTTTAATGATTCGTAGAAGTGCATCGAATTATCGTTGTGTATACCCATTAAATCCCTAAAATCCCGCTCGCAGGCAAACACGAATATTGACCGTCCATCGTCGCATCCGAATTCTGAGAAACCCCTCGGTGTGGCCCTCCTCACAATCCCCGTCAAAGACGTGGAACTTTCCATCCGGCTCCGTAAATCTGCCTGCTTGCTGACTAATTCTGAGAAAATTTCGCGTGAGTGCGAATACCTTTGGCGCGACTGTATTAGGCGAGCAGCACGACCTCAAGATTGTTTTTTTCAAGCAAAGCTTGTACCAAACCAAAATGGCTGCTAAATATTGGAAAATAATTCAAATGAGTAGTTCGAAATGTTAGACCTTAGACCTTATGATAGATGAAAAATAAAAAAAAGTTTTTTCGGTCAAACTCAATGAACATATTTTTTAAACTAGAACTGTTCAGAAAATCCTTTTATCCAGTCGAAATGGTTTTCTCGAAGTCGGCACTGTATGATAGCTGATGAATAAATTATTTTTTTCATCAACACATATTCTGCAGAACTCGCCGAGTGCTTCTGAGAACCCCCATTAGAACTGTTCTGAGATTTTTATTATATTCTGCAGAACTCGCCGAGTGCTTCTGAGAACCCCCATTAGAACTGTTCTGAGATTTTTATTTTTCAGTTGAAATGTCAGCTTTTTAGAAGTTAGTACTTTTAAGCTTCAGCTGATAAATAAAGTTTTGTTTTTTCAATTGAACTCGATCAACATTGATTTGTTCGTTCGAAAATATGAACAGGATGTTCATAAAATCAGATGTGGAATCATCTGCGACTGAAAGATAAACTTTAGTCGCTATCTTCCATCGTTCAAATAACCTCTTGTGGGGTATTCATGTTGAAAAGGACATTCTCAATTGAATATTGAATAGAAAGATGTTTCTGTGAATTGAAAAATCCACGATAAAAATGAAGTTATTTTGTGTGAATGCCTAACAGAAATCAACTATTTCCCCGGCTAAAGCCACGCTGGACATTGAACTACATCTGATAAATATTCTGAAAGGACCTAACTCAAAAGAAAAAATCTAAAATTGAAAATTTGCATTTTCATTCAAATATGTTATGTATATTCCTTTTGCACACATTATTGTCAAAGGAATTTTTTGAATTATGTTAATAGCCTTTCATTCATTCATTTTTCGAAAAATCGATAAAATATTGTAATTCATATTGTGGCATTCGTGGGTAATTTTGGTTTGAGTAATCGAGAACAACTCATATATATGATGTTGAAAAACCAAAGAAAAGTTGGTAAATTTCAGGAATTGCTGAAGAATATCGATCTTCGTCTTTTTGAAAATAGCAGCAACTTCATTCGAATTCCTATCGAAGAGCCCGGACAATAAATAGCATACTTCTATTTATAATTGGAATATAGTAGGTGATACTGACTGAATTTATTAAAACGGGATAGTTTTTTAGGAAATTGAGAATATATTTCATTCGCCCTGTATTTTTTAAATGATAGAATTAAGGTTGTTGTGATACGCAAATTTGCAATCTCCCTTTCACGTACTACATGGAACATTAACTGCAGATGAATGTGGCAAAAAATTTATATTTTCTGGTGACATCAGTTGATATAACTTAGACATGACCAACATATGGGTTGTTTTCTCATTTCAAAATCCGTCGTCAATTTTTAAATTGCACAATGATATTTGAAATTTCAAACAAATTGTAAAATGTAATGCATCTTATATTCAGTATGTATTTTGACATTTGATAATATAATATAAGAGTCCAGACACGTATCCTTCAGTGCTAAAATTTTGCCTTTCAGGTAATGTTGAATTCTAAAATGCCAAATGAGCACAAAATATGCTTACATGCATCTGTAACCTAAGTAACTTCAAAAACAAGCTTTCAAAATTGAAACAAAGCGAATAATGTCAATAATGTCCTCAATCAATAATTGTTCTCAAGTTTTCGATCAAATTCCATCTATTTACTACCAAACAACTTGAACAGAACTATTCAAAATCAGCACTGAAAAGATCCGTGTGGAGGCTAATGAGGAAATAGGAATCTGCTACAGTAGTGGGATTAAATCATAGTATAAAAAATAATTAATAAAAAACCTTTTAAAATACAAGCTTTTATTCAAATCCACTAAAAAGTGAAAATAATTGCTTTGGATGTGTGCCGTAGGTTATTCCGTGAGTTATAGATTCAAAAGCTTGTCGCGCAAAGTTTTCAGTTCTAATACAAAAGCGACAAGCTTTTGAATCTATGTAACTCACGGAATACATTAAATCACACATCCAAAGCAATTATTTTTTACTTTTTAGTGCATTTGAATAAAAGCTGGTCTTCAAAAAGTACCTAAGTACTTAATTTATTCATTTTTGTTAAAGCATCGTTATTTTGAGGCCTTTTTCTTGTTAGTTCTGAGCTATCTTGGAGTTGCCATCTTCAAATTATGAATTTTGAGTATGAAATCAATCATCTTCGACTAAACCCCCAACCCCGACGTACCAATTTTGAATAGAATCGGACCATAAACACATAAATTCGGCCATTTTGGAGCCGCCATATTGAATTTATGAATTTTTGAGAAAAATTCATAATCTTCGACCCCGAAAACCTCCACATACCAATTTTGAATCGAATCGGACTATAAATCTGAATCTCGTCCGCCATCTTGGAAAGCCATTTTGTTTTTTTCATGAATTTTGACAAAAAAATCATTATCTCCGACTCCGAAAACCCCCCACATACAAATTTTGAATAGAATCGGACCATAATCACAAAACTCCTCCGCCATTTTGGATCCATCTTGAATTCATCAATTTTGATGAAAAATTCATAATCTCCGACCCCGAAAACCCCCACATACCAATTTTGAATCGAATCGTACCATAATCACACTCGTCCGCCATCTTGGAGCCGCCATTTTGTTTTTTTCTCTAAAAAAAAATTCATAATGCATTCTCACCGGAAGTATTAACACCTGCCAAATTTCAACTCAATCGGATGTCAGCAAGTGCTTCAAAAATGGATTACAATAATGACCGACATACGAACGATGCAAGTTAAATAAAAATTTGTAAAAAGAAACTATAGAGATTCGGGGACCTTATGGTAATGAGGAATGAAGGATTAATAATCTACTGGCTATATATACTTGGAATATATACTTTACTACACGAAGGATCCGAATGTTTCAGTTAGTCATGACTAGGAATATATTAGAGACAGTGTTGAATATTCCATTTTATTTTAATCGAATAAAGAAGCATTTATAAACTAATTTTTATATCAACGAAACAAACGCTTTTTACGGACGAATATAAGAAATATAATTTTCGTTGACATGTGAACTTTTTCACAGAAATTCAAGGAATATAATTTTCGTTGACATGAGTACCTTTTTCACAGAAGTCCTGAAATCGAATAGTAATATTCTCAATCATTATAAATGACTTCTCTAATATATGAAATGAAACTATGCATTGATCAATATTAATTTGTTTTTTGGACTCAATCAATGAACATGTATAAGTCAACACATAACACACAGAAAGGAGCGCTTCAGCCTACTTTCTGCTCTGTCATTATTTTGATAGCCAACTTTGAAAGAAAACTGGTACAACTGTGGTCATAGCGTTTTTTGTGGAACCTGTTACATAACCAGAAAACAATACCAAGTTCAGGGTACCACAATAATAAATTAAAACTAACTATTGCCGGGATTTCTGAATTTCCGAGAAATAAATTGGACTGATTACGTCTCTAGTTTTATCGCACACATTTTCACGTATGAGGGTTTTTAGGCACCTTAATCTGAATACTCTGGGGATTTGATCCTTGAAAATTTTGTAGGTATCATTCTGAATATTAAGATCGATTCAATAGAAATGAAATTCTCGATTTTTTTAAAATCGACATGATATCACACTT
This sequence comes from Gonioctena quinquepunctata, assembly GCA_018342105.1. NCBI lineage: Eukaryota > Metazoa > Arthropoda > Insecta > Coleoptera > Chrysomelidae > Gonioctena > Gonioctena quinquepunctata. Next base: position 444,235 of record JAFIRS010000373.1, on the reverse strand, counting down.
TAAACCATTGTATTCGACTATATCATATGGAAAGTTTTGCGATTTCCACCACAACTAATTTTTTATAAGATTATTGTATATTGCTTCTTATTATGGTGTATATTCATTTGCAATTTTGATCACTGGAAACTAATGAATAGAACTAGTTCATGAAGTAAACATACATATCCTTATTTATTGACATTTTAGTATTCGAAAGGTTGTTCAAAACCATGCAAAGCATCGAGTACTCACGACTATTAGATTTTTTCTTAATTTATCGGGAACCTCCTATAACATAATTTGAATATCATCATGACTAAATTATATTTTTGTTGTGTGGCTATGAGAATCATATATAATTTGGCTGTGATAAGTCAGGCGTACATTATCAAAAGTAAAATTTAATTTTTGTTTTTATTGAGGAGTATGCAACTGATGATGGGTTTTGGACCTAACGTACGGCTTAAATCATGCTCTATCCTCTACAATGGCTGTAGTTAATCAGTGCACGCTGAACTGGGATTTATCCACTCGCCTACATTTCGAACGTCGCCTATGAGGCCGAGGCGGCAGCGTCTCAAAAACCCTCTAGAGGGTGTCTGTCCATGGTCCATCGGGGTACCTGATCGGGTCGCGCAATTGCACCCTAACAGCGGGGCACCAGCTTAGAGCCCGTCAAAGTGCAGCTTGTGCTCGTTTTCCCTTTTGCCATAGCGTTGGGAACACTGTAATCGCGGCAGGACCAGACGCACAATATATCCCACTTCTGATCGGCATGTCAGACGAGTTCCCTCTTACGTCCCCTTCTTCACGGTCGACTTTCGCTTGTATCTACATTGCCTAGCGGGATTTTCAGATCTTCGGTATCGGCCTGCCAAATTTTCCTGGTAAGAGAGGATCTTGTGAATCTTTTGTTGTCTTTTGGTGCGTTAACCTCTTGTTTGTGCACGGGGTAGGTCCTTGTATTGGGTTTCAAGGCTGCGGATGGAGTTTTATGGTTTTATGGTCCTGTTCGGGATAAAGCACTTGTGGCTTTCCAGTAAAATGACGAAACTTGTAATTCAGAATATATACGAGAAAGTTTCAATCAGTTTTGTAGATGTTAACATTCGAGCGATTTATTTATGGGTTCTTTGTCGTAACCCATAATCATTAAGTATTTTTTCACGTTCAACTATTTCAAATGAAAATATCCGTTATGTGCTATCTACCTCTGCTGTTTATTGTTTTGGTTTAGATAATATCCATTATATTAGTAGAATCGTATCAATTATGTTTAGAATTCTCTTTTGATGACGAAATTAATCGTCAGGTATATGGGTTGACCTTGTGCACTAAGGGCCCCGTAAAAAGCACTGCGAAAAAAATTGTGTTTTGTTCATAATAGTTGTATACAGTGCTTTTCTTTAATGTCCCCCCCCTTTATTTTTTGAACGGGTCAACTCAAAAAATTGAAACTTGGGATAATGAAATTGATGCATGAATACTATATTTTGGAGTAAAATTGACAGATGAAACTTTCAAGATGGCGACTGGGTACCATCTGGAAAAAAAAAAATTGAAAGGGGGGTCTTGTGACACATTCTTTTGAAGCTCCTGACGAATACTTCAAAACCCTAGAATATAAAGTCAATATCTACACATTAATATCGATACATCTAGAAATATTTGTTTTTCTCTGCCATATGGCAATCCCAACAACCCGATAAAGTTTGGTAGGTTATTTTTCAACAATAAAAACACAAGAGCTTTTTTTTTATCGGATAAATTTCTTTTTGTAACGAAATAATTTTGCCAATCAGTAATTTTACGAGAAAAACTGACATGACAAAATAGCGAGACCGAATGTCGAGTGATTTTGTCAAATGTCAGTTTTTCGAGCAAAATTACTGATAAAAAAATTTTGAGTTAAAAAGAAATTTATCCTTCAAAGAAAAGCTCGAGTGTTTTTTGGCAAGATAAATCAACGACCGAATATATGAATGAACAACAACAATAATTATCTTTATTGATACAATTAAATTATTCAAATGAACAGTTATTAAATACACAATTGTTATAAATTGTTTAGTTTGGTGTACTGATTTCAAAATTTTCTTCTCTAGTATTCACACATGTAGAATATTCATTTTGATGTTTCTCACTCGAGGCTCGTAAGGAACTAATAAGATTTTCGTGATGTTCAGGATCAATTTGGAGGTAGGGTTTAATAGAAGATGATGAATGTCCCGTTATCTTTATAAGTTGTTGGTCACTTACTCCTGCTTTGGCTAACTGGGAAACTGTACTAGCACGGTTCGAATGATTGGTAATTTTATTATTTGTAATGTCGAGTCCAATTTTAGTTGCAGAATATTTGGTCCAAGTAGAAATCGTATTGATACCCAGTGGAACATTTTTGTACCAACCTTTATAATTTTTGTTTTTCCAAAAGGGTTTTGTTGTTAAAAAAAGTCGTTCAGATGTTATGTTTTCATTTCTTTTTTGTAACAGTAATTTTAACAATGCAACGGGACAAATAATAATAATAATAATAATAAATCTTTATTTACCAAGAACACTTAAAGTAGGTTTCGTCAAATACAGTTAATACAAACTAACACGTTCATGTATAAATGAGTATGTTTGCTTTTTCATATAATATTGCATATATACTTGTTAAGATAGAGAGTAGATTAAAGCTATGGATATACCTCCATCCATTTCATTTTTTGTTATCCATTTGCTGTCATTTTTTCGACCCACCCTGTGTCGTCTTTGAAAATATTGTATTGTATTCAAATCTTCTTGTTGAAGTTCCACCTTGATTTTTTCTTCTTTAAAAGGCAAATTTTACAGTTTGCAGCTTCTCCTCCCCTCCAAGAATATTAAAGAATCTTTTTTGTAATCCCTCTGGGTTGTCTATATTCCACAATTTTGCCATTTTTACTATATCTTTCTTGTTCAGTGCTACAGAACTTACTTTTCTTTTCTCTGGAATAACTTGTAATTCTTTCCGTTTACTATTTCTTGCATCACGAGCTTCTTTAAAAGTTATGTCGGCAAAAGGATCAAATTTAATATTGTATTCATTGAAATATTTTTCTTGAATCATCTTCGCAGTTGAATTCCAAATTGATTTAACTGCATATTCTTTATAATCTTCTCCATTCCTCTTTTTCATATTATAGGACCAATCCTTTAATATATCTGCTACTTTTTGTAACGGAGTTATTTTCGACAGTTCGTAATTTCGTACTTGACCAAACTCCATAAATTGTATCCGTATTGAGGCTTTATTATTTTTTGTGGATTGCGGGATTGCTTTTTCTATATTTTATGTTATTTGTTGAGTCGAAACTTCCCCAAAACGACTCATGTTGTAATGTTTCAGTATCAATTATCAACAATACTTAAATAACTGACAGGGCAGACATTAAAGTGACGTAAGCATACTAGATGTAGACGCTTAAGAGGAGCAGGCGTTTTTATCGGTAATAAAAAACGATGCACCTTTTTTATCGCTGTCAAAATGACAAAACAGTCATCTTTAAATGACACATTTTATATAGGAGTTAATTTATCGTTGTTAAACAAAAATTGACAAGAAATGTCAGTACGATAACGAACATCGTTGTTCAGTTAAAATATTCTCATTTAGTTTTCGGTTTTACTAGTAAATAGGTACCACGTGAACTATCTCTAAAATGGTCAATTCTCGTCCATTTGAAGAAAAAATCGAAGCGATTTTTATTTACGGTGCGACGCGTAGCTTTCACGAAACCGAAAGATTTTTAATGATCGTTTCCCGAATCGTCCTATCTGTAGAAAATATTTAAGGGAACTTGTAACCAAATTTACAACTACCGGTAGTGTACAGAACAAAAAGCCCCCAGGTCATCCGTCCATTCCGGAAGAACAGCAAGTTCAAATAATTGGTGAGATGATAGTAAATCCTCAACAGTCTACTTCCTCCGTCGCGAATGTTTGTGAGGTGTGTCCTTCTACTGTGTGGAGACTTTTGAAGAGGAATAAGTATCATCCATACAAAATCAAAATGGTACACCAGTTAACTGAAGATGACCCTGATCGAAGAACAGAATTCTGCGAAATTATGACTGCAACCATTGCAAGGCATCCTACCTATCTCCACAATATTTGTTTCAGTGACGAATCTACATTTTATCTCAACGGCAAGGTTCACAGACAAAATTGCCGTTATTGGAGTGACACCAACCCTCACATTTTCCGGGAAACTCAAACTCAATATCCAGAAAAAATAACCATATTGTAGGACCTCTATTCATTGAACAAAATTCAACAGGGGAACTGTATTTGAATATGCTGGAAAATACTGTTGACCCTCTAATCACCAAAATCGTCGAAGCGAATCCTAATGAATTCGATATGGATATTGTATTCCAACAAGATGGAGCACCACCACATCACTACGGACAAGTAAGAAACTATTTGGATAATACTTTCCCCGGTCGTTGGATTGGCCGTCGAGGTCCTACGGAATTGCCAGCCCGCTCGCCAGATTTGACACCTGTAGACTTTTTTATGGGGCTATTTGAAGCAAAAGGTGTACGAAACTGTACCTGCTTCAATATTGGATATACGGCAGAGAATAATAAATATTTGTAGAAATATCGACGTTACTGTGTTCGAAAATGTTCGGCGTGGAATATCGGATAGGCTGTTCTTAGGCAAGCAGTTCAAGGCAACCATTTCGAGCATCTTCTGAACTGAACTCGGCTTCTTTCCTCAAATTATGAAGTTAAACGTCGATGTATTCAGGCAATTATTTAATGTTCCGCCATTTTGTTGTAGGTGGAAATATTGACTTTTTATTCTAGGGTTGTGAAGTATTCGTCAGGAGCTTCAAAAGAATGTGTCACAAGACCCCCATTTCAATTAATTTTTTTTCCCAGATGGCGCCCAGTCGCCATCTTGAAAGTTTCATCTGTCAATTGTCAATCTGTCAATTGTATAGTATTCATGCATCAATTTCATTATCCCAAGTTTCAATTTTTTGACTTGACCCGTTCAAAAAATAAAAGGAGAGGGGTACATTAAAGGAAAGCACTGAATGTATCAAGGCGTGTAAGTGTAACTTTTTTAAAGAATGCAGATTTAAAACAAAATGAAAATTAATTCACGTCGAGGTACAAATGAATGTTCTTGTGCGACTAGCAACAGTTTAAATTATCAAAATTTGAAATAATTCAACCATTGATATCAGAAATTTCAAATATAGTTGGTTAGTTGGCACCGACTCGTTGATAGAAGGTTACACCGAGGGTCGCTATATGGTTACTAAGGCTATGAACGTCAAACAAGCATCGTACAAAATCCAGTGAAAATGGACTTACATTGTGGAATTGGGGAAATACAGGAAACTGCTAATGTGAGTTTCTTCCGGGAAAGTCCGAAAAAAAATATGTTCATCAATTCCAATTCAAAGATTTGTATCAAGGATACTAACAAAACGGTATTTTAGCACATTTTTCGAAAGATTGCAGCAAGTATTTGGAAAGAATAGTGAATGCTAATGAATCAGTGAAACATTGATATTTGAATTTCCCCAAGGTGAAAGCTTTTTTTTAAGCAAATGCGCTCTTGCCATTAAAATACAAAATGTTCATGAATAACATCATTTTTCTGCCGATAAAAGAACGTCTGAATGTGGAAAATACCAAGTATTTTTCGTGAAAAAACATTCCATTATTTGAGAATATAAAGAACACAAAGTCATCTTCACACCGGAAACAATATAAATTGAAACACAATTGGTAGACCCCAAGCAAAAAACAACCACTCTCCTGGCAAATACCACTCAGAACGTTGAATGATATTCACCTGAAAATCTATGCAAACTTCCATAAAAATGAAAATTGATTGCAAATGTTTTTTTCTGATAAGCTCGATTATGTTTAATTCATGTCGGGTCCGCATAACAATCCGCATACCGGTTTCAGGCTTTATGCCCTCATCAGTACGGAGTAGTCACCAGTCAGAGATCCGGAGAGCTCTGGCCGAAGCGAGACCCAACATAAACAAAATCGCCATCAAGCTTACATCACCTTTAGGTGAGCCGGAAAAAGTACCTTTCAACCGGCGGTACCTAGTGACAGAAAGAAACACTCAATACAATCCCCTACCTCGATTGGATTCTAAATAACGAAATTCAATCTCAGTAGGAGTGGCTGAATGCCCGACTGGCGTGTATATTGAACAAGAAAGCCAAGTGAAGTGGAATATATAAGAAAATAAAGAATAAAAAAAGTCATCTTCACAACGGAATCAATATAAATTGAAACACAATTGGTAGACCACAAGCGAAAAACAACTATTTTCCTGGCAAATACCACGCAGAACGTTGAATGATATTCACCTGAACCTGAAAATCTATGCAAACTTCCATAAAAATGAAAATTGATTGCAAATGTTTCTTTCTGATAAACTCGATTATGGTTAATTCATGTCGGGTCCGCCTAACAATCCGCATACCGGTTTCAGACTTTCGGCCCTCATCAGTTAGGAGTAGTCACTAGTCAGAATCCGGAGAGTCTGGCCGAAGCGAGACCCAACATAAACAAAATCACCATCAAGCCTTACATCACCTTTAAGTAAGCCGGAAGAAGTAACTTTTAACCGCCGGTACCTAGTGACAGAAGAAACACTCCATACAATTTCCCTACCTCGATAGGATTCTAAATAATACGATGACATCTCAGTAGGAGTGGCTGAATGCCCAAATTTCGTGTATATTGAACAAGAAAGCCAGTGAAGTGGAATATATAAGAAAATAAAGAACACAAAGTCATCTTCACAACGGAATCAATATAAATTCAAACACAATTGGTAGACCACAAGCGCAGAACAACTACTTTCCTGCCAAATACCACGCAGAACGTTGAATGATATTCACCTGAAAATCTATGCAAACTTCCATAAAAATTAAAATTGATTGCAAATGTTTCTTTCTGATAAGCTCGATTATGTTTGAATCATGTCGGGACCGCCTAACAATCCGCATACCGGTTTCATACTTTTGGCCCCCATCAGTACGGAGTAGTCACCAGTCAGAGATCTGGAGAGCTCTAGCCGAAGCGAGATTTAACATAAACAAAATCACCATCAAGCTTACATCACCTTTAGGTAAGCCGGAAAGAGTACTTTTTAACCGGCGGTACCTAGTGACAGAAAGAAACACTTCATACAATTCCCCTACTTCGATAGGATTCTAAATAATGAGATTCGATCCCAGTAGAAGTGGCTGAATGCACGACTGGCGTGTATATTGAACAAGAAAGCCAAGTGAAGTGGAATATATGAGAAAATGAAGAAACAAAGTCTTCTTCACAACGGAATCAATATAAATTGAATCACAATTGGTAGACCTCGAACGAAAAACAACAACTTTCCTGGCAAATACATGAAAATTTAAATTGATTGCAAATGTTATTTTTCTGATAAGCTCTGATTATGTAATTCAGTCGGGTCCGTAAAATCCGCATACCGGTTTCAGACTTGCCCTCATCAGTAGTAGTCATACGAATCCGAGCTCTGGCCGAAGCAACCCAAAACAAAATCACCATCTATCACCTTTGTAAGCGGAAAAGTAATTTAACCGCGGTACTGTGACAGAAGAAACATCCATACAATCACCTCGATGGATTCTAAATATAATTCATCTCGTAATCTGAATCCACTGGGTTATATTAACAAAGCCAGTGAAGTGGAATATATAAGAAAAAAAAAAAAAGTCATCTTCACAGATCAATATAAATTGAAACACAATTGGTGACCACAAAAACAACTATCTGGAATACCACAGAACGTTGAATGATATTCACCGAAAATCTATGCAAACTTCCATAAAATGAAAATTGATTGCAAATGTTTCTTTCTGATAAACTCGATTATGTTAATCATTCGGGTCCGCCTAACAATCCGCATACCGGTTTCAACTTTCGGCCCTCATCAGTTGAGAGTCACAGTCAGAATCCGAGTCTGCAAGCGAGACCCAACATAAACAAAATCACCATCAAGCCTTACATCACCTTTAAGTAAGCCGAAGAAGTAACTTTTAACCGCCGGTACCTAGTGACAGAAGAAACCTCCATACAATTCCACCTGATAGATTCTAAATAATAGATACATCTCGTAGGGTGGCTGAATGCCCAAATTTGTGTATATTGAACAAGAAAGCCAGTGAAGTGGAATATATAAGAAAATAAAGAACACAAAGTCATCTTCACAACGGAATCAATATAAATTCAAACACAATTGGTAGACCACAAGCGCAGAACAACTTCTTTCCTGCCAAATACCACGCAGAACGTTGAATGATATTCACCTGAAAATCTATGCAAACTTCCATAAAAATTAAAATTGATTGCTAATGTTTCTTTCTGATAAGCTCGATTATGTTTGAATCATGTCGGGACCGCCTAACAATCCGCATACCGGTTTCATACTTTTGGCCCCCATCAGTACGGAGTAGTCACCAGTCAGAGATCTGGAGAGCTCTAGCCGAAGCGAGATTTAACACAAACAAAATCACCATCAAGCTTACATCACCTTTAGGTAAGCCGGAAAGAGTACTTTTTAACCGGCGGTACCTAGTGACAGAAAGAAACACTCTATACAATTCCCCTACCTCGATAGTATTCTAAATAATGAGATTATATCTCAGAAGGAGTGGCTGAATGCCCGACTGGCGTGTATATTGAACAAAAAAGCCAAGTGAAGTGGAATATATGAGAAAATAAAGAACACAATGTCATCTTCACAACGGAATCAATATAAATTGAAGCACAATTGGTAGACCACAAGCGAAAAACAACTACTTGCCTGGCAAATACCACGCAGAATGTTGAATGATATTCACCTGAAAATCTATGCAAACTTTCATGAAAATTTAAATTGATTGCAAATGTTATTTTTCTGATAAGCTCGATTATGCTTAATTCACGTCGGGTCCGCCTAATAATCCGCATACCGGTTTCAGACTTTTGGCCCTCATCAGTGAGGAGTAGTCACTAGTCAGAGATCCGGAGAGCTCTGGCCGAAGCGAGACCCAACATAAACAAAATCACCATCAAGCTTACATCATCTTTAGGTAAGCCGGAAAAAGTAACTTTCAACCGGCGGTACCTAGTGACAGAAAGAAACACTCCATACAATTCCCCTACCTCGATAGGATTCTAAATGATAAGATTCCATCTCAGTAGGAGTGGCTGAATGCCCGACTGGCGTGTATATTAAACAAGAAAGCCAAGTGAAGTGGAATATATAATAAAATAAAGAACACAAAGTCATCTTCACAACGGAATCTATGCAAACTTCCATAAAAATGAAAATTGATTGCAAATGTTTCTTTCTGATTAGTTCGATTATGTTTAATTCATGTCAGGTCCGCCTAACAATCCGCATACCTGGTTCAGGCTTTTGGCCCGCATCAGTACGGAGTAGTCACCAGTCAGAGAAGCGAGACCCAACATGAACAAACAAAAACTTCATTATTTGTTTAATGTCAAGATTGAACACACTGCGGGTTTTGGTATTATTTTTGATATTGTGCAATTCAAGTGATTGTAGATTCGAAAACTCTCCTCCATAGAGAAGAGATTGCTGACTGAGTTAGATCAGCTAAACCAGTGAACACAGTTAATTCAAGGAAATGTATATGGCGTCAGTTAACTTCGTTCTGTGATTAAAGGAAATATGAACTACAGCAGGATACTCCAACTACCGAAAGAGCAAGAATTTTGAAAGACTGGGCTGTGAACATGCGGAAATGTGATGGTGAAGATTATAAAGATTTTTCTGTCCAGACAATTTGGACACAACCGCTAAGATGGTGCAAGAAAATAATTTTGGACAATTCAATCGAGGAATAAATCCTTTTTCTGATATTGAGTTTGAAACTGTTAGAAATGCGAAGAGAAAGCAACTTCAGAATCTTCCAGAGAAATGAAAAGTCAGTGCAGCAGCTTTAGATATTACAGAATACAATATAATGATTGATGCTCGTGATGGTAATACCACGAAAGGTCTCCAGATGAAATTTTTCCATATTGCATCGTTGGAGTTAGCAGGGAGGGGAAATGAAGGAGTCAACTGTTGTGTCTATAATTTTCAAGTAGAGCTGAACAATGATGGAAGTCAGTCGAGACGTATTCAATATAACCCCATATTTACGAAAACTCACCAAGGTAGTAATAAAAACTGTGCCGAAACTTATAGAGATTGATTTTTCTCACTCCCAATCCTCACTATAATGAATCTGGGTCATCACGGTATAAGAATTCTTCGATAGGAAGGGATACTTCTGGAATGTGGAATAGATTGTCAGCAAAAAATTGTGGGTTGGATACTGGAAATAAGAAAATCACTAATCATTCGAGTCGCTCTAGAATAGTTTCCCACAAGGCCATGGTAGGAGTCCAAGAACGAGAGCTGTACAAAATTAGTGGTCAAGTAGTGTATCGTCACTCAAGCCATCTCTACAGTTGAACAGAGAACATAATTCTAATATAATTGGAAGAATAAGAGCTGCAGCTACGACTTCTGAAACGATTACCGATTCAAGGTATGGAATTAATTATGAACACCGTTCTTTCAGTCATTGTGTTTTCAAATAATTTTATGAAATGAAAAATTGCAATTTTTCGAGCATTTATCTTGACGAATGTCACTCGACCTAATATTCTGACGGCTAAATTTTCGCTGTATAATATACTCAAGCATTGTTGCCTTAGAGCAAAAGCACTCCACATCTGTATAAAAAATCACTCGCGCTAGGATTTTTATATATGCAGATGTGTCTTACTTTTGCTAGGCAACAATGCTTTCGTATAATATATTGTCAACATTTTCAGCCGGGAAAATATTAGGTCTTGTTATATTATACATAAAAAAATTATGGTTATAAACAAATGAAAAAACAAAGACATTTACAAAAGGTAGGCCTCTAACACTCATTTCTCAGCGCTATTTTCGGCCACTAGAAACACTCACCATTCGCCCTTCCCTCAACCAAAACATCACATTCACTCTCAATTATTTGCAAATTGAGAGCAACATTTTTTTACCCACAATTACATCCTCTTTTTCATATCAACTTATTCAGGTTATGGGTTTTGTTTGACGAAGAAAAGTTGGCTCAACCTCTCTTCTATAAAAAGCTATAGATAGATATTATTTTATTAATCCTTTTTGCAACATATTATTGTGCATGGGACAAGACAAAGTTATAGATATATGGGCATAAATACAACAAAGTGAAGGTGCCAGGCATTTGATTATAGATATATAGGTACAAATAGACTCTAAGTCTGAATAAAATTTTATAAAAAATTATAAAAATAATTATGTCGACCTACCGTCAACATATGGGTAGGTACTCGAACATAATGTAAAATATCAACTAAATATAAATAACATGGTAACACTGTACTGAGATAAGAACATTTCAAAATAGAATTGTCAAATTAAACACGCTCATTGCTAACTCCATGTGAAAATTCATCTACCATCTGAAAACATTTTCATGATGAGAATTTTTTTTTTTTTTTTCGATAGAATGAGGTGAAAGGGTCGTCATATCATTTAGCAATAGGTTATAAATGCGAATACTAAGAAATTGAGCCAATTTTTCGAATTTTCCATTCCTGTTCTCATTTATTTTCAGTTGTAATACTACAAGAGAGTGAGAATAAAGTGAAAATAATTCGACAGATTTTCGAAAACTTGTTGCCATCTATACAATAGACACGAGAGCCCGAATGGCAACAAGTTTGAGAAATAAATCTGGAGAATTATTTTCTACTTTATCGAACTCTCGTGTGGTATTATGTAGATTATTTTTTGAATTTACGATCACAAACACACTTCCTCGCAAAATGATATAATGAACTAAACCAGTTTTGATTCATTTCTCACTTTTTATGAGAATTGATGACAGAGAAATCCATGCTATAGAAATTTGCGCCCAAGAATGCCTTGCAAGAGGCTCCAGGGGGGCAAAGATTTATATCAGATAGCCAAGCAGCATTAAAAGCTCTGAAGTCACATACTTATGAGTCTAGACTGACTTGGGACTGCAAACTCTCCCTAAGACAACAAACAATCAGCTGACCCTGTGGGTGCCAGGTCACAAGGGAGTCAAAGGCAATGTTAATTACCTGTTCTAAGAAGGGCAAATTACTGAATTTTCCCCGATGCCTTTGGAATTCTAGATTCTAAAATAAATAAAATTTTAAAGAACCTCGCACACATCTCATGGGAGAAGTCTTCCGGTGAAAATGGCTGGAGCCATCCTGAGTAAAAGTCTCCATTGGCCCAACTTGATTGTATGACCAGATTCGGCGCTAGAGGGCGCCCAATGATGAATTTTGCGATTTTTTGTGGAATTCAGCTGAATAAGTGAAATCAGTATCTCATTTATATCCAACATTGAACTAGTTGCGACTGGGCATTACTGAAATTCGTGAGAAATATGTTTCCGCAATACAGAAAAAACACGGCCCACGAAGTTTATAAGTTGAATGAGTTTATCATTGACGATCAATCAGAATGGAAGATCGATCAAAGTATAATACAGCTATGGATACAGAGGGGTTGAACTAATGAATATGTAATCACTCCAAATCACGAATTTCATTATTTTTTGGTGAATTCAGTTAAATGAAAAACATTTACAGCTGATTTGTATTCAATATTCAATTGTTGTTCAACTGAGCGTTACTATAATTCGTGAAATATGTTTCTTTAATACAAAAAAAACCGAAACTGTTTTCCTACAGGAATAATAATATAGTCGATTTTTAGGCGGAAGAATTCGCCTACGAGACTGATCGATCAATTAGAATGGAAGTTGATCTCTCAAAATAAAATGCAATTGATGATACAAAGTGTTCCACATAAGGAAACTTCATATTATTTCTATGAATAATTACTCTTCTTGGAGATTCAACCATGACTTCGTCCTCAATAAAAAGCTGAAGTCATCTCCTATTAACTCATATCCATCGCATTACCTGAAGGTTCGGCGATAGAGGGCGCTAAATAATAAATTTTGTAGGATTTAGCAATATATATATATATATATATATATATATATATATATATATATATATATATATATATATATAATGTGCGGTGAAGCTTAAACCTAATATCGTGGAATTTTAATAGCACAAAATTTCTCGATATATATATATATGCAAATATATATATATATATATATATATATATATATATATATATATATATATATATATATATATATCTAAACTGAATGAACTGGGTTTACCCATTTGAATTCGAAGATAATTTAATTAATGTTCATAATTCGTTGAATGTCTTATAATTCGTCGACGTTAGGTCAGTATTTCTTTCTATTGGAGATTCTGATTCCGAACTAATATACTGTCATGACCTAACTATTTCCACTTCAAGGAAGTCGCCACTATTTGTATAAGTGATTACTGATGTTCAGAAGTAAGTTCTGAGGATAGGCTCTAGGACTTTGGGATCATGTGTACACGTAGCTAGTGTGTTGTGGTTCCTCCGATATGCCAACGCAAAACAAATAACAAAATAGGAGAGATAAGAGCTGTAGGCGGATGGTGACTTTCTTGGAATTGTAACAAATCTCTCTTATTTCGTTATTTGTTTTGCGTTACTCTGAATGCACGAAGAGAACGACTATTGGTGTCGTGGATTGGCCTATACTGACATCTGTTGGTGACTATTGATGTGCACGACATTTCGTGTCATCAAATTCCACGTCATTAGGTCTAAGCTTCACCCCATAGATTATGGTGTCACCTCTATAATTTTGTGCATTTCACATTTTTATACTTGCCGGTAGATATTAAAACTCTGAGAGAATTGGTACGATTTTGAGAATGACCACAAGCCGTCCTGATGATTGGGAAACCATGAAACAGCTGTAGGCGGATGGTGACTTTCTTGGAATCGTTACAAATCTCTCTTATTTCGTTATTTGTTTTGCGTTACTCTGAACGCACAAGGAGTACGACTATTGGTGTCTGATTGGCCTATACTGACATCTGTTGGTGACCTATTAATGTGCAGGAAATTTCGTGTCATCAAATTCCACGTCATTAGGTCTAAGCTTCACCCCACAGATTATAGGTGTCACCTCTATAATTTTGTGCATTTCACATTTTCAACTTTTTGGTAGGTATTAAAACTCTGAGAGAATTGATACGATTTTGAGAAAGACCACAAGCCGGACCTGATGATTGGGAAACCATGAAACAGCTGTAGGCGGATGGTGACTTTCTTGGAATCGCAACAAATCTCTCTTATTTCTTCATATATATATATATATATATATATATATATATATTATATATATATATATATATATAAATATATATATATATATATATATATATATATATATATACAGTGTGACCCATTTGAAATGGAACCACCCCTGTAGAATACGCATTTTTCAATCATTCTCAAAAACATTTTTTTTGTAATATTGAGCATCAAAAACTATATCTTGACACAAATTTTCATAAATTTAGTTTCATTTCCAAGGCACTCTATGGTTTTTTTTCTTCGTCAAAAAGGCAAAAGTTTATTAGGCAATTTTTGTTTTGAAATTTGACTACACCACTGGATTCGTAGTCGTTATAAATGGAAACCATGGAAATTTCATGAGAAAATATTGGTTAACAACGAAGTTACAACAACTTCAATTTTGGAAACAAAGTATTTGATTATAATTTTTATTTAGATTATAGAGATATTTAAAATCTGGCAACACTGTCGATACAAAGTAGAACACCAGTGAACTTGTACAGCAAAAATCCGAAGCCAATAGCTCATTCCGTTCTATAGTTATAACTCCTGGAAGTATGGTAATGTGAGCGATTTGTGGTGGAAGCGATTTTGTAATAAAAATCTGACTACGCCACTGGATTTGTAAATTATATTCCCTTAAAATAATTTATTTAAGTTTAGTTTATGAGTGTATTCGAAAATAACAGAGAATTAAAAATTCATTTTCAAGTTATGCAGTCTTCCATAGCCGATAAAAACGAAATGAACCGAATAAAGTTTTAAAGTATCAAAATTATTTATTGAATGATAAAACAGAAAGCAGGACAAAAAATGTTTCTTTTAAATCCTGTGAAACTCAATTGAAACAAGCTTTTAGAGAAGGTATCAATAATTTGAGGAAAGGTATTGTACTAAATCAATAGTAGGCTGTGATTTAGTACACCACAAATCGCTCACATTACCATACTTTCAGGAGTTATAACTGTAGAACGGAATGAGCTATTGACTTCGGATTTTTGCTGTACAAATTCACTGGTGTTCTACTTTGTATCGGCAGTGTTGCCAGATCCTAAATATGTCTATAATCTAAATAAAAATTATAATCAAATACTTTGTTTCCAAAATTGAAGTTGTTGTAACTTCGTTGTTAACAAATATTTCTCCATTAAATTTTGAAGGTTTCTATTTATAATGACGACGAATCCAGTGGTGTAGTCAAATTTGGAAACAAAAATTGCCTAATAAATTTTTGCCGTTTTTGACGAAGGAAAAAAACCATAGAGTGCCTTGGAAATAAAACTAAAGTTATGAAAATTTGTGTCAAGATACAGTTTTTGATGCTTAATATTAAAAAAAAACATTTTTGAGATTGACTGAAAAATGCGTATCCTACAGTGGTGGTTCCCTTTTAAATGGGTCATACTATATATATATATATATATATATATATATATATATATATATATATATATATATATATATTATATATACATATATATATATATGTATACAGGGTGGCCCACCACATTCGCCTCCGTATTTCTACGAGAAATGAAGAGAGTTAGGGAAAAACTTTTAGCACAGTTATATGTTGGTCCATGAGGAGCATATTCCAAAATTATTTTGAAATATATAGGGTGATCTCCAAAAAAATTACATACCAAAGTTATATTTTTTCTTATGGAACACCCTATATTTTTTTATATTTTTAGATACTATAGACAAATTAAAGGTGAGTTACTATTATATTTCCCATACTTAAAACTGACCGTTTCTGAGAAATTTTGAGAAATTTAAAAATACAGACCATAATTTGAAAATTGTTTTCACCCTGTAACGTGTAACGAGCTGCTGGTGATGAAATGTACTGCTTAGCTCAAAGGTTAAAGTCAACTATTACATGAAATTTTTAATGCAATATTATACAGAGTGGCGAAAAAAATTGCCTCAAAATTTGGACACACATTTAATTAAATAACTTCTTAAAGTTGAATGGAATTTATGGATTTAGTGGCGTAAATTGACGCAGAATTAGATTCTCTTCAAAACTATACTAGGGTTCCCTATACCTATCTCTTCTGCTTTTTACACAAAAAGCGTTTTTATATTTTACTTATGAGTAATTTTTTTATCTTAAAAATGAAACACACTGTATTGTAATGAGCATGAGTAAAAAGCATTTTTGAAGTCATTTTATCGAAAAATTAAGAATCTTAAATAGTTTATTATTTTAATAAATGCTCAAAATGGTGTCCATTATTCTCGATGCATAGGCGTACTCTTTCTTGAAATGAGTGCTGAACTCTGGATAACATATTTTGCGGTATGGAACGAAACGCATTTCTTATTCGTACTTTCATATCCTGAGGTGTCGTTGGCGGTGTATCGTGAACAATACTTTTGATATATCCCCATAAAAAATAGTCGGGACTTGTAAGGTCCGGAGACCTGGCTATTATTAAAAAAATAGTATAATAGGTTTTATAGAAAATCGTAAATGTATGTTTTTATTGACCCCATATTGTAATTTTGGTATTTATTTCAATATGAAGTCTAATTTGCTAAGAAACAAGCGAATTTAACATATTTCGCCTCAATAATTAAGACACGTGCATCTTCTTATTTTGAAGAATCCTTTAATATTTCAGAAATGGCAATAAATTTGAGTTTTTACATTTGCCTGCATTTTACTTTAGATACACCGTATTTTCAAAAATTTAAACTTCTGCTTCTAGCGAATCTACGTATTCCTTAATAGAAAGGTTTTTAAAACGCTTTTTAAGCTTTTCATTACAATACAGTGTGTTTCATTTTTAAGATAAAAAAAATTACTCATAAGTAAAATATAAAAACGCCTTTTGTGTAAAAAGCAGAAGAGATAGGTATAGGGAACCCTGATATAGTTTTGAAGGGAATCTAATTCTGCGTCAAATTACGCCACTAAATACGGGGTGTTCCATTCAACTTTAGGAAGTTATTTAATTAAATGTGTGTCCAAATTTTGAGGCAATTTTTTTCGCCACTCTGTATAATATTGCATAAAAAATTTCATGTAGTAGTTGACTTTAACCTTTGAGCTGAGCAGTACATTTAATCACGAGCAGCTCGTTACACGTTACAGGGTAAAAACAATTTTCAAATTATGGTCTGTATTTTTAAATTCCTCAAAATTTCTCAGAAACGGTTAGTTTTAAGTATAGGAAATATGATAGTAACTCACCTTCAATTTGTCTATAGTATCTAAAAATATAAAAAAATATAGGGTGTTCCATAAGAAAAAATATAACTTTGGTATGTAATTTTTTTGGGGATCACCCTATATATTTCAAAATAATTTTGGAGTATGCTCCTTATGGACCCACATATAACTGTGCTAAAAGTTTTTCCCTAACTCTCTTCATTTCTCGTAGAAATACCGAGGCGAATGTGGTGGGCCACCCTGTATATATATATATATATATATATATATATATATATATATATTATGGACCCTTCATTAGTTCAAACTGTAACTGTATTATATTTTGATCGATCTTCCATTCTGATTGATCGTCAATGATAAACTCAATCAATGTATAAGTTAATTATAAATGCAAATTCATTCACTGAAGAATTGAGTATATTGTTGACTACCCTTTAGAAAAACAGGCGCGTTTTTTCTGTATTATAGAAACATATTTCTCACGAATTTCAGAAATGCCCAGACGCACCCTAGTTCAATATTCAATACAAATGAGATGTTGATTTTTTTTATTCAGCCTAATTCCTCCCAAAATCATAAAATTCATGATTTGTCGCCCTCTAGCGCCTAATCTGGTCATATGATCAAGTTGGGCATGGTCTTCTGTCAGTAACGTACTGTTTCAAAATAATTTGCCAAATATGTCACACCAAAAATTATATTGGAATATCTAAATACAAAATATGCTTCATTTGATGACGTTTCGGGAATCATCTCTGTTCAATTCAACG
The DNA here is from genome assembly GCA_018342105.1 of Gonioctena quinquepunctata. Lineage (NCBI taxonomy): Eukaryota > Metazoa > Arthropoda > Insecta > Coleoptera > Chrysomelidae > Gonioctena > Gonioctena quinquepunctata. Next base: position 425,965 of record JAFIRS010000373.1, on the reverse strand, counting down.
TGATCTATTTTATACGAAATTTCTGTAGTTCTAGCTCATTTTTCAGTATGGTTATCCATGTTGGATCCATAGTGAGAAAACATGCAGCTATATTATCATTTCAGTTCATTTAAATACAGAAAGCTTCTTTTAATTTTCTTTTGATGTCATTTTGTTCATGCATCAGAAGTTTTGTGTTGTCCCAGTCCGCCACATGGACCCATTGTATTAATATATGTTTGGCTAATTGTCATCCCCCTATTTATCGATTTTGTATATTATTTTTGTGTTCGGATTTTCTTATTCTCAAAGGTCTTGACGTTTCTCCGGTGTACGTGTTTTCGGAATGAGGAAAGAATTTATGATCCATACAAATATCAGGAATGGTTAATAGAAAATAAGTTGCAAATCAATTCCAAGAAAACTATTAAAAATATGAAGACCGTTGCAGTAATTGTATACCGGGTGACACAGGATATCGGGTCACCCCTGTAACTTCTGCATTCGTGAACGGATTCTCCTGAAATTTGGTAAAGTTATATAAGCAACCATTTCGAATTTGATCACATTACAATCCAATATGGCGGACTTCCGATTTTTCTGGAAATGCCAGCAACTTTGTTTTTTCCAATGAAACACCCTGTATATTTTTACACATTCAAGTTCAACAGGTCAAAACAAATCCAAACCTGATGTTATTTTTTCGAAACAATTGAAATTAAAATTGTTCTTTCATTTGACCTCGTGGAAAAATGCGATTTGGTCAAGGCTATTCACAATGAGTCGCCCATAACAGAGAAACCTAATTTTTTCTGAAAAATAACTTTTTGTGTCGCTTACTGGTTAATCAATTCAGTCACATCACATTTTGATCAAAAATTCTTTTTTTTTAATGGAACCCCTATGGGCTACCTACCTGTCTCTCTAGAACATACATTAAGGAAAAAAATTACGTATAATTTTTTTATTCCATGCAGTAACAAATTTTCATACTTCAAAAAATCTACACTATTTCATGAGTTTCCTTGCAGTTCGAATAATTTTTCAACTGAGCCGTAAGCCGTGGAAAACAACATTTGACCTTAACATGTTCATTTTTCTTTCCTAGACTTTGGTTAGGATATTTTCTCCTGAAACTACACTTTTCTTTGATACTCCTAGGATAAGCTACCCCTTTCATTTTGATAGACTCAATCATTAACGAAACGCTAGATATTATTTGTTTAATTTGGATGAAGAACATTTTTATTTGCACGTTTACATCTTATGCTCAGTGAGGAAGTGGTATTTATTTTGTTATTGTTTCGATGATTCATTAATGTCCAATTAAATGTTCGAAATTTTGCCCATTTACTCTAACACATCCACACCGATTCTTTGTACTGCTCCCTGAATTCTCTGTTTCAAATCCTTCAGTGTTGTAGGCTGATGAGCATAAACTTGGTTTTCAATATGACCCCATGAATAAAAATCGAGAGGAGATAGGTCGGGAGATCGTGGAGGCCATCTGTCAGAGCCGTTTGTTCCAATCCATCTTTGTCCATATGTCTCAACCAAATACTCCTGGACTGCTCTTGAATTATGTGGAAGAGCGTCATCTTGTTGGAAATACATCTTTCTTAATTTCTGCAGTGGCAAGTTGTCCAAAACATTCTGAATTTCATTCTGTAGGAACCCGAGGTATCGTTGCCCTATAAGAGTGCCTTTGAAAAAAATGGACCTATTATACTCGTTCCCCATATTTCTATCCACACGTTTACACCAAACCTTTCTTGAAATCTCCCCTGCCTCAATAGCCTTGGATTTTGTTTCGCCCAGTATCTTGAATTATTTCGGTTGAACATCCCATTGTTGGTAAATCTCGATTCATCAAAAAACAGTATGTTGAAAGTGAAATTATTCACTTGCATATGATTCGCCAACAACCAGTTACAATGATCCAACCTTCTGATGTAGTCATCCTCATAAAGATGTTGATGTAAGTCGAAGCGATTGGATCAAATTCAACATAAGCTAAAACATTCATATCTGCCTCCTCACTTACGATACATGTATTACAATCATCTTCTCCATTGTTGGGTTCTTTTCGAAATCTTCTCTCCACCTCTTTGAAAAAGGTCCTTTGTGGGTGTCTTCTATGTGGATATCGTTCAGCGTATAACTGACAATCGGCGACACTGTTTTCAAGACATTCTCCGAAAATTAATGACATATCAACCTATCCACTTCTTGTGAACCTATAATTTTGATTTTCCATTTCTACTAATTCTCGGAAGTTAACTAATAGTCTAGTCAACAAGTGCTTTTTGGACCAACTTTTTTCAGCAGTCTCCGAAAATTATGATCGAGGTGTCATTCGATTTGGAATGACATCAAGATGATTTTGAAAAAAATTAAGTTCCGCTTGCAAAAATTGTTAAAGTTAATAACAATTAACTAAAAAAAAAGGGGGGCTTTGATTTTTTGCAAATATCTCAAAAACTAATAAAGATTTTTCAAATCTGAAAAAAGATTCGAAAAGAAGAGGAAATTTCCTGAAAAAAGTTCTGGTTCCTGGAATTGTAGGATTAATATTCATAATTTTCCCAGAGGGATGAAAATACGGCCGAAAACGGGTACTCTGGCTTGGGCAAGCCGCGCCCACTTTGGACACTTTAACAATAAACATTATTTCACTATACTAAATATGAAAATAAAAAATTGAAAAAATTCAGACACTAACTGAATAGATGAATGAACAATAATCTGCTTGAAAAAAAAATTTATCACAATTTTTCAATTAGTTATTCAATAGTTAATTAATAATTTTTTTCTGCTTGAACATGAACATTGCAAGAGTGATAATTGTTAAACTATAAATTTAAGATTTTTTTCCTCTCTTGGAGAAATTCTTGAAAGGCTTCAGAATAGAACCCTGTTGGAAAAATTGAAAAATTTTCATTTTTCAGTTTTTTATTGATAATTTTCGGTGTTGCAAAATTAAATACTTTAGTTATTCATTGAAAAAAATGTTTTTTTTCAAATATTAATAACGATCCGTTTTTATGTTATCAGAAACCGCATAGAAATAATTTTAAAAAAATGTATCTCTAATTGTTTGAAAAATTGTTATAAACAAATGCGTTGTTTATAAGATAATTGAAATTTTTTTTATGGAATTTCAATCTTTGATACAAATAATGATTTTAAAAAGAAAAATTGTTCCATAAAAAATATTTTTTATTGCTTAAAAACGCATTTGTTAATTAACAATTATTTTCTCCAACTTCTAATTAATATTAAGGAACAATTTTTTCTTCAAGAATCATTATTTGTTTTCCTTTTTGATATAAAAAAAATTTCATTTATGCAATAAACAATTTGTTCTAAACAAATAAATTTTTACCTTATTTTTTTTTTCTATTCTACTTTCTGTCACAAAAAAGACATGATTTTTTTTTTCATTTTTTTTATTATTATTTTTTTTATTTTTAAATATAAGTTCTCTGTAACTTGTCATTCTTACCTGGTTTTTCATCTTAAAATTATTATAATTTAAAACTAATCGAGATACGATGAAAATACTCGGACTTATTTATTCTCCATTAGATAAAGAACAAATTTAGCTGAAAAGTTCAGTTGTTACTTATTTATTTATTAAATTTATAGCAATTGTTGATAAAAAATACTTGGGAAGAATTTTTTTTTTTTGCTTTAATGCTTAAAAATCTTATCAACTATTAAAAATATGACTACCTCATTCAAGTATCTTATCGATTATTGTTCATTACTCAACATTTTTACCTTTTACATTTCAATATCACTTAATTATACTTCGAACTCTGAATATTACTATGTAAACAAATTTTTTTTGCAGAGTTCATTAGCCTAATCGTATTAGAAAGGAAGAATGATCTTAACATTGTTTTTCATTTAACAAAATTTATAAGTAGTTATCAACATTTATAATATTTTTTTTTACATTTTATTTTACATTCCGTTTATTTTTTTGAACGTTTCTTTGATGGTGGCTCGTAGTCTACAGTTTCTTCTTGTCTTATGTTTTCATCGTTTTCTTCGTCCCCCAGCAAAGTTTCCAAAAGTTGTCCAATAGAGACGGCATAATCAGCACAGGCACTATCGTCTTCATTCTCATTTTGTTAAGCGTTTTCTTCATCAACATCGCCGAATTCGTCATTATCATCTTCCATCGCTATCTTTTTGCAATTATCGCAACTCTCTCCTTTGCAATGCTTGCAGTGAGCCGAACATGGAAGACCAGCCTTCCTGCATCCGCATCTTTTTGAACAATTTTTGAGGCAATTACAGTGAACTAATTTTAAGAGTTCATCAGGAGCTAATTTATCGGTTGTTCGAACTGGCAGAAACATTGTTTCTGTCTTTATCCAGCCCCAATGTTCCGGATTGGGATCGTTGTTACCAAGCCAATATTGAACTTGGTAATACACTCGGTATGAATGATAACTCAATGCTGTTGACGTAGGTGGTAGAGTCGCTAAATTGATGGCTTTTTTAGACTTCTTCAAAAGTTCCATAAACTTGGAAACACGGCATTGACTCGCAGTTACGTCGGTTTTAAATTCTCCATACAAAGACAGCATCAATCTTTCTCCAGCTTCCTTAATTTCTTCAGTGGATGCACAGGGATCATAAATTTTGTCCACATACTGCTTCATCCCATCGTTTTTTATAATCAAATCTAATGAGTTTGCCAAAAATTGAGCTCACTGTATCACAACCCGTAAAAATTTCAATTATCTTATAAACAACGCATTTGTTTATAACAATTTTTTAAACAATTAGAGATAAAAAAAATTAAAAATTATTTCTATGCAGTTTCTGATAACATAAAAACGGATCGCTAATAATATTTGAAAAAAAACATGATTGGATAATGCAGAGGTGATAACTTCTCCAGGATGATCGTTTTCAAAGTTTATAAAAATATTATCCAGTAGTGGAGAAGATCTTGATGTTATCCTTGTCGGTTCATTTATTTGTTTGTTCAGATTATATGTTAATAAGAGGTGTAGAAAGGACTGTGTGCTTGCATTATTTGTATTCAGAAGATTGATATTGAAATCACCACATAGTATTGTATCATATTTCCTGAATTCATTTTGTACAATATCAAGTATTTCACTGAGAGATTGTAAGAATATATATAAATCTCCAGAAGGAGGCCAATAGATACAAATTATAATACATTTAATTTTCTTGCAAACTACCGATGAGCATTCTATTATACTTTCGATACTTTTAGTTCTGATCTCGACAATTTCTCGACTGTTCAAAGGATTTCTCGAGAAAATGCAGGACCCACCGTGTATTCTTTCCCTTCTTGAGTATGAAGAGGTCATTTGATAGCCCTCTAACTTGATAGCCCTCTAACTTCATCAGATATTGCTCAGTCTCTGTGAACCAATGTTCTGTTATGCATACAAATGAGGGTTGACATTCAAGTATCTTCAAAAATATTTCTAATTCCAACGTCTTATTTTTTAGACATTGCATGTTTTGGTGTATAATACTATAGTGTTTTTTCAGATTTTCAGTTTTCAGTTTCTTTCAGATTTTAGGATTTTTTCTTTTTTCTTCTATATTGTTAATATTAGTATTATTTCCCCTCCCCACTTCCTCGAAAAAAACTGCAGATTTTCGTTTTCATTGATTTGTATGGTTTTCACCACAGTTTTTAGACTTGTTGGGGATAGGAAGACATTCTTGATAAAGTCATTTATCATAAATTTGCTGTTGGGCCTATTAAGGTCTATTTGATACCTAAGAGAACAGTCAAGATTGTCTCTCTGAAATTTATCTATTCTTTTTTTAAAGCTCCGTGTTATATATTCATCTGGGTATTCATTCTGTTGTGGTATAATTATAGGATTTGTGAATTCACTGATATTCATTTCGTTCTTAATGGCAAGATTTAGTGTTTTACTATTACTGATGTTATTCGTGTTAAACATGATAATAACATAATCATCCTGACCGTAATTTATAACTTTGGCAAATATATCCTTGGTGATTTCCGACAGTTCATTACCAGGGCAGATCCATTCATCAATCCTATAGGAAAGTCAGTCAGTTGTTAAGCTAAGAACTCTTTGGAATCCTTGGGCATATTGATCTCCAGTAATTAGTATTTTATTCTTCTTTTGTGGAAGTTCTGACAACCAGACGCCATATTGTGAAAAATATTATCTAAAAAGTGTAAAATAAAAAAGTTAATAAAAAAATAAAAAAATCCGACTGCGTAAAAAGTTAACTTTAAAAAAGATGGAAACAAGATAACCAGAAAATATTGTCAGAAAATTATGTTTCAAGAGGTTAACTATTGAACTTAATAGTGTAAACGATCTCAGGCAGTCGGAGGCAATAATATATCTTCATTGTTAAATTAAAGAAGATGCCTCCGACTACGTGATATTGTTTACACTATTAAGTTTAATTGTTAACCTCTTAAAACATAATTCTGGAGTAATGTCAGAGTACGCCTATTGACAAAATCGGAATTCTTTTGAACAAGTCTCAAATCTCAACATGCGAAAAATTGTATTGAATTTGTAGAATGAATAAAAAGTTTTGTTTGCTAACATGTTTTTTTTTTCTGAGACGGCTGTAAATACTTATTTGGGCAAATTTCCTAATTCTGAACGACTTTAATTAAAAATATTGTTTGATATTTCAAAATAATGGCACTTCACTCCAGAAAAACGTTCGTTTATTTTGTACTCCACTGTATAAGGTTTTCAATTTCGGAAATGTATTTTTGAACTGATGCGAGAATATAGTCACCAGATTATAAAAATAAAAGTACCCGGAAGGATGAAAAAGTCATTTTGAGAGTAGTGCTTTTTTGGCGTTTTAATTTGTTCCCTTAAAATTCATTGAAAAAATTCACTGAAGCGAAATTAAGTTTCCGTTTTTACTTTTTTCACGGTACACTAATTTTGAAAAAAGCTTAAAAAACGAAATGTCAATTGGAGTATATTTTTCATTTATACTTCCTCAAATTCGTACCAAATCTCTCAGAGTGCTAATACCTACCGCAAGTATGGAAATGTGAAATGCACAAAATTATAGAGGCAACACCTATAATTTGTAGGGTGAAGCTTAGACCTAATGACGTGGAATTCAATGACATGAAATTTCGTGCACATCAATAGGTCACCAACAGATGTCAGTATATGCCAGTGTAGGTCTAAGCTTCACCCCACAAATTATAGGTGTCACCTCTATACTTTTGTGCATTTCACATATTCAAACTTGCCGGTAGGTATTAGCACTCTGAGAGATTTGGTACGAGTTTGAGAAAGACTACAAGCCGTCCTGATTATTGGGAAACCATGAAACAGCGTTATGCGCATGGTGGCTTTATTGGAATCGTAAAAAATTTCTATCTCGTTCGTTATTTGTTTTGCGTTACTCTGAACGCACTAGGAGTACAACTTTTAGTGTCGTGGATTGGCCTATACTGACATCTGTTGGTGACCTATCAATGTGCGCGAAATTTCGTGTCATTGAATTCCATGTCATCAGGTCTAAGCTTCACCCCACAAATTATAGGTGTCAACTCTATAATTTTGAGCATTTCACATTTTCATACTTGTTGGTATGTATGCCGGAGATTTGGTACGAATTTGAGAAAGATCACAAGCCTTCCTGATGATTGAGAAACCATGAAACAGCTGTAGGCGGATGGTGGCTTTCTTGGAATCGTAACAAATATTTCGTTATTTGCTTTGAGTTACTCTAAACGCACTAGGAGTACGACTTTTGGTGTCGTGGATTGGCCAATAATAACATCCGTTGGTGACCTATTGATGTGCATGAAATTTCGTGTCATTGAATTCCACGTCATTAGGTCTAAGCTTCACCCCACGAATTATAGGTGTCACCTCTATAATTTTGTGCATTTCACATTTTCATACTTGCCGGTATGTATTAGCACTCTGAGAGATTTGGTACGATTTGAGAAAGACCACAAGCCGTCCTGATGATTGGAATATCATGAAACAGCTGTAGGCGGATGGTGGCTTTCTTGGAATCGTAACAAATATTTCGTTATTTGCTTTGAGTTACTCTAAACGCACTAGGAGTACGACTTTTGGTGTCGTGGATTGGCCAATAATAACATCCGTTGGTGACCTATTGATGTGCATGAAATTTCGTGTCATTGAATTCCACGTCATTAGGTCTAAGCTTCACCCCACGAATTATAGGTGTCACCTCTATAACTTTGTGCATTTCACATTTTCATACTTGCCGGTATGTATTAGCACTCTGAGAGATTTGGTACGATTTGAGAAAGACCACAAGCCGTCCTGATGATTGGAATATCATGAAACAGCTGTAGGCGGATGGTGGCTTTCTTGGAATCGTAACAAATCTCTCTCTCTCTCTTTCGTTATTTGTTTTGCGTTACTCTGAACGCACTAGGAGTACGACTTTTGGTGTCGTGAATTGGCCTATACTGACATCTGTTGGTGACCTATTGATGTGCACGAAATTTCGTGTCATAGAATTCCACGTCATTAGGTCTAAGCTTCACCCCACCAGTTATAGGTGTCACCTCTATAATTTTGTGCATTTCACATTTTCATACTTGTCGGTATGTATTAGCACTCTGAGAGATTTGGTACGATTTGAGAAAGACCACAAGCCGTCCCGATGATTGGAATATCATGAAACAGCTGTAGGCGGTTGGTGGCTTTCTTGGAATCGTAACAGATCTCTCTCTCTTTCGTTATTTGTTTTGCGTTACTCTGAACGCACTAGGAGTACGACTTTTGGTGTCGTGAAATGTCGTAAATTGGCCTATACTGACATCTGTTGGTGACCTATTGATGTGCACGAAATTTCGTGTCATTGAATTCCACGTCATTAGGTCTAAGCTTCACCCAACAAATTATAGGTGTCACCTCTATAATTTTGTGAATTTCACATTTTTATACTTTTCGGTAGGTATTAGCACTCTGAGAGGTTTGGTACGAATTTGAGATAGATCACAAGCCGTCCTGATGATTGGGAAACCATGAAACAGCGGTGTGCGCATGGTGGCTTTCTTGCAATCGTAAAAAATTTCTATCTCTTTCGTTATTTGTTTTGCGTTACTCTGAACGCACTAGGAGTACGACTTTTGGTGTCGTGAAATGTCGTAAATTGGCCTATACTGACATCTGTTGGTGACCTATTGATGTGCACGAAATTTCGTGTCATTGAATTCCACGTCATTAGGTCTAAGCTTCACCCAACAAATTATAGGTGTCACCTCTATAATTTTGTGAATTTCACATTTTTATACTTTTCGGTAGGTATTAGCACTCTGAGAGGTTTGGTACGAATTTAAGATAGATCACAAGCCGTCCTGATGATTGGGAAACCATGAAACAGCGGTGTGCGCATGGTGGCTTTCTTGCAATCGTAAAAAATTTCTATCTCTTTCGTTATTTGTTTTGCGTTACTCTGAACGCACTAGGAGTACGACTTTTGGTGTCGTGAATTGGCCTATACTGACATCTGTTGGTGACCTATTGATGTGCACGAAATTTCGTGTCATTGAATTCCACGTCATCAGGTCTAAGCTTCACCCCATAAATTATAGGTGTCACCTCTATAATTTTGTGCATTTCACATTTTCATACTTGCCGGTAGGTATTAACACTCTGAGAGATTTGGTACGATTTGAGAAAGACCACAAGCCGTCCTGATGATTAGGAAACCATGAATTAGCTGTAGGCGGCTGGTGGCTTTCTTGGAATCGTACCAAATCTTCCTCTCTTTCGTTATTTGTTTTGCGTTACTCTGAACATACTAGGAGTACGACTTTTGGTGTCGTGGATTGGCCTATACTGACATCTGTTGGTGACCTATTAATGTGCACGAAATTTCGTGTAATTGAGTTCCACGTCATTAGGTCTAAGCTTCACCCCACAAATTATAGGTGTCACCTCTTTAATTTTGTACATTTCACATTTTCATACTTGCCGGTAGGTATTAGCACTCTGAGAGATTTGGTACGATTTGAGAAAGACCACAAGCCGTCCTGATGATTGGGAAACCATGAAACAGCTGTAGGCGGATGGTGGCTTTCTTGGAATCATAACAAGTCTCTCTCTTTCGTTATATATATATATGTTTATATATATATATGTTTATATATATATATATATATATATATATATATATATAGTATTCCAACTGGATTAGTTTAAAAAAAACACTGAAGTTTAGGGAAAACACTACAACATTGTTTCCCTTGACATTGCAGTCAAAACAGGTGATGGCCAATAAAGAGTCGAGATTTCAAAAAATCAATTTTCATTATCAAGACATATGGAATGCACAAGAAAATTTAGAAAAACGGGTAAACTATTGTAACAATGAAAACAACTTTCTAACACGAGGATGCTTTCGAGGAAATAACAATTGCACATAATCAGTAAAACACACATTTACTACATATATATATACCTACACTAGTTTGTGAGAACACATTAAAATAGAGTTGATCAGACTACAAATTAAAAACTTGGGAAATTGATAATAGGGATATGAGATAAACAAATCAAAATCAGTGTAAAAGTACGTTGACAAGTAGGGCGTATGCGCGAAAACCACCTGTTTTGTCCCCACTCTTATTGAATTGAATAATGGCGGCAAGTTTGAAAATCGCACATGGTCGTCCCAGCCCTTTTTGTCCAAATTGAGCAAATAATTGTAAATTACACTTAAGTTCGCAATATCAGTTCTCTTGTTGATTCAATTTGATTTATTTTTTATACAGCCCATTTCTGAAAAATTAATTTTGGAAAAATTGTTTTCTCTAGCTAAAATAGTTGGATTATTGAAATTGCCGTCATGTTTAAACTTGATGATTTTGTTTAAATTACAATCACTTATATGCGACCTAATGCCCCTTGTTAATTTCTCCCCGTTTGCCCTATGGCTTTGTTGCAATCTAGACAGGGAATGCTATATACAGGGTGTCCCTGGACTTCCTCTTTTCCCCCCGGAAATGTTTAGATGGGGTCAAAATATCACCAGTACTTCATATAACTTTTGTTCCTGAAAGCCTTCGTTACCAAGTTACGGGCCCTCAAAGTTACAAAATGAAAAATGTTTTTCTTTGATAACTTTCAAAGTGAATATTCAAAATCATCTGAATTTTGGTGATTGACTGAACAAATGAATTCCTTCGATGAGCTTTCATGCAGGAGTCAGTTGTTTTGCTACAAAGTCAGGAACGGACTACCCACGATGGTCCACACCCCAAAACTTTGAAATGACGGATAATTTTTCAATAGTTTTCAACAAAATAAGGTTACGTAGACAATTTTCTGAATAAAAGTACTCGTGTGGAAAGTCGATCGAAGCAACGATTCTTGATAAAAATGCAGTTTTACTCGACGACATCAAACTTGATCGCCTATTATTTTAAATGAAAAATGTTCACAGTAGAAATACTAATGCTAACGTTAATTCAACAACATTTAAGGGAAAAAAAAAAATCGTAAAAAAAAGTACAGTACCTAGTTGAAAGTTTCATTACAATGTATTTTTTAAAAAATATAAGTTATGTAGATTCGTGGTGTTTTTGAACTAACAAGCTACTCCACTATGAACTATCGAATTCAGTCCATATTTTGTATGTACGAGTGGAATAAGCACGTTTCGTGTTCTGTTATCTGAATCTCATGAAACTCAACATTTGGATGTTGCAAATTCGTATTCACAGCTTAAATGTTGAGGAGTTTCACTGATAAGTATAATTTCATGGGATAAAATCTTCAACCCGAAAATAAATTGAGCTGAAAAAACGCACATCGGAAGACATAACTAATAAAAAGCGAACGAATAAACTACAAAAACGGCTGCACATGAATAGGTGAAAAATATCTGGTGAATAAATTTATGTTCCATTTCTTCCACAGATGTTGGCAAAAACACCTTGTAGAAAGAAATAAAATTAGTGTGGATAAAAAAGGACACGAGCATTTGGTAATGCTGCAGAAGCCCGTCGTCTCTATGCCGAGCATTTTCCCAATCGAATGTTACCGGCAAGAGAAACGTTCGAGCGTGTCGATCGCAGCTTGAGGGAGACAGGTATGTCTAATGGATAATCAAGTGGAGCCTGTTGTTTTATTTCGATATTATTGTAGGTTCAGTTTTGCCAAAACGAGGTGGTGAGAGCGCTCCTAGGGCTGTGCGTACCGTTGTATTGAAGGAAAATATTTTGGAAGCTGTCGCTGATGATCCTTCAATAAGCATCAGAAACCTATCAGAACAGTTCCATACATCCAAGTCCACTATTTATAGAATAATTAGGGAACAACTGCTCCACATCCAAAAGGTACATGCCATGACACCTGAAGATTTTCCAGAACGACTGGAATATGCCAATTGGTTCCTGGATAAGCAAAGAGAGGATATTACTTTTATTACTCGAGTTTTATTCACTGATGAAGCCGGTTTCAGTAGAGATGGAGTAATCAACTCTCATAATCTACACATATGGGCCGAAGAAAATCCCCATGGGATATTGCAAACCAAACACCAACGGAAATTCAACGTGAATTTTTGGGCTGGTATCATAAGAAACCATCCTATAGGACCATTCGTTCTACATGACTGATTGAAAGGAGAACGTTACTTGGAGTTCATTCAGAACGATTTGAATGGACTTTCGGAACATGTTCCATTGCAAACCCGAAGAGATATGTGGTTTATGCATGATGGCGCTCCTCCTCATTTTAGTTTGATTGTGCGAGACCATCTGAACCAGATTTTCCCCAATAGATAGATTGGTAGAGGTGTGGGCCATATTCATGACCACCGCGGTCTCCGGATTCAAATCCATTGGATTTCTTTCTGTGGGGGCATCTAGAAAGCCTCGTTTACGCTATACCTATTCACACCAGTGATGCCTTGTTGAATAGAACTACATTACATTGTGGAGCCATACGAAACGACCCTGTCATGCTATTTCAAGTGCAGAGAGGGTGTTTGCGTCGACTAAGAAAATGTATTGAGAGAGACGGGGGTCATATCGAGCAGTTTTTGTAGCGGATTTTGCATTTCTGTTTGCTCTTGAGGCTTGCGATTGATTATTTACACCATGAGTTTTGTAAGGTAAACGTGTTTGCATGATAAAAATTCGTTATGAACATTGTACCTATCATTTCTATTTCCATTACAAATTAATCTTTTCGAATAATGGTAGACATCTCAGGTTGGATGTCGTCGAACAAAAATGTATTTTTATCAAAAATGGTTGCTCCGATCGATTTTCCTCACGAGTACTTTTATTCAGGAAATTGTCCAGATAACCTTGTTTTGTCAAAACATGTTGACAAATCCCAGTAATTTCAAAGTTTTGGGGTGTGGACCATCGGGGGTAGTCCGTTCCTGACTTTGTAGCAAAACAACTGACTCCTGCATGAAAGCTCATCGAAGGAATTAATTTGTTCAGTCAATCACCAAAATTTAGATGATTTTTAATATTCACTTTGAAAGTTATCAAAGAAAAACATTTTTCATTTTGTAACTTTGAGGGCCCGTAACTTGGTAACGAAGGCTTTCAGGAACAAAAGTTTTATGAAGTACTGGTGATATTTTGATCCCATCTATACATTCCCGAGAGAAAAAGAGGAAGTCCAGGGACACCCTGTATAATATTTGCACACTCCAATCTATTAACTACATTAGAATGCTAGATATAACATTTGCACACACTAACGTATTCACTACATACGAATGCTATATATAACATTTGCTCACACTAACGTATTTACTACATACGAATGCTATATATAACATTTGCACACTTCAATGTATTAACTAGATTTTATGAACAAGATAACTGATATTGCAAACTCAATTGTAATTTACAATTATTTGATCGACGACGATTTTCAAACTAGCCGCCATTATTCTATTCAATACCAGTGGCGACAGAACAGGTGGTCCTCGCTCATTGGACGCCCTACTTGTCACCGTACCTTTGACAATTATCAGACAGCCCTCGATGTTCCATGGCTTTGATAACCACTTGTTTTGTTGGTTTATCTTATATCCCCAATAGCAATTCCCCCAGTTTTAAATTGTTTTTAATGTGTAGTCTGATCAACTCTATTTTAACGTCAACAAAGAGTAAACATTCCCAAAGTCTTCTCTTCTCCATGACAGTTCAATATAAATTAAACTAAAGGTTGGTAGATGAAAAACAGAAAATAACTACTTTCCTGGCTAATGTTATTTTCTAAAAGCCTTGATTGTGTTTGGTTCAAATCAATCTCGCCTGACACCTATAGACGGGTTTCGTGCTGTTGGCCCTCATCAGTACAGGGCAGTCCCAGCCAAAGATGCCAAGATCCCAGCACAGGCTGAAGCGAGACTGAATTAAACATCAACACAGCCATGCCTTAGTCAACAATGCATACAAGTAACAAGGTGAATTTCAAAATCACCTGCGAAACGGCACTTGGTGACAGAAAGGAACACTCCAGAAACCCAATAAAACCTATTTCGAATGAAGTTGAAATAGGAGTGGCTACTTGGCCGACTACCATATGAAATACAGAGGAAAGCCACTGTTCTCGCAAAATGGAGAGGAATATTCAACAAAGATTAAACTAAACACAATCATGACTTTTAGAAAAAAACATTTGCAATTTAGTATTCATTTATATGAATTATTGCATAGATGTCGAGCAGATATCATTCAACATTCTGCGTGGTATTAGCCACGAAAGTAGTTGTTTTCTGCTCTTCATCTACCAACCTTCAGTTTAATTTATATCAAACTGGCATGTAGAAGCCTTTGGGAATTTTCACTCTTTGTTGAATATTCCTCTCCATTTTCCGAAAACAGTGGCTTTCCTCTGTACTATTTTAATGTGTTCTTACAAACTAGTTTGTATAGTGTTTTACTGATTATGTGCAATTAATATTACCTCAACAGCAAACTTCGTTTAAGTTGTTTTCATTGTTACGAGCTTACCCGTTTTTCAAAATTTTCTAGTTTCTTCCAGATGTCTTGATAATGAGCTTTTGAAAAATTTAATTTTTTGAAAGCTCGCCTTTTCAACTTTTCTTATTGGTCATCACCTTTTTTGACTGTAACCTCAAGAAAAACACTATTTTAGCTTTTTCCCTAAACTTCAATCGAGTACATTCTAAAAATATTCCTATTTATATACAGAATGTCCCAAAATTAGATACACAACGAAGTTCTGTTTTTTTCAATGGCAACCCCCCATTTTTGTTAAATTTTTGGATTCGCCACTAAATGGGGATTTCCCAAACGACTTTTTTATCAATTGAAATCAAAGATCCAGTCAAAATTCTATCAAAAATACATTTTTAACTTTTTTTTTCGAAGTTTCTAGGAACTAAAGGATCCTAACAGTTCATATATGTTGTGTTCAAAGTAGCACCCTGTGATGACATAGAATGGGTATGATCAATCAGATTCGAGGACAGGTTGAAAATGAAAACGGCAACGTCGCTAGGTTTCAATTGACAAATGTATCTGTCAAAAAATATTTTGTGGCGAATGTTTGAAAAATCTTAATTCTTTTTTCGTGCGCGTGCCATTCGAACATAAGTATATTGGAGTAATCATACGTGAAAGCTTCATCAGACAACTTACCAAAGGTTGACAGTGATATGGTGAACGATTATAGACAATTTGAACTTTTTCAGTGCGGAAGTGCGCAATGTGAAAACGTAACGGTATGTTAAATTTTCAGTGTTCTGTTCATTTTTATCAATATTTTCCATTCCGCATGTCGAATGACCTATGGAGATAGGGCTATATATCTTATGTTCAACTGAAACGCGATTGTTTCCTAGTAAAATAAATAAGAAAGCCTACAATGTATGCGCTGTAGTAGACGAAAAAGAGGAACGGGTAGTCTTCAGTGTGTGTTTGGATTGTCCAGCTTCAGAAGGTAATTAAAAATGCATTATTTTCCTTCTAAATTTACATACCTAACCCTTTTAGGGGGATGTTAGCACGGAGTTGCTTTTTGTTATGCCGCCGACAAGTTTTCTTGGGTGTTTCATCGCTCTGAACCATTTCTTTTGAGTAGATGTACCGTTGAGAAACCGTATGATTTTTCGGCATTGACTATGATTATCCATTTGGATAACCAGTTTTGCAGTAGATCCAGGTGATTTTGAAGTTTTTCTGAGGCTCTGCCAGAGTCCAAATTATTATGAAGGTGTTGTCAGCGATAGTTGCCATCACGATGTTTGTTATCTGTTGTAAGTATATTCGTAGTGAATATCAGAAACAGCAACGGTCCAAGGACACTATTCTGGGGAAGCCCACATAAGAAATGCAGTAATAAAGAGAGTGAGGTATTGATTTCCACTTGGAAGAAGCGTTCGCTGTGATAGGATTTCTGGATTAGGTGAATTTGATAGGACATTTGTTTTTACAGCTTCAACAATAAATCCTGATACCAAACTTCGTCGAACGCTTGTTGTATAGTATATATTAAAAAACCGAGGCGCAGAACTTATTTTCTCCTAGACACTTTATGGTTTTATTCTCAATTATATTGCATTGTTGTATTGTGAAATATTTTTCTCCAAATTCAAATTGATTGTATTGAATTACGGTATCAATGGAACTTGTAAATGAGAAATGGAATTTTTGTCATTCCGAGATATATAAATATTTTCCTTTAACACAAATTATTACTGGTGTGAAGTTAGCCACACTGAGTTAAATAAAATCTCGATTATTTTATTATCTCTTTTTTTTTCACATGGATTTTTATTCATTAAGGGGCGTGAATACACTGAGATTTTCAGTTCCAACTGAAGAGTGAACATTTGACCAGACTTATAAGAAAGTTCGTAGAATGGTTCGGTAGTTATTTAAAAAAATTCACAGAGGCCACAAATGACTTTTTACATCTTTCTGGGTGGAAATGGGTATTGATACATTTGGAAGTCACAGAGGCCACAAATGGCTTTGTACACCTTCATTTTTTATTGGTCTTTCCTTCATCACCGATAAGACGCCAGAGTTTGCCAGGCATGAAAACGGGGGCTGATATATTTCGAAAAGTCAGAGGCCACAAATGGCTTTCAGCTTGTAATATACTATTGTATTGTTTTTATTATCACTGATAGGACGCCAGAATCTGCCATGCCGTCAAAGGGGATGAACATGGGGTAGGATACATTTAAAAAATTCACACCAGAAAGGTGTTAATTTCTGTTGGTAGTTTGTTATTTTTATTGGTCTTGGCATTGAAGGGGGTGAAAATGGGGGTTGATTTATTTTGAAAAAAAAATTGTTCAATAACCCGACTACGAAAGAAGTCGCGCTCTGAAAAGTACGAAATAAGAATATTCTTCTTCGAAATTCTTATCCACCAACTATTCAATTATTTATCGTCTAACAAGTAGACAACTATACAGTGCGCGGCTAAATTATAGAACAAATTCAATATATCGCAAGAAATGTACTTTTGACAAAAATTCTGAAAGAGGTCGATTTTTGTTTTTAAATGCCGATTTCGGAATGTATATTCTAAAGAGGTAATGTCACTGGTTTTGATGTGGTGACGTAATCGGTAATTTTTTTAAATTGAAATAGATGTCCTGTGATACTTCATCTGAAAGGTCTTTCAATATTGCATTCAATGATGGGTGAAAAAAAATATATTTTATTTAAATGTTGTATTTTGTTTTATATAAAGTTTTTCTGATTTGTTGAGAATATGAAGATGTGGAATCATCTGCAATTGATCAGATGTGGAATCATCCGCAATTGAAAGATAAACTTTAGTCACTATCCTCCATCGTCAAGATAACCTCTCGTGGGGTATTCATGTTGAAAAGGGAAACATTCTCAATTGAATATTGGATAGAAATATTTTTCTGTGAATTGAAAAATTCACGATAAAAATGAAGTTATTTTTTGTGAATGTCTAACAGAATACAACTAATTCCCCGGCTAAAGCCACGATTGACATTGAACTACATCTGCTAGATATTCTAAAATAACTCTGACTAAAAAGAAAAAAATCTGAAATTGAAAATTTGCATTTTTATTCAGATAGTTATTTGATTTTCTATTCCAGTCTTAATCAAGAACTCGTTAAGATGAATGAGGCAAAGAAGAATGTTTTCCAATAATATTAATTTTTGTTCACTCTGTACAAACAAATCAAACTATTTATTAGCATTGAATTCAGTATTGAAAGACCTTTCAGATGAAGTATCACAAGACATCTATTTCAATTTAAAAAAATTACCGATTACGTCACCACGTCAAAACCAGTGAAATAACCTCTTTAGAATATATATTCAAAAATCGGCATTTAAAAACCAAAATCTTTCAGGATTTTTGTTGAAAGTACATTGCTCGCGAAAAATCGAATTTATTCCATAATTTACCCGTGCACTTGTGTTGAGATGACGTTAGCTCAGTTCTGCTAATTCCATTCCAGCAAATACTTTGAAATTGGATTGATATTAATTATTACAGTCAGGTAACGCAGACATTAGTTATTGTCTGCTTGACCCACCCTGTACTGACGAGGGGCATATACCCCGAAACCGGTCTACAGGTGGTCAGCCTGAGTGAAGTTGTTAATATTGATCCATTTCGCAACAAACATTTGCAAAGTACCTCGTAGGACCTTGCACGTTTATCCATCGGATGTCATTCAACGTCCGTCGAGGCATTAGCCAGGCAAGTAGTTGTTTTTCGATGGATATGCGACCAACATACATACATAGGTTTTTGTAGTCAGCTGTCTTGAGGAATAAGACATTTTTCATTCTCAAATAAATTATTTTGGTTTTATTTTCGCGAGAAAGTGTATGTAGTGCCGCTGGGCAATTAATGTTTGAGTTAGGTTTTATTTTGTTTTCATTAGTATATTTGTTTTTGCTCAGTGATAATATTCATATTGATTTTGTTCCAGTGCAATTCAAAGAATCGAGAATACAAAGCAAGGTGAAATAAACTGTAATATGTTTCGGAATTGTTTGGCCCGTAGTTTCGGCTCTCTTTACTATTAAGTCATCCATGTGCGTTACCTTATTACAATTTATAAATCCAATAAGTTTTATACATTTTGGTAATCACCTTCCAAACCTTGGGTGATACCTTATTTGGTACGTTTGGAAAAGAAAAAGTGTTTCGCTCAAAATGCGCCATTTTGATTTTTTTCAACGTCGTCTATCCAAGAATATAGGTTATGAATGAAATAAAAAATATAAAGAAACCGACTATCCATCACGTTTATAGCCTAAACGAACATCTAAAACGCGATTTTGACGGCCTGGAAAATTCTGGCGTCTCATCAGTAGTGAAGAATTACAAGCAGAAAGGTGTACAAAGCCATTTGTGACCTCTGAGAATTTTCAAATACATATCAACCCCCATTCTACCCCCCTTTTATGGCCTGGCAAACTCTGGCCTTTCATCAGTGATCAAGGAAATACCAATAACAATTACATATTCCAAGCAGAAAGGTAAACAAATTCATTTGTGGTCTCCGTGAATTTTCAAATTTTATCTACCCCCTTTGAGGGACTGGCAGTTTCTCGCGTCTCATTATAAATGAAGAGAAGACCACTAACAATAACATATCACAAGTAGAAAGATGTACAAAGCCATTTGTGCCATCTGTTAGATTTCAAAATATTTCAACATCCATTTTCACCCCCTTTGACGGCCTGGCAAATTCTGGCGTCTTATCAAAGGAAAAACCAATAACATATCCCAAGCAGAAGGTTGTACAATTTGTGGCTTGTAGCCTCTGTGAAAGTTTAAAATATATAAACCCTCATTTTCTCCCCATTTAATGGCCTGCGAGATTATGGCGTTTTATCAGTGATGAAAAAGACAAACACAAAGGTGCGCAAAGGTGCACAAAGCCGTGTATGCACGGCTACTATATTATAATAAAAATCATTAATAACTCCAAGAGGTTTTTAAATATTTTCTGAAATATGTTTCAGAAAATATTTAAAAACGTTAGTGTTTTTCTCCGCTTTGCTGTTGTAACATGATGTTTTGTGACATCCCTGATTATAGTTATTTGAGAGTTGGTTAGGGTAAGATAAAAAAACTGAAACCACTATTTGTTGCTGCAAAGTTTTCTGCTCAGCAATTTGTTAGATTAACGAGATTTGTGAGATACAAATCACTATCATATGTGAATGACATCCATAGTGATCACAATTGTTATCTCTGAGGATATATGATTATGATTTTCCCATTTTCCCCCATTACAGCTTGCTGAGCCTCGTTATGAACATTTTGGAAAACATATTTGATATTATTGGACATCAGATATATTCGGATCCAATTAATATGGTCTCTCTTAAAAAAATACCCAATATATGTAGCTGATACCCCCCACTTCGTCCGCGTGGAATGTATATTTTTCTTTTTATTCACTTTTGTCTCCTCCTATCTAGCTTATGCCTGTGGCTTTGCAGCATCCCTTTATCCTGTTTCCCGTTATCTCATTCCTCGTTATCCACCCCACCCATTATCCGGTTCCCGTCATTCCGTTTCCGTTATCCCGTTATCCTGTTATCCGTTATCCGTTTTCCGTTATCCTGTTATCCCATTATCCGTTATCGCGTTATCCGTTTCCGTTAACCCATTATCGCGGTATTTTGTTATCCCGCTATCCCGTTTTTGCTTTTCGCGTTATCCCATTAGCCCCTTATCCTGTATGTATTTCATCCCGCTATGATGACGGGAATAGAGTATGTGACAATAAAACCACATTTCTTCATAACCAAGTGCAACCAATAGAAGGTGAGCTCCCATTTCAAGTATATTTATGTATATATATATATATATATATACTATAGTGCCGCTGGACCGTACCGTAGTATCGCACACTCGGTTTGTCATCGTCGCCAGAATAGCTCGCAGATGGTAGATTTTTTCCTACTTACTTGACACTTATCGTCAAGTTTGTTTCTTGTTGCACAAGAGAAATGATAAATGCTTCCACACTTGATGCACACAATGTTCTTATTCCACTTCGATTGGCAACATTTAAATTGCTTTTCTTTGAAAACATCATCACTAAATTTGCAGAGCACATTTTTACACTGCTCTTCAGAGACAGCCATCTTGTATATGAGACAGCCATCTTGAAATGATATATTGCCTTTACTTGCCACTACGTTGCGGTAAATATTAGGAAATAATATATTTCCCTTACTTGCCTTTTCCGCCCCACGTTTTGTGCGTCAATTGTAATGTATTGATGAATTGTAAATATAATTTGTTGATATAATGAAAATTGCTAATAGTTTTCGCTCTTCTTTGTGAGCCAAATTGTTATGATATAGATAAGTATTTTCGCCCTGTATAATATTTTAATATTTTTTACAATGTAATAATAATTGCTAGCTAACGTCACTGTTATCTCGTCACGTTGCTGCCAATTGTTATCACTTTCCTCACCACAGCTAAGCACAGTTGGTACGCCTCTTGTCTCAGATAGCCGGTTCAGGCAATTGAGCCACTACTCAATGTCAAATTTCAATCTATTCAATGGTCATAAATATGATTGTTGATCATGTAGAAAACAAACGACAAAGTATCAAAAAGCAATTATTTCCTTTATTCAGGAAAACTAAATTTTACCTGGCCTACGAAAGATAACTTACTCTAAGGTGAATCTACAAATATTCATGGATAATCATGAGAAGAGTTCATTGGTAAAATATACACAACCTCACTTTTACCTTGAAAGTGAAAATTTCTTTAATAGTTCGAAATCAATTGAAATAAAGTTCTTCCGATGGAATATGCGTTATTAGTGAAATTGTTCAGTTCGGAATGTGCACTATGGAAGGTTTATACCTGTCTGGAACTGTCGCTGTTCAATACAAGCCAGGATTTGGATTCCCTTTCATTCCAATGCTATCAGGAACTCCAATACCAAATAGAAAGGACCATACAAATTCAGCAATCAGCTTTGGATACTTGTATACGGTGTACAAATAAGGTAATGTTGGTTTTCCTCTTATAATGTGGAATTATTTAATTTTTTTTTCTCCCAAAAATATAACGTGGCATTCGTTTTAAATTTATTTTCGATCTCCTTGTGGCTTTGTTTGTTGTCACCTTGGATACCATTTTTGTTCCTTCCGTCTGCTTCGAATTTTTGAATTCGCGCACTATATTGTCACATTTTCACTGTTTATGGTTATGTGTCATAACTTATACATAAAAATATTTTTCCATTCTTATTAACTATGTACAAATTTCAATAATAATTGCCTCTGACACTTTCCCGCTCTTATTCTCTTACAATTTCAAATTCTACATGTGACCATCTGTTCCCTGATTGGCTATTGTCATCAAGAAGTTTGCTGTTCTACCATTGGCTACTTTTAGTTAGCTACAATTTCATATACTGTATGTTTCAAATTTATAAATTTGTAGATCACATTTTATTCAGGAAAATTTTGTAAATCTAGACTTTTTGTTGTCTTTTGAAGAATTATGGGTTGTAATCATTCTGACAGTGTATGAAATTGATTGTGTTATATAATTTGGACATTTTTATCTATTCATATCATACATAGGCTTATAAAGGAAATAGATCTTCTGAAATTATGTAAAAACAATCTCTTGAAACTAATAGCTATTTATTAATTATTCTTTTTATGGGTTTTTTCTTTTTAAAATATATACCTGGTTTTTCATAACATAACAATATATATATATATATATATATATATATATATCCTACTAATATTATAAACGCGAAAGTTTGTAAGTATGTTTGTTACTCTTTCACGTAAAAACTACTGGATGGATTTTAATGAAACTTCACAATAATATAGCTTATACATCAGAATAACACATAGGCTACAATTTATAAAGATATTGTGTGAGTTGTCCAAAATATGACGATAAGTGCCAAGTAAGTAGGAAAAAATCTACCATGCACTGGCGACGATGACAAACCGATTGTGCGATACTACAGTACGGTCCAGCGGCACTATAGTATATATATATATATATATATATATATATATATATATATATATATATACATAAATATACTTGAAATGGGAGCTCACCTTCTATTGGTTGCACTTGGTTATGAAGAAATGTGGTTTTATTGTCACATACTCTATTCCCGTCATCATAGCGGGATGAAATACATACAGGATAAGGGGCTAATGGGATAACGCGAAAAGCAAAAACGGGATAGCGGGATAACAGAATACCGCGATAATGGGTTAACGGGAAACGGGATAACGCGATAACGGAAACGGATAATGGGATAACAGGATAACGGAAAACGGGATAACGGGATAACAGGATAACGGGATAACGGGAAACGGAATGACGGGAACCGGGATAATGGGTGGGGTGGATAACGAGGAATGAGATAACGGGAAACAGGATAAAGGGATGCTGCCAAAGCCACAGGCATAAGCTAGATAGGAGGAGACAAAGTGAAACATAAGAAAAAATATACATTCCACGCGGACGAAGTCGGGGGTATCAGCTACATATATTGGGTATTTTTTTAAGAGAGACCATATTAATTGGATCCGAATATATCTGATGTCCAATAATATCAAATATGTTTTCCAAAATGTTCATAACGAGGCTCAGCAAGCTGTAATGGGGGAAAATGGGAAAATCATAATCATATATCCTCAGAGATAACAATTGTGATCACTATGGATGTCATTCACATATGATAGTGATTTGTATCTCACAAATCTCGTTAATCTAACAAATTGCTGAGCAGAAAACTTTGCAGCAACAAATAGTGGTTTCAGTTTTTTTATCTTACCCTAACCAACTCTCAAATAACTATAATCAGGGATGTCACAAAACATCATGTTACAACAGCAAAGCGGAGAAAAACACTAACGTTTTTAAATATTTTCTGAAACATATTTCAGAAAATATTTAAAAACCTCTTGGAGTTATTAATGATTTTTATTATAATATAGTAGCCGTGCATACACGGCTTTGTGCACCTTTGCGCACCTTTGTGTTTGTCTTTTTTTCATCACTGATAAAACGCCATAATTCGCTAGGCCATTGAATGGGGAGAAAATGAGGGTTTATATATTTTAAACTTTCACAGAAGCTACAAGCCACAAATTGTACACCTTTCTGCTTGGGATATGTTATTGGTTTTTTCACTGATAAGACGCCAGAATTTGCCAGGCCGTCAAAGGGGTTAACAATGGGGATGGAAAAATAAAATTCACAGATTAAAGGCTCTGTACAACTTGCTTGTAATATGTTATTGTTACTAGTCTTCTCTTTATCACTGATAGGACGCCAGAATTGCAGGCTCTCAAAGTGGGTGGGAATGGGTTATATTGATAATTACGAGGCCACAAATGGTTTTGTCCACCTTTCTGTCTTTGATATGTTATAGTTATTGGTCTTTTAACCAATTTGCCAGGCCGTCAAAGGGGGGAAAATGGAGTTGAAATTTTTTTTTATATGTTATTGTTAGTGGTCTTCTCTTCATTTATAATGAGACGCGAGAAACTGCCAGTCCCTCAAAGGGGGTAGATAAAATTTGAAAATTCACGGAGACCACAAATGAATTTGTTTACCTTTCTGCTTGGAATATGTAATTGTTATATGTATTTTCTTTATCAGTGATAACTCGTTATAATTTGCCAGGCCATCGAAGGGTTTGAAATGGGGGTTGATATATTTTAAGATTCACAGATGACTTTGTACACCTTTCTACTTGTAATATGTTATTGGTCTTTTCTTCATAACTCATAGTACGCCAGAATTTGCCGTCAAAGAGGGTGAAAATATGGTTGGATATAATTTTAAAATTCAGAGGCCATAAATGGCTTTGTATACCTTTCCGCTTGTAAAATGTTATTGTTATTGGTATTTCCTTGATCACTGATGAAAGGCCAGAGTTTGCCAGGCATAAAAGGGGGGTAGAATGGGGGTTGATATGTATTTGAAAATTCTCAGAGGTCACAAATGGCTTTGTACACCTTTCTGCTTGTAATTCTTCACTACTGATGAGACGCCAGAATTTTCCAGGCCGTCAAAATCGCGTTTTAGATGTTCGTTTAGGCTATAAACGTGATGGATAGTCGGTTTCTTTATATTTTTTATTTCATTCATAACCTATATTCTTGGATAGACGACGTTGAAAAAAATCAAAATGGCGCATTTTGAGCGAAACACTTTTTCTTTTCCAAACGTACCAAATAAGGTATCACACAAGGTTGGGAAGGTGATTACCAAAATGTATAAAATTTATTGGATTTATAAATTGTAATGAGGTAACGCACATGGATGACTTAATAGTAAAGAGAGCAGAAACTACGGGCCAAACAATTCCGAAACATATTACAGTTTATTTCACCTTGCTTTGTATTCTCGATTCTTTGAATTGCACTGGAACAAAATCAATATGAATATTATCACTGAGCAAAAACAAATATACTAATGAAAACAAAATAAAACCTAACACAAACATTAATTGCCCAGCGGCACTGCATACACTTTCTCGCGAAAATAAAACCAAAATAATTTATTTGTAAATGAAAAATGTCTTATTCCTCAAGACAGCTGACTACAAAAACCTATCCAATAGGTGTATGTTGGTCGCATATCCATCTAAAAACAACTACTTGCCTGGCTAATATAAAATCTAGATCTAGATCATATAAAATGAGTCATCTCAACAATGATGATCGCCAAGGTATGTACAAACATCATTTTTCTACCTTACCCTTCCCCCAGACCAAACATTTCTCCCTTGCACATGTCAGCCACTGTTATTTCCATCTTCACCATAACTCAAAATGTTCATCCTTTCAGATTTAATTGTCAATTATTACGGGAAAAAAATTGAAAACCAATAAAAAAAATCCCTAATGAAGATTCCTCCGGCCTGAGGCGAAATGTCTAGGATAGTTTTATTTTTATTTTTAACACAAGAATTCCAAACCTAAGAACCCCCAACCAAAAAATGAAGATACTAGGATTCAAGAAAACCCAAACATAAATATATATATATATATATATATATATATATATATATATATATATATATATATATATATAGATGTGTCCCTGGACTTCCTCTTTTTCTCTCGGGAATGTATAGATGGGGTTAAAATATCACCAGTACTTCATATAACTTTTGTTCCTAAAAACCTTCGTTACCAAGTTACGGGCCCTCAAAGTTACAAAATGAAAAGTGTTTTTCTTTGATAACTTTCAAAGTAAATATTCAATATCATCTAAATTTCGGTGATTGACTAAACAAATGAATTCCTTCGATGAGCTTTCATGCAGGAGTCAGTTGTTTTGCTACAAAGTCAGGAACGGACTACCCCCGATGGTCCACACCCCAAAACTTTGAAATGACTAGAATTTGTCAATATGTTTTGACAAAACAAGGTTACCTGGACAATTTCCTGAATAAAAGTACTTGTGTGGAAAATCTATCGGAGCAACGATTATTGATAAAAATGCATTTTTGTTCGACGACATCCAACCTGAGATGTCTACCATTATTCGAAAAGATTAATTTGTAATGAAAATAGAAATGATAGGTACAATGTTCATAACAAATGTTTATCATGCAAACACGTTTACCTTACATAACTCATGGTGTAAATAATCAATCGCAAGCCTCAAGAGCAAACAGAAATGCAAAATCCGCTACAAAAACTGCTCGATATGACCCCCGTCTCTCTCAATACATTTTCTTAGTCGGCGCAAACACCCTCTCTGCACTTGTCATTTTTATCCACACTAATTTTATTTCTTTCTGCAAGGTGTTTTTGTCAACATCTGTGGAAGAAAGGGAACATAAATTTATTCACCGGATATTTTTCACCTATTCATGTGCAGCCGTTTTTGTAGTTTATTCGTTTGCTTATTATTAGTTATGTCTTCCGATGTGCGTTTTTTCAGCTAAATTTATCTTCGGGTTAAAGATTTTCGCCCATTAAATTATACTTATCAGTTAAACTCCTCAACATTTAAGCTCTGAATACGAATTTGCAACATCCAAATGTTGAGTTTCATGAGATTCAGATAACACAACACGAAACGTGGTTATTCCACGCGTACATACAAAATATGGACTGAATTCGATATTTCATAGAGGAGTAGCTTGTTAGTTCAAAAACACCAAGAATCTACATAACTTGATATTTCATTTGAAAAAATATCTACATTGCGAATGAAACTTTCAAATAGGTACTGTACTTTTTGTTCACGACTTTATCTTGGCATATTTTGTATTATCCCTGTTATAAATGTTGTTGAATTAACGTTAGCATTAGTATTTCCACTGTGAAATTTTTTAATTTCAAATAATGGTGGACGATCGGGTTTGATGTCGTCGAGTAAAACTGCATTTTTATCAAGAATCTTTGCTCCGATCGACTTTCCACACGAGTACTTTTATTCAGAAAATGGTCTACGTAACCTTATTTTGTTGAAAACTATTGAAAAATTATCTGTCATTTCAAAGTTTTGGGGT
This sequence comes from Gonioctena quinquepunctata, assembly GCA_018342105.1. NCBI lineage: Eukaryota > Metazoa > Arthropoda > Insecta > Coleoptera > Chrysomelidae > Gonioctena > Gonioctena quinquepunctata. The sequence continues at coordinate 398,453 of JAFIRS010000373.1, read as the reverse complement.
GTGGACCATCGGGGGTAGTCCGTTCCTGACTTTGTAGCAGAACAACTGACTCCTGCATTGAAGCTCATCGAAGGAATTCATTTGTTTAGTCAATCACCAAAATTTAGATGATTATGAATATTCACTTTGAAAGTTATCAAAGAAAAACATTTATCATTTTGTAACTTTGAGGGCCCGTAACTTGGTAACGAAGGCTTTTAGGAACAAAAGTTATATGAATACGTGATATTTTGACCCCATCTATACATTCCGAAGGAAAAAGGAAGTCCAGGACACCTGTATATATATATATATATATATATATATATATATATATATATATATATATATATATATATATATATATATATATATACATATATGTATATATATATATATATATATATTTACTTTTTCTTATATTTTATAACTATTTTATTACTATTAATTTGTGACTTACTATTATTTATCTCATGACATTGTGTTTGTCAACAAGAGTTATATTCTCTTGGAATACAATAAACATGTTGAAAAGTGAAACATTCTCAATTGAATATTGATAGAAATATTTTTCTGTGAATTGAAAAATCACATCTTATTTTATGAACATCCTGTTCATATTTTCAACAAAACAATAAACATATTCTATATTCATGAAATCGAACATTTTTCCATTCTATTGGGAATACACGATATTCACGTATCCCCGAACAATGACGAGTATGTTCTCTTGAACGGGTTTCCATAAATCGCTTGTTTTGACCAATGTATATTTTTCACTTTCACGGTCGTATTCGAAACTCACGTGCTCTGAAAACGTTCCTTCGGAGAAGTAAATGCGATGTCCCTTCACTCTCAGCTCGCTAGCATCGCGTCTGAAAGCCATCGAATTAAGCTGGGTGAGCGGCTAACGGACGGACGGACGCTAGTCAGGCATCTGCAAATTACTCTGACACACACAGGCGTGCGGAACGCGAAGTGTAGGTAGATAAGGGCGAAGGGGCGCAAGGGGGTGGGTGGGTCGTCGGCGGGTGGCGAACGACGAACGGACAGCAGGGAACGGCACAATGGCCGCCGACGCTCGCGGCAATCGCGTGTGTAGTTAGAGATCGCGGACCCGCGGGCCAAGGATTATAGATTAGGGGGATGGCGTCGAGCTCTGATCGAGTTTAAAAGACGAAATGTGTAACACACATATACCTGAAGTCAACATCTATTTTTCAATACTATACTTTCATTTTCATTCATTCGTCCATTGTTATCAAGTCGCATTTTGAGAAGTAATATTATTTTCATGAGTCTCATCTTAGTTTGTTATATTTACATCGTTGGAATACTAGACATTTTTGTGTAAGTTGTAATTGTAATAAATTGGAATTTTTTTTAGCTTGTTTTAATTATGTTTTCAGTTTTGGAATATTATTGTTTGTATTGAATGTTAGTTGTGAAAAGGTAATTTAGAAGTTGTAATCATGAAAACTGGCTAGACGCTGTGAAGTCACTCAATCACAAAATTGCATAAGTAACCCCTTCACCCCACTTATTCACTTCACACCTATATGCGCATTTCGATAAGTAAGTTATCATCGTCAGTAGGTTAACTACACTAAATGAATTGTAACATTATCTTACAATGTATACATCTGCTGTTTCTAATTGGGTTATTTTAATTTAATTACTGTTCCTCAAGTCGCTAATCGGATCTTGGATGGGGATAAAGGAAAACAATGGTGAATACATAGGCCCATTATCCTCAATAAGTATTTTTTATTATGGTTTATTATGGATAACAATACTCTCCAGGCAGTCTGATTTTCTAGAGTCGTTGACCAATTTGATGTGTCTGTGTCAAAAATACAAAGCCATCATCCACGTACACAAACAAAATTGGCTCAGGTACGTGGATGACGTGTTTTGTATTTTTGACTCGAAAAATCAAAACATAGACGTCCTCCTAACATCCATGAATTCAGTGTTCGAATGAATTAACTTCACGGTAGAAATGGAAATTGACGGACGATTACCTTTCCTTGACACTCTGGTCATCAGAAATAAAGAGCATTTGGAAATAGACATCTACAGGTTCATCCCAGCCAACAAAACATCACATTCTACACAAAATGGCTGGTATAAATTTTCTTATACACAGAACCATAAACTTCCCATTGAATGCTGATTGTTTTCAAAATGAAATCAAGAAGATCAAGGAAATAGCAATAATTAATGGATATACACCAGACATTATTGCTAATCTCTTGAGAAAGAAGCGTTTCATTCGATTTGTGAATGAAACCACGACTCTAAGCAAAAGATTCGTGAGAATCCTTCTCCATCCAAACCTCACGAAAGGTCTCAACACTATATTCCGGGATGTACATTTCCAAGCAGATTTCTATGACATTGTTACTGGATTACTGGAGTGAGCCCATTGGTACCAAGTTTCCAGACCCAATCGGTGATAGAAATAACTTGCAAATGTTATTAGGAAACCCGAAGGACAAAACTGACACTTTAGATAATTTATGAAATTAGTTGTCAAATTTGTGACAAAGTCTATTATGGTCAGACGAAACGTTCAATTTCCAAGAGGTTCCACTAACATTGGGCCCATGCTACTTACCGAAGGGAGAATAAGTCAAGTGTGGCTGACTATATGAGGCACAAAATTGACATTCATAATTTGAAACTGATGAAATCGGTCAACGACACTAGAAAATTAGACTGCCTGGAGAGTATAGTTATCCACAAAAACCATAATAAAAATTTACTTAATGAGGATAATGGGCCTATGTCACCATTGTTTTCCTTGATCCCCCCCCACATCCTCATTTTTCGGTTCGTGCATTGGCGGTGGAGATTGGGATCAGTGAGTCGTCTGTGCACAGAATTTTCAAACAGTACAGATGTCATCCCTTCAAAATACATTTACGACAAGGACTCAGACATACAGATTTCGAAAGACGAATGGCATTGCTCACATTCAAGTTTTAGTCCAACTTCCTCGATGAAATCTTGTGGAGTGACAAATCCCGCTTCCATAATAATGGCACTGTTAACCGATATAACATACCCTATTGGCCACAGGACAACCCTCACTGGATACAAGAAACCAATTTCCAAACTATGTGGGGTGTGAACGTGTGGTGTGGTTTACATAATGGACGTCTCATCGGCCCTCATTTTTTCCAAGACACTTTGACGGGCCACCGATATCCACATTTCTCGGAAAATTGTATTCCTGCATTACTAGAAGATATTCCAATTGAAGAACGACTACAAATGTGGTTGCAACACATAACCATAATATAGTTACTACATTCCTCAATAATACCTTTCAAGAGCGTTGGATTGCAAATAGTGGACCTGTTCGATGACCTGCACGTTCTCCAGATCTCACGCCACTGTACTTTTTCCTATGGGGATATTTGAAACGAGTTGTCTTCGAAACTCAACCAATAAATATTGAAGATTTAACCCAGAAAATTTCAGAGGCTTGTAGTACCGTTACTCCGGAAATGATTAGAGCTTCCTGTACTCGCGCGCTGATTCGGCGACTTGATGCATATGTGGCAAGTGCTGGCCAACATTTCAAACAATTTCTGTGGTATAATGTATTATTCAAAATAGAGATGAGCTTGTATTTTTATTTGCCATAATTTTGCATGCCATTCTAGCTACCATGATACATCATCGAATGAGAAATGAAAAAGACTGTAAGTTGAACCAACACAAACATGGAGGTGCAATTTGAAAAACAAAAGTTAGGGGCGGTTTCTCGGGGGTTGTTTGCCAGGGGGTGGATTTTGCTATGCTGCATGAACGAGCTTATGGTCTCCTACGACAAGTATTTTTTTTCAATTTTCTTTTCTGCAAATAACTGAAATATCTGCTGGCCTAAAAGCTCTGGGACACCCGGTATAGTTGTCCATAACCACCTGTAGTAGCTTCAGTAAGGATGGAGGAAGAATGATGTGGGTGACTTCGAAATGGTAGAACTTCTCTTTACTACTTATTCAAGATCTTCTCTAATTCATAATTTTATTGACCTCTCTGTAGGAGTGCTGTAAAATGCGCATCAACTCCTGGTCACTTGAATAGTTGCATTGAGTTTATTGCTCATGTCAACCGTTGGGCAAAGTAAATAGTTTTAGCCGTTTCCCAGTGTTTTTTCTAGGTTTGCTGTGTTCTTTCTCTCTCCGCCTTGTACTGAAGCTTTTCTGTTTATGTGGTAGAACTAGCATCCTTCCATCCAAAAAGGTATTCCCGCAATTGTTTGTACGCCCGTTACCGATATTGGCCTATACCCATCCATTGTTCTTGAACGAGCGTTTCCTTGGATGCTGATCAGCATTATTTCGCATTTCCTCATTGTCGAACTTCATGTCATCTTGGCGCACCATGCAAAATTATAAGTGTTCTATATCATTTTCCTAATGCAGCTTGTATCTTCCATAGAATATAAACAAATTCGTTTGGGTAATTTCTTGTCAGAGCAGCCATCTTCACTTAGACGTCCTGAATGGAAAGTTAAATATATTTTCCGAAGGTTATTTCATTCAGGAATACACCTAGATTATCCATGTTTCACTGGGTTGATATTTTTATTCACTAGGTTCAAGTAGACTCGTTTTCAGTAGAGTCATTTTTTTTTATCTAGCTCATCACCACTCTCAATGATTCGTTCACTTGATACTCCTGCTATCCATCATTTGCAGCTTCTGCCATGAAGGCGAAATAATCAGTGAATGCGATAATAACCGCACCACTCTCAGGAACATCCTAATACTCGACCATATAGAACATTAAGGATCCAGAACTCTGCATGATTCTTTCGTTGAAGTAGCTCTCTACAAAATTCATGAGCTATCCTCCATTGGCTCTTCTCTTATGATCTGCCACACTGATTGCGTTTTTTTCTGAAATCGTTCAAGAATGCCTACTTTCCCGGAGCAACTTCAGACCCCAAAATACGCTAATCTAGTATTTTAGTCCGTTGCTAAGCAACAAATTTACCGGGCCGAAAACGGTCCTAGAAAACTCTTGCCGGCCTAGGCCGTCAAAATCGGTCCCTGCTGGTCTTTTATATACATTTTAGATACTAAATAAATACACGCAAACCATCAACTGACATTAAGAATATAATATTACACATATGGAACGTTTATTATAACTATTTTTGTTTATTTATATTTATGTTGCAGTTTGTACAATTATTGAACATAGGCTCTTTGTCACTTCTCCCTCTCAATATTTTATCTGCTATGTCTACTTTATTTGTAAAAGATATGTCATCCTTCATCCTCCATATATCATTCTTCGACAACGGTTGAGGATTTCCATTCCCCATGCCTCTTTAAAGCAATCAAATCTGCCCCAGCATTAACCAAAATTGTCGCAGAGGACCGACGGAAACAATGTCTTTGTATTCATGTGCATGTGGAAAATTAAAAAAATTTGCCAAACTGATATATTCCCACTACTTGCCTGCAACCTTTCCCATTTCAATATTTAAAGAAAAAGCGGCAACTTTCAAAATTTTCTGGACGACATGCAACATATTTTCTATACAATAGCATATAAGTTTCGTTTAGCACTAATGATCTTGGTTTGTTCGTTTTATTGTCGGGTATTTTAATCAAAAACTTAGATCCAAAATCTTCTATGTCATTCAAATTTAATTGATATAGTTCATCACGGCGACATGCACCGGCAACACCAAATATTAAGGCAACCTAAAAAGTAAACACTACATATCTAGGTAATTTTAGAATTCTCACATTCTAAACGTACCTTATTCATTAAGTATATATAATCTGGTGCTTGAGTAATAAACGTTTCAATTTGTTCATCTGACAAAACTTTTTACTTCTTTGGTTTATAGTTTCAGGAAAGCACGTTATTTCGACAATTCCACTCACGTATAATAATTCCCATTTGTGAGTAAATAGGAAAGAACAGAAATGCAAGTGGATAAAAAAATCGGATAAATTACGTTACCGTAGCAACTCTAGCATTTATTGTTCGTTTATCAAGCGTTGCGCGTCTCATCAGTTTGACAATTGTAAACCTGCAAATAATATTCCAGTAAGTATGTCGAGATTTGGAAATATTTGCGAGGCAGAAATAATACGGGAGATTGAAAAATGAACAGAAAATACAAAAAAAAGTCATTCCTCCATTTGGACTCAATTTAGCGAATTTTGTAAACAACGAAACTTCAATTTGGAAACCGAACAGTCAGTGGAAAATGTGGCAAGAATATTGATGGACTGGGGCTCTAATATGAAGAAACAGAATGGGAAAGATTATAAAGAATACGTGGTGAAAACAATGTGGAACGCAACAGCGAAAATGTTGCGAAGCATGTATTTCGAAAAATTTAATGTTACTTTCAACCCTTTCACTAATTTGGCATTTAAGAAATCCCGTGATGCATGTAATTCTAAGCGAAAGAACTCACAAGGTAAATCAGAAAAACATAAAACTAGTTCAATAGCATTAACTAAAAGTGAAATTGTTAAAATGGCATTAATATGGATGAAAATGTCCCATAGGTCTTTTAAAAAGATTTTTTCATATCGCTGCATATGAATTAGCTTGGCGAGGAGGTGAAGCTACAAATTGTAAAGTACACTATTTCAAAGAAGAAAAATCAAATAATAGTGATTCAACTGGTCGCATTGAATATAATACAGTTTTTTCCATAACATGTCAAGGTGGCTCAAACAAGTGCTGCGATAGTAAATGGCTAATAAAAAACATAGAAAACCCTAGCATATGCCCAGTAACATTGTTTTATAAAATATCATCACATAGACCGATAGATTATTTATAACTCCCAATCCGTTTTGGAAAAATAATTCATCGAGAGGTTGGTACAAAAATATTCTTACAGGAGTCGACAAAATTCTTAAGTGGACAAAAATTTCAACTGAAAAAATTTGACTAGATACAAAGAATAAAAAAAATTCTTATTATTCCCATCGCTCAAGTGCCGTGTCAACTTCAGCTAAAGCAGGTATTAATGAACAAGAATTAATCAAAATAACTGGACATTCCTCTTCCTAGTCTATAAAGCCTTATTAACAACTTGATAATGAGCATCATTCGCATCTTGTAACGAATCTCCGAGATAAAGCTTCGGATAATGAATTAGCCACAGTGTCAACATGTCAATGTCAACAACAAAATCTGCATCAGTAAAGGAGCAAATGTCTACTGGACCAATTGTATATAATAATTGTATTTTTAATAATTGTTCTTCCTAAATATTATTCTTCTACTTATTATTCTTTTAGTTTGTTAAATAAAGTTGAGTTGAATTGAATGTTCCTGGAATTGTCTTACCAAATACCACGTGAGCTCAGATCTAGCAGAATATTTTTTCGATGGTTTTCTGATACTTACTTTCATATATGTAATTCAACTCGATCTGTTCTGACAAAATCACTCGAGCTACGCTCTCGTGATTTTGTCAAAACAGCTCTCGTTAAATTGCCAATGAATGTAAGTATTCGAAAACAACCGCAAAAAATATCCGGCTAAATCTGAGCTCTTGTGGTATTACCCCCGAATATTTTGTAATATCTCCTTCTGTACTTAGTGTAGCTCTCAGCATGGAGTAATTTGACCATAACGTAGATGCCTTCAACTTTGTAGATAAATCGGAAAAGCAATCATGACATTTTCAGATCGGGAGGTCGTCTCTTTTTCTTGATAATAATCCATGAAACTTTTGTAAGCGTATTCATATTTTGACTTGGATTTATTTTGCAATAAATTTAAGATGACATTTTCAGCAGCATTTACTAACTCTGGTGGTGTCCCGCACACCTGGACATCATCATCACTGTCCATTTTTAAATATGTTTTAGCGAAAAGTAGGTATCAAACCGAAATAAGTAGTGAGTCTCTGACTTTTGTCACAACAATAAACAAATAGTGATCGTCAAGGAAACAATTTCATAGGCAATAAGATGGTAATCAAACATTGTTATGCATTTATAAAAATTTCCTAATTTATGATAATGTTGATTGATATTTCAGAAAAAATAGTGTGTGTACCTCGTAGTGGAAGCACATTCCCAGACTTCAATGCTTGTTGGCCTCGGCTTAACGCCTATGCCAACAATTTACATTGTCGTCGAGGAATGTATTGCTTTTACTACTAGATACACAATGTACTATGTTTCTAGCAGCATATACTATTTATGGCAAGTAACGCCAAATGTTTTGTCCTGATATACTGTCATTCTGCCGTTCGGAGATAACTCCCTTTAACCATCCTTTCGAAGAACTTCTCGACCATTCGTAGTATACGGAGTGGTCCGAACGCTGACGGCAAGGTTTAGTGAAGAGCTTGAACCAGTCAAAAATTAAAAAATAACATGTTAATCGTAACGCCATGCCGAATTGAGCACCTGCTATTTTTACATACCCTTTATTAGCTTCACCTGTATGTATGTATGAATGTATGTAACGGAATCTTTGAAATTAATTTTCACCCACTTACGGAAGCCCGAATCATTTGAATTTTTCACACGTATCAAGAACCGATTAAAAAACATGTAATACACAAGATTTGGCGAATTCACTGGTAAAAATGCCTAATATACATTTCGAAGGTTTGGTAAATCAACTAGTACGGTCTTAGTACTTTCACCAAAAGTTATGTACAAAAGACCTCATACGTTAAGGTACGGAGAGGCTGAAGAGCCATATCGACTCCCCCCTCCACCAAAAGTTAGTCAAAACTTCTCATGTGGATGAATAATCGAAGAGTTTTTTCCAGTACTTGGGAAAGTTTGAAAAATGGTTTTGTAGCAATATAAACTGAACAGTTAAAAAAGAATAAAGTCATTGGCCAAAAAATTAACTTTAATGTAAAAAATGCATTGGGTGCTTTCTGCTTACTTTTCATAATGTCTCTAGCTTTACATATAGCTAGCGATAAAAAAATTAAGACAACAATAACCCACGCTTTTCATTAAAGTACATTTTTTGGTCTATTACTTTATTCTTATTATATTTAACTTTTTAGTTCATATTGCTACAAAAGCGTGTTTTTTAGTTTCTTTAAACTATAATTTTATTTTTAAGGACGGTTGAAAATAGGAGTTACCAATGGTCATTTTCGGAGTAATAACTCGAACCTCCTCCTTATGAAACGTGAACACTATTCAGTCCAAGCTCTGAATACTCACCTATGAACAGGAATATGATCCTTTTTAGTCAAATCAATGAAAGAAAAAACCATTGAAACCATTAAAACGATTTTGATGACTTTTCAAAAGTTTGTTAAATTCAATTATTAAAAATCAGAGTCATAATTTTTTTATTCCATATTTAAAATTTTAGATTCTCGAAAAAAAATATGACTTACGGGCCTACATTATGAAATTTTTTATTTTTTATGGTCCGAAAATGTTTGTGAATTAAATAGGTTTCTTGATATTCTTTGTTTATTTATCGCTATATTTTATATTAATCATCAGAGATGATTCTTGAATAAGTTATAGAATTGTTTCCCAAATTCCACTGAAATTGTGAGAAATCATGTTTTTCCCAAGAAAAACGATAAGTGAATTTTTGACGTCACTGATGAAGAATTTTGGATTTGAGATTTTAATGAAAATTTCATAAATTAATTTTCAACCAATTAGAAGGCTCCTTTTTGTTTACGTTGCTTATAGCAACGGGAGATTATCGCGATAATTTTGTTAGTTCTTATTAACTTAATGGAATTAATAAGTGATAATTTTTCTGTCAAAAATGAAGCGCCTTATATCTATTGACAAAAGTCACTCAGAATAAAATCAAAATACATTTTGTTGCTAACTTATAATTTTTATTGATACTAACCAATTTGCTTTACATATCGAACACCGGGGCTAAAAGAGACACATCAAAAATTTTGAAAAGATTTAAAATATTATGAAATTCTTGCACTGCATCTTTTTTAATGGGCGAAAAACTTGGTGATTCTATCATTAAAAATTGTCTGTGTTTCAACAAATATATGTAATATTTTGACACTCGTTTATTCCGTTGGGCTTTGGACATCTTGTGGCTTTCTAAAATTGGTTTTAATTCCATATCAACTTTGTAAAATAATTTCTTATCTTCAAGAATATTTTCGTCCATAAACTGGTCCAATAAAAATGGTAATAATATTTTATTTATTTTTATATTTTTTTTTAATGATTTGACAATAATTAATAATATTAAATGGCAAATCACCGAGACAATAACTGCCAAATGTCAAACATTAACGAATGTTACTCAGAGCCAACTATTTACTCGTTTATATTATATGAATAATATCTAAATAAAATGTATTATCAATTTCTCCTCATTTGTACAATTAATAATATTTTTTAATGTCCGTCACATTTTAGTAACAAAAAAGTGTTACTTAACGTCAAAGTAAATTTCTCTTGTGAAAATACAATATGTTATATTTTTCTAAAATCATCGGAAATAATTTTTTTAAGCTTTAGTCGAAACTATGTAGACATAACTTCAGATGTTATGGTTGAAAACGAATTAATATTTTTACTGTTCCTGAAATTTTAGTAATAAACCTTAGTTAATGACAAGTAAAATCAACTTCTATTGTGAAAATACAGTGCGTCATATTAAACTAAACCATCGAAAATATGTTTTTTAAGTTTTATTTGAATTTAAAACTATAAAGACATTGGATTTCAGATAACAAATTTGTTATTTAATGTTTCTCACATTTTAGTAATAAAAACGAGTTACTAACGGCTAAAATGAACTTCATTTCTAGAACTCTAATTAGTTACAATTAACTGAAGCCGCCGGAAATATGTTTTTGTAGCATTTTAGCAAAAAAATTACAATAAGAAAAAATTATATATTATGTCCAACAATGTATATTTCAGAAATAAAGCAGGAAAGAAAAGCTAAAACATTCATAATAGATTAACTTTTTATTGCCTATTTAGTATAACACTACTTATTAAAGTGATTTAACGTAAAACTTTAAAATTATAACTAATTTTTGTATTAATATTAAACACGCAGTTGTTTAGACAACTCTGGAAGAAGTGTCCGGAAATATTCATAATATATTATCTACATAGGCAGACGTTGTAGTTTCACTTGCCTGAATTTGCCTCATACACTCAATAATCTTTTTGTGGTGAGAACTATTCATTTGTAGGTAAGGCTTAATAGATTGACTACTGGAATGGCCTGTTATTTTAATGAGTTGTTGTTCTTCAACTCCAAACTGTGCTAGGCTAGTGACTACTGTGGCTATGGCTGAATGATTTGTCACTTTTATTCTTTTAGTATCGATCCCAATATTTGCTGCTGACTGTTTGAACCATGTAGAGATTGTGTTTTTGCCTACCGGAGAATTCTTGTACCATTTATTAGACACCTTCTATTTTAAATTTGGTGTTGAAAAGAGACGGTCTGTTGTTATTAAACAGATACTACGTTTTTCCATCAATTTCTTAAATAATCTTACGGGGCACATTTCAGGATTAGCAACACTTTTTATAAGGAACTTGCTATCTGCAAGTTTTTTAGACCCTCCTTGCGTGGTTTTTGAAAAAACAGGGTTATATTCAATCCTGCCAGTAGAGTATCATCTATCTATTTCTTCAATAATGTATTGAATGCAGCAGTTTACTCATTCACCGCCTCTCCATGCGAGCTCATGAGCAACAATAAAGAAAAACTTTTTTTGAAGACCATCAGGTGTATCTTCATCCCATAAATGCACCATTTTACTATAATCAGCAGTCCATAATGCTGAAGAACTTTTCTTTCGTTTGGAAACATCCATCTGCAATTTACGACGTTTTGCATCTCTTGCCGCTCTAGCTTCCAAAAACTCTATATCTTTAAATGGATCAAACTTAATTTTATATGTGGTAAAATAATATTCTTGAAGCTGTTTCGCTGTGGAATTCCACATTAGTTTAATAACGTTTTCTTTGTAATCTTCAGAATTTTGTTTTTTCATGTTGAAAGCCCAATCTTTTAATATTGATGCTAAATTTGCTATGGATGTTGAAGGATCGCTCACCTTATAAGATTTTTCAACACAGAATTGCATAAATTGTTTCCACACACTAACTTTTGATCTTCTTGTATTATTAGGTACTAACTGCTCAATTTCTTTAGCAATCGAACTTGCTGATTCATTACCAAAACGAATCATTGTTTACAGAATATTATTGTAACAATAAATATCACGGGTACGACTAAAAAACTGATTGTTACTTGCTGGTCTGTCTCACCTTTCACTTCGAAATGACAAATTTTATAAAAAATTTGACATCTACGCAGAATAGGTCGTAGGGTTCATCTTCTCATCATATTAAAAGCAACTCCAATTTATGAAATTTTCTTACCGAATCTCCCACGCAGCAGAATTAATTCCCGATAATTTTTTTCTCGGTTTCACTCATGTTTTTGTTGATAGAAAATTTCCCTCGTCTTCGACTCGGGATAATTTTCTATCAACAAAAACATTCGTGACCTTGAAAAAAATTATCGGTAATAATTCTGCTGCTAGGGAGATTATAAGTGAAAATTTCACACCAACATTTTTTAACCAATAGAAAGCTTTCGTTTCAGCTCGTACTATAGCAACCACAAAACTTTGCGGAAGTTTTTCCTCCTGGGTACCCTGGGCGTGATTACAGCCATAATTTTTCTGTCAAATGCACAGCCCTCTATACGCTTTTTAAATGATTATTGTTACCTTTATCTGTCTATTTTTACAAAGGAAAAATGCTAATAATATTTTTTTTCTGTCTTTCTTCACTTAGTATAATAGAAAAGTATAGAAAAGACGATTTTATTTCTTAGAAATATATTTCCATTTTGAATAACTTGCTTTACATTATTTAAATGTTGTAGAAACTCTGCTAGTACTTCTTCTTTCTCCGATGGTGAATAACAGGGACTAGATGTTAGATGTCTATGTTTAATAACATATATATATAATACTTAGACACAATTTTGTTAAATTCAGCCTTTGAAATATGAATAAATGATCCATCAATTTCAAGTAACACTTCACTCATTTTTCTGAACAACATGTCTTGCGATGATTGAACACAGGGTTCTTGAAACAAGTAAGATAAATGTCTCAAATTTCGATGGCACTTCCTCAAATCATACATTTCGTCGCACAAAATACACACATTATATTTTTTAAAGTTTTCCATTCTGTTTCGAGTGTTTTAAATAATATTAATTAATGGATATGTCATAAGATACACCGTCAAAATAACATTTAAAAAAATAAGGTTAATGTGATAATTCCATAGCCTCCTGTTTATTTTAAACAAAAATGTTCTTTATTTTTTACGAATACCTGACAAACAAAAATCGTAAAAATAAAGCTTCCATTCACTTTAGTAACACTGATTTGTTGATAGCTAATAGCATACATTATTTTTAATGAACAAAGATTCTTTTCATGCAACTAAAATCCTAGGAAGGTCTTTATTGGGTATATAAACCCAATATAATTACAAAATGAAACAAGAAATGTTCAGGAATATTTTGCAAAAAATATACTTTTAGCAAACTTTAGTAGTAGAACTTAAATTAAAATAAACTCTTTAAGGTTCTATTGATTTGTCTTTAATTATTTCATGTAACTAAAATGCAAGGAACACGTTTCATTTGTGCCATAAATATCTAACGAATTCTTTGTGAAATATAGATGTCTATACACCTTACAAAAAAAAACGAAAAAAGAAACAACATAAACAAGTATTGAAAGTATTTATTGAACTGTATTAAAATCAAAGTTAAATGCCTTATATTATAAAAAATAATTAATTAATTATCAATATAGTTTCCATTATTTTGATAATTATTATTAATGTTGAACACACAGTTATTATAAACAATTCCTGGTTGGTTTTCTAAACCTGATGAGACACTGCGACTAGTACTGGGAATGTCTCTCATAGCTTGTATAACGCTTTTTACACGCTTTATATTAGCTTCACTTGTATGTTTGTTTGTTTGTTTGTAACCGACACCTTTGGGCACGATTTTGACCCACTTCCAGATGTCCGAATGATGTGAAATTTGGCAGGTGTACATAATTCCAGTGACAATGCATTAAGAAATTTTTGTGTGAAAAAAAAACAAAATTGCGGCTCCAATATCCCGTACGAGTTTTGTGATTATGGTCCGATTCGCTTCAAAATTGGTATCTGAGGGTTTTCATGGTCGGAGATTATAATTCTTTTGTCAAAATTGGAAAAATTCAAAATGGCGGCTTCAAAATGGTGGACGAGTTTTGTGATTGTGGTCTGATTCTATTCAAAATTGGTATGTAGGGGTTTTTGTGGTCGGAGATTATAATTCTTTTGTCAAAATTGGAAAAATTCAAAATGGCGGCTTCAAAATGGGCGAGTTTTGTGATTTGGTCTGATTCTATTCAAAATTGGTTGTGGTTTTTGGGGTCGAATATTATGATTCTTTGTAAAATTGGAAAATTTAAGATGGCGGCTTCAAAATGGCGGCCGAGTTTTGTGATTATGGTCTGATACTATTCAAAATTGGTATGTGGGGGTTTTTGGAGTCGGAGATTATTATAACCTTATTTGATAAAATTATTCCATTTTTCAATTTGCAAAAAAATAATTAAAATAATAGTTTAAAATAAATTAAAAACACGCTTTTATAAATAAACCACACTAAAAAGTAGGAAATAAATAATAGTTTAAAAAAACTAAAAAACACGCTTTTATAGAAAACCAGACTAAAAAATAGAAAATAAGAAAAAAATGTATTTTATTTTAAAAAAAGCGTGGGTTGCATGGTATCAATAATTGTATAGTACATTACACATGGGGCAGTAAAGTAAGAAATGTCTCAGATCACAGGTAATTGTTGGCCGAGGCAATACCATGCACCCCACGCTTTTTTTAAAATAAAATAATTTTTTTTCTTATTTTCTATTTTTTAGTCTGGGTTTCTATAAAAGCGTGTTTTTTAGTTTTTTAAACTATTATTTTATGGTGATCAATGTCCATTTGTAAGTAAGACTTAATCGACTGGCTATTATTGTTATGTCCTGTAATCTGTATCAACTGCTGTTCTCTGATCCCCCTTTTTCTAAGCTGGAGACTGCAGTTGCCTTCGCTGAATGGTTAGTAATCTTCATTTTCTTGGTATCAATGCCGGCCTCAGTGGCAGCAGATTTCAACCACATAGAAATTGTATTTTTCCCGACAGGGCAATTTTTGTACCACCCCTTTGACTGTGGATGCTTCCAGTTTGGATTTGCAGTTAAAAATAATCTATCAGTTGTGACAGTATCACCTCTTTTTTCAATTAGTTTTTGATAAAGATCAACAGGACATACCTCAGGTTTGAAAGAATTAGTAACCAACCATTTGGGTCTGCCAATTTCTTAGATCCTCCTTGGGTTGTCTTTGAGAACAATGGATTGTATTCTATGCGGCCTGTAAATCCTCCTTTGCTATCTTTTTCCCCCACCAATTATTTTACACTAGCTGAACATCCTTCCCCACTTCACCAGGCCAGTTCTCGGGAATAAACGTGGAAAAACTTGCGTTGAAGACCTTCTGGCGTGTCTTCGTCCCACATGCCAAGAATTCTAGTATAATCTCCATTAGATAATGCTGCAGAACTTGATTTTCTCTCAGAAGGATCCGTTTGTAGTTGTCGACGCTTAGCATCACGTGCAGATCGAGCTTCAACAAATTCAATATCGGAAAATGAATGAAAAGGGAAACATTCTCAATTGAATATTGATAGAAAGATTTTTCTGAGAATTGAAAAATCCACGATTAAAATGAAGTTATTTTTTGTGAATGTCTAACAGAAAACAACTACTTCCTGTTTATATTTTCAACAAATCAAGGAAAATGAATCAAATTTAATCTGAAATTTGGTGAACATCATTTCTTGCAATTGTTTGGCGGTAAGATTCCACATCAATTTAACGACGCTTTCCTTATAATCTGCTCCATTTCTTCTTTCCATATTGAATACATAATTTTGCAATATATGAGCCAACTGTTCAATAGATGAATTTTCTATTTTGTGAGATTTTCCGTTACAAAATTCTATGAACTGTTTCCATATACTTGCCTTATTCCTTTTAGTATTATATGGTGTTGAATTCTAAACTTCTTGTCTTATAACTCTCACACTTTCTTTCCCGAAACGAGGCATTCTGCAAAAATGCCACAAAACTAAAGCAAAAAATGGGAAATCGCACTGAGTCAATGACACATAATTTACCTGTTGACAAGCACAGAGCATACTTGGTAATTTTAGTTTCCTACTGGATTTTCTGAACGAAAATATCATGTTATAATTTTTTATATTACCTGGGTGTGAAATTTTCTCACCGAATCTCCCACGTTCTTGAATTACTACCTGGAAATATCTCCTCGGGCATGAATATTTTTTTTTTAATTCATGCTCTCGAAAATATTTTCGATAGTAATTCAAGCACTAGGGAGATTACTAGTGATAGTTCCCCGAAAAGTTTTGAAAAAATTGGGAATTTTTTATTGGTGGAGTCTTTCAGAAGAGAACCATCTGAAAAATGTGAAGGGAATAAATAAGTAATTACTAAATTTGAGTACAATTTTTTTTCTGTTAGTTAAAAACGTTTTTTACGTACAAATAAATACAGGGAACCCTGAAACAAAAAAATTCAGGTTTCAATTTTTATTGGAATTTGTGACTTGCGAGTCTTTATTGTCGTCCATTAGTGAAAAATTGCTGCAGTCGTTGACACTGCTAACAATGCATGTAGGAGAGGAATAAAGACCACTTGTTGACAGCCCTTACTTTTCCACAGTTTTACTCGAAATAATCAGTGCACCTAAACTCTCTTGGTTTATATGATAGTCACAACAATTTCATCTAGGATTTTGTGGATGTTCCTGTAACATATAAGAAAAAAATACTTTTCACATGATATGATTTTAGATATGAAGATTAGATTCAATGGAAAATAATTGTAAGCAGTACAATGCAAGCGAATTTGCTGTAATGCAAGTAATGAAAAATATGCAAGTAATGAAAAATAATGATTTCACAGCATATAAATATTTCATATTAATTATTCCTCGAAATACACAAACAAACTCAAAAACGCATGAATTCCAATTATGTTTACCACAAAATAAGAACAAATGACATGACCTTTTCCATTGTGTTCCACATATCTCTTCACACTTTTCAGTGAAGCATCCCAGCTAGCACAAAAACATCTCAGAGATGTTAAAAGTACGAGATTTTGAGATATTAAACTTCCATACATGAATAGAACTTTTATAGAACAACCAATGCCCTCCACAGGTGGCGATTTTCAGGATGTCCCAAAAAGAATTAGTTCTATAGCATTTTCATAGACATAACAACATTCCCGAAACGTTTTGCGCACATTGAATCGATGTAAATGAAACATTTTTAGAGATCACTTTCCTGTGGCTATCAATATAAAATTCCATAGGCGTACCAAATTATTTGGTATAGGCGATTCACGAGACGTAGAGAACTTACTCTCCTATAACTTTCCTAACACTCATATTTCTTTTTCCGCTACTGAAAAGTACTTACCACTGGGCATTTTGGCAAGGTAACGCGTAAACTATTGCAAAGTTGAATAAATAACTGCACTACATATTTATTAATCAAACAAACCTAACCTTTCAAACGCTGCATGCCAAGATACTGGTGAAGATTCGCCGTAGCACAGCAATTCGTGTCCACTCGTGTTTTCCCCCTCTCTACCTACCAAACGCTCGTTTCAATACTGGACGAGCTCTATCCGTGTATTTTTGGAACGAAGTTCCTTATCGCGCGTTGCGAAAGTGGGCTAGACGGAATAAATTAAGACCAAAAGTTGTAACGACACTTTTTGCTGTAGTTGTAAGCCGTCCGCGTGTTTCTCTGTCTGTCTGTCTCTCTCTCTCTCATAGAAAGCAAGCCAGTTATTTTCGTTTCGTCTTTCTCTCAGAGCAATAAAAAACATAGAGATGCCATTCCTATACCAAAACAATACTTTTTGATGCCGACATCGACTATCCTTATCTGTTCAATTTATTGGCGAGGGGAGTGGCGGGTGGTGAGACGTTATGCACAGTTTGTTTACATTTCAGAGCAGCGGGTCTTAAGACAGTGGCGGTTGGCATAATTAATAACCAAAGGGGTTTTATACAAGATGTTTATAAATCAATTTAGTTAAAAATGTTTTCTGTTCAAATAGTTCGTTTGATTTCTAAGAAGTTGCTCTGAGGTCCGATTCTATTCAAATAAATATGTATGGGTTTTTGTCGAAAAGACATTCAAATTTTGTGATTTATTGTCAGACCCTTAGGGTTTGTGGGATCGGACATTAGGTATGTTTGGTTAGAATTTGAGATTGCGGTTGAGAATGAGGTTTGAAATTCATTGTGTGATTCTATTCGAAATTGGTATCTAGGGGTATATGTGGTCTGACATGATTCATGCCGACGAATTTTATGAATGACTAAAAAGAATTAAATTAATATTAATGGAAAAACTTTTCTAAGATTTTACTAAAAACGAGAAAATGTTTTTCACATGTGTGCAGTAGGTCATTGATGTGAGCAACCCATTTAAAATCTTACTGCTCAATGTTTTTACTTTGAATACTAAATAGGTATTCTTGCACGTCAAATGTTGTATCTGTTACTCAGAGAATTACGCACAAACATCTGAAAAAAATATTATTTTCCTTTTTGGTTCAGTTTCAGCATTACAGTCATTAAAAAAAACCAGGTGATATAATAATAATAGGATTTTTATTTGCAAAGGTTATTTGAGTTGCATGCAGGCAATATTCAATTAGGAATTATAGTTGTCAGTCTTTCTTCATCAATATTTTTTTTTATCGATGTTAAATATTGTAAATAATACAGACATATTTTAAAATAATTTATTTATAAAAGGGTAAACAAAAATGTATACAAAAAACATCATTGATTTTTAAACAAAATTGTTTTTGTGAGTATTGATCGCACTCTACTTTCTCGACTAATTTCCAATATGTCCAAATTCTCAGTTCGAAATATTTTTCTAATATTAATTTTGAAAGTTGATAACTGTGGTTACTTAGGGGTTCGCCATCAAAAAAATGATCACTTAAAACATCAAAAATGCTACCTTTCATATTTTGGAATGTTTCAATGATAAGTTTATGTTTCAAAAGACCTAGTTTCACAGAAAACATGTCGGAACTATTCTTTAATACCCTCAAGCTTTTTTCTCCTTCCTGAAGATGTTTATGACAAATTGGGAAGCTTTCACCATAACACCATAGCTTTTTCTTTTCTGTAAACTAGATATGGCTTCACTGAAATCTAATAAATTTAAACAGTGATAACATTTAGCAATTTTTTTTTATTTTCTTCCAACCCGGCTATATAAGCCACAACATCATCCACATATAATGTTAAGTCCCACACATTTGATGCAATGTAATCATAATCATCTGTTTTGATACAATCTCTAATTTTGTCAACAACATTATCTCCCTCATTTCTGACCACCGGTGAACTAGAGCAATGTAAAATATTTGTCGAGTCCAAAACTACTGCATTGGCACAGTTGCTTCCTTTTATTTCTCGGTGGATTAGTAGTCTTTTCATAATACTACCAAACTGGCGGGCAGTTGGATTATTGTATCCTCCCTTAGAATAATTTCATTTCCAATTGTCAATTTTTTAATATAATTACTGCAGTGATTCATATATCAAAATAATCAGTTTTTGTTTGCGGAGAAAGCGGTTTCCCATAAGGCTTCTTGAATTAATTGAAAATATCAAATAAATTATTAAAAGTTCTACAAAAATATGAAGTAGGTTCTGAAAATGAAAACTCTTACATTTGAGGTCCAAATTTAAATAATCTAAGGCAACTGCCACACTGTTGCTCAGTGTCTGTACAGCAAGTTTCACTTTCATTCCTGGAGTACCATCAATTGTCTGATACCACTTAGAAAGTGTTCTCACATGGGGAAGGCTTTTGAAGAATGTTTGTCGAACATAATTATACGATTTGGTTGAATAAAAATTCAAGGTGAGTGCAAATTGTCTTAGTTCAGGTGAATACTTCTGTTTCCCAGGTCTCTCGAGCATCCGGTTAAATAATTCTTTTGCAGCTCCAGATAAAGATGGCTATAAAATGAACGTGATCAAAATATTATCAAATAGATTTAATATCACAAAACTTACATTCAGAGTGCACTCTGCCTTCTCTGATATCATATTATGCTCCCTGAGATGCTGTGTCAATGATTTGAGTGTTTTTATTTTGTATTTCATCCTTCTATTACTTTGCTGGAGTTGTCTAATTTTGTTCCTTTGCCTTGATATGTTTATTCGGGCTATTTGAAAACACTGACTTCTCTTCTGACATCTTCCATATCGTCACTCTCTAAATCACCAAAATATCGAATATTTCTGAAAATACATATGGATTTTAAAATTTGACAATTGATATTATAAAGTGCTTGGAATATTGAAATTTTTAATGATTAAACATATGAAAAAAAAATTACAAGCTCCAATTTTTTCAAAATGAAATAAAACAAAGAAGGTCTCTGGAAAAAATGAACTACATGTCTCCTGAAAGTCTGTTTCAAAATCCCAAAATTCTGTTTCAAAAATTCACTTGAAAATATTTTTTTATTCACTTGACGATTTATTCATATACAGTGTCAAGAGAATACATGTCATATGGGAATTTTGTTTCAATTATTGATTTTAGTGAATTTTGCCATTGCCAATAGTTTTTGCTTGAAAAGGAGATGCCGAATGTCATATACAAAATGAATAACACGATTTGTTACCTGTCAATAATTGACTCTTTTCCAACAAAAATTATACATTTTCCTGATTTTTTTGATTTAATTTCAAATGATAGGTCTACCAACTTGGGTGATTTTCGCATGTGTCATTCGGCATAATTTTTTATGCAAAAACTATTGTTGAAGGCAAATTTCACTCAAATCAATAACTGATAAAAATTCTCATTTGATGCACTCTCTTGGTCACAATGTATGAAAATTGATGAGATTTGATTTTTTCCACTGATTTATGTGAAACTTGAATAGGAAATAATTTTTTTTGATCTAGTGATTCCACAGACAATATAAAAATGAACTCATGAAATTTGAAATACACTATACATGAATCAGATGAAAAAGTTAAAGAATATACAAAATCATCAAAGGAACAAATAGGCCAAACGAATACTTGTTTTACTCAATATAACTTATTATACTTACTTACTTTCAAAATAGATTCATCATTACACCTTCTTTTTCCAGGATTGGATATCACTTGTGGTGAACTGACAGATGAACTTGGTATACTGAAAGTTTCCCAAGTATCTGTACCTTCATCATCACTTTTGCCTTTTCCCTTAGGTAAAGCACTAGAAAAATATTTCATTACAGTAAAAGTGCATTACACCATGATTCAGCAACAACCACATCAGACGGAATCCTATGAAAAACAATAAATTTTGGATAAAAAATTAAATAAAATGTATAAAATAGATTTGGATGCATGTGACAGATTAGTTTGAAAAGAACTCCTGTCAACATGAAAAAATATCCAACATCCCAAGTTCATATTCAATTTCGAAAATGCCCAAATGATTGTACAGTGGTAACTTTGAGCATAGATTTACATGCATTGACCATTATTCATATATTTGATGACATCGGGATCCTGGATCCTTTCAACGTCTCAACATCAACATACCCAACCACCAACCATAATAAATAATCCTGGTGACGACTATGGTTGAAACAGAACGTCTAGGTTGAAACTTACATATGGAATGTTTTGTCACAGCCTAGAAACTGCTCGAGTCCACAAACCTCACAAATTTTCACCATTTTGGATCGAAAACAAATTTTAAAAAGGCAAAGAAAAGGTTCTGAACTTTACAAACAACACAGATGCAAACAATAAACAAACAAGTTGTTTTGAATCGTCACACGACAAACGAAGAATAACTTATCTCAATCCGAATGAAATAAGCGGGACATACGAAACTGTCCGAGTGAATCCGGACATAACTTGATCAAAGTCCCATGAATGTTGACAAACAAAGTTATGTTGGATTCAAGACAAGGATGGAAAAGCCCCCTCTATGTGTTTTATTGCTCTGAGGTCTTTCTATTTCGCATTGAACAGTGTGGTGTCGCGATGATTATTTTTGTTGAGTGTATACAGGTTTTTTGTACATAATAAATAATAAAAAATAATAACAATAATGAATCCTGACAGTGTTTCTGCACAAGTTCCGGATGTTGCTGATGGAGTTAGGTAAGTAGAGATTTTATACAGACAATAATAAATGCTTATGTATTTTTAGAAAGTACGCATTATAACCTCTCTTTACTATTGTGCTAACCAAGTCATACGCGTTATAATCTCTCCATTATTGTGTGTTTAGCAAGTGTACGCGTGATAACTTTAATAAATTTAAAAGCAAATTATATTTTAATATTACAATATCAATGCGTATGTCCTAAAATTGAGCCTACTGATTAAGTTTATATTACATTATATTTGTTAATAATGAAAAAAATATTATTATAACTTAAAAAAAAAAATATTACAATTCCTTCACTAATTAATCGAAAGGAACTTCGTTCCATCCGGGTGTCCCTTGACACCTCTCAACTTTTTTATTGAACATTATGTTACTTTAGGCATGTATTTAATATTACAATGAACCGTTAATCCCCTCCTCTTTGATTTATACTTCTTGGTCGACCGTGCACGGATTCGCGAGACACATCGCGTCCGTCCTTCCTGCCTGACCCTCGCCTGTGATCTAGCCGCAGCTGTCGCGTTTCTGATGGGGATGAATTCGAGGAAGCGAACTGTATAAACGCACGGGGCTCGGGGCCGCTATTTAGTAATCCATGTGTAATATTCGAATATTCTGAACATCCATTAGTAAGTCCAGTCTAGAGAATCTTGATCGAGAGGGACATTCCGGTGAAGGATATTTGGTCTGTCGCCCAATGGATGACATGAAACACATTCCATCTTAAATAAAAACCCGATGACGCGGCAGTCGAAAAGATAGATTTGAGAATGTTTTATTGGTTCTGAAATTGTCGACCCATTAATCAAACTAACGAATCATGTGTCAGAAAAAATGTGACATATTTTCATTGGAAAACACAAACAGCATTTCTATTTTTGTATAAACCTTGAACTCTATGATCAAAACTTGGAGATGGATTGAAATCTCCCCAAACGCTTCCTAATGTTTATATGTAATCTGACTCAAATCAAAAGAAAGAGTATGACCGAACTGGGTTCCTTTCGGTTCGATTTAACTATATAATTCCATGAAGATATAAAAAAATGAAAATTCAGCTACTGAACAATAACAGAAAGAATATAGTACTGCAATACGTCTAAGAGACTCATTATTATTAATTACCGATAAAGCTCAACGCGGAACCGCCCACAAGCAGAGACGTACTCGATATAATTAAATTTTCACAAGATGATATGTTTTATTGACGGCTAGGTTTAACAAATTATTTCGCTGGTATAAAATATTATATTTACTAATGAGTGTGGAAAGTGGTACTTTATAGTAAATTCGTAGACAATGAGTTTTTTCAAACTACTATGTTTTTAAACTGAAATATCCTTTTTATCTTCTAGTAGGCAACAAAGTACAGTTTTCCCAATACCAGTACAAAAATAGATACTTAATTTTGATGTAGCGAATAAAAGTAAAAAAATATATAAACGTAGAGATGATATATGTATATATATATTGTTAAGTTATGATATATTGAATAATATATCAAATTGAATTTTATAATTGAATTTTGTTATTATTATTATTAATATATTTTTGCACCGCGTTGGGCGCCATTTTGTTATTGTATGATGAATTATATAAATATAATATTGTTTTTATATAGTGAATGAAGCTATTAGTTTTATGTTATTCTTTATGAACCAAATTGATATGATATAGATAGATATTTTTGCCCTGTATAATTATTTGTATGTGGTAATAATAATTGCCAACGAACGTCACTGTTCTCTCGTCACGTAGCTGACAATTGTTATTCCTTCTCTCACCACAGCTAGCACAGTTGGTACGCCCTCATCTCAAGATAGCCGGTTCAAAGCAATTTAGCCCTTATTTGATATGTCAAACTCAAGTTATTCAATGGTCGTAGGTATGTTTGTTGATCATTGTGAAAGAACACACAACAGAATATCAAAAACAATTATCTCCTTTATTCAGGAAGACTTAAAATACCTGGCCTACGAGAAATAACTTATACTAGTGGGAATATACAAATATTCACGGATAATCATAAAATTGCAATCATGGATAAATAAACAGAACCTCACTTTTTCCGTGATAGTAAAGTTTTCTGTTATTGTTCAGAATAAGGTGAAATAAAGTTCTTCAGATGTGAAATACGTTATTGGTGAAATAGTTCAGGACCGAAAATGCACTATTAAAGTTTTTATACCTGTTGGAGATGTCGGTGTTTCAAGATATGCCCTGAAACTGGATACCTTGTCACTACAAGCGCTGTCAGGAACTCCAATACCATAACTCAGGAACCATACAGATGCGGAAATCAGCTTTGGAGACGTGGAAATGATATATAATTCAGGTAATACTAGTTTTGCTCTTCAAAAGTTGGAATTCTTTCAATTTTTGTTCTCTCAAAAATGTTGCGTCCGTTCCCTTCTAATTTTATTTTCAATCCCCTCCTTGGCTTTGTTTGTTGTTGCCTCGATACAAGTTTCCCTTCCTGTTTTCCCATTTGAATTTTTGAATTCGCGCACTAAATTGTCACATTTCACTGTTTAGGTTTATCTTACTCAATTTATATATCCAACTATTTTTCCATACTTATTACTATTTACAAATTCTAATAATAATTGCTTATGATATCAACCAATTGCTATTCCTTCACAATTTCCAATTTTTACCTATGACCATCTATTCTCTGATTGGCTATTATCATGAAGACGTTTGCTGTTCTACCATTGGTTACTTTTAGTTATCTCCAATTTCATATACTGTATGTTTCAAATTTACAAATGTGTTGATCACCTTTTATTGATGAAAATTTTGTAAATTTAGACTTTTTGTTGGCTTTTTTCCAATTATGGTTTATGATCATTATGACAGTGTATGAAATTGATTGTGTTATATTATTTTGACATTTTTATCTATCCATATTATACAAAGGCTTATAAATAAATAGAACTTCAAAAGTTATTCAAAAAAAAATCTCTTGGAACTAATAACTATTTAGTAATTATTATTTTTGTGGGTTTTTTCCTTTTAAACCTTTAACTGGCATAACATAACATAACAACATTCCTAAATTTATATTCAATAATTTTCTACTGGTTAGAAAATTTTGAATATCAATTTCCTTTTTTTTTTATTTTTTAACTTTACTTTGACTAATACTTTTTCTATTTTCAGAAAACTACTTGCTGGATTCCGAAAAACAAGTTCTACAACGATAACTATTATTTACAACTATTAATACTACGTTTTTCGTTCCAGAAAAACTTGACTATAGACTTCTTTTCAGATCAAGAGAGAAAACTTTTCAAGATATCATCATATATGACATTTTATATTTCATTATTATCTTCTTACTTCATTTTATACTTTATACTGATATTATTTTCAATTATAGATTTTACAATTACTGGTACTGCTTTCAATTATACTGTTTTATATTTTTCCTATCTTTTCCTTCAATTGTTCTTTATATTCATATTGAATTGGATATTTTATTTATCTGAATCTCTCATATTATTTACTTCTTATTTTGTGTACATACTCTTTCGCTTTTTCATTATTCACACATAATTAACATATTATATTCATTTATAATTCATTAATATACCTTCATTTTATTTATCATTATACCTTTATATCATCATCATCATATTTATTATAATATACTTCTTTAGTATTATTATTATTTTCTTCTTATTTTCATATTCCTTTTTTATATTTTTAATTTTTTTCACTTTACTTCATCTAACTAACCTGTACCAATAATTTTATATCAACTTTTCTGTTTTTCAGTATTTTTATT
The DNA here is from genome assembly GCA_018342105.1 of Gonioctena quinquepunctata. Taxonomy (NCBI): domain Eukaryota; kingdom Metazoa; phylum Arthropoda; class Insecta; order Coleoptera; family Chrysomelidae; genus Gonioctena; species Gonioctena quinquepunctata. Next base: position 372,316 of record JAFIRS010000373.1, on the reverse strand, counting down.
TTTCCTTCTAAATATTACTTATGTGTTGTTTTTGTTTCCTTCAATATTTTCTCTCATTGATATTTTTTTTCTTTACATTTGTCTTTCATCTTATTTTATTCAAATATTTCTGAAATCCTACCTATCTATCAAATTATTTTTTTAACTTTTTTCCATTTTTTATTCCTTAACTTGCCTATCAAATTTGTTAACCTACAATTTATTAATTCCTAAATCTTCATTTTAATTATTTATCTCTCCTTCTATGGAATCTTGCTTGTCTTGTAACTACAAGCCTATATTTTATTTCAAATTTTCAAAGAAATTTCATGTTAATATTTTCAACTATTTTCTTTTTAATAGATCCAAACCTTTTTGTTTTTGATCGTCATATTGATTCAACTTCTTTTCTAATTTTATATTAGACATTTTACTATACATTCTTATTGTTATTTCATTTTTTGTATTTCTTTGTTTCATTTCACAAATTCTATTCGCCTTGTAGATATCATTTATTTGCATTACTATTGTTTTTTCATTTATATTCCCTTTTTTCAACTCAAAATTTTTTTTTTTTTTTTTTTTTTCCTTTTTTAATTAAAATTTTCCTTTTTCTAATTTTCATTATTTTTACTTTATACTTATTTTACCCTTTTGCAGCAAAACTTTTTTATTTTTCACATTCATATTATCTATAAACTCATTATTTTTGTCAGCATGATTTATTTTTATATTTTGTATTTGTTTATCCTCTTTTTCCAATAAATTATTCCTATGATCTGTTTTTTGTTTAACTACCTCATGAATTTTATTTTGCTCACTACTTGTTTCTAATGGTTTATCTATTCCTTCACTACTTTCTTTGAAACATTTTCTCATATTTTCTATTATTCTATATTCATTCTTTCTATTTGCTCCTTCATTTAATTTTTCATGCTTCCCATATTTTCATTCATTTTCTCTGTTTTTTCTGAGTTTTCTTTTATATCATTTTCACACTTGCTATATTTTCATTCATATCATTTTGTCATACTTGCCAAATTTTCTAAATTTCTTTTCCTTATCATGTATTCCATCATTTTATCCAATTTACTGTCCATTTGTATATTCTCACTTTTTTTTCACTCACATTACTACTTCTCCTTGTTCCTGATCACCCCTATCTCTACCTTCTGCACCTTCTTCCAAACCAACTTTCTTACCATCTCTCAAATCCATTTTTTTTTTTTTCAATTCTAACCTTACACGTTGAAATACCAATTGCTAAAGTTCACCCAGTGTTATTAAGAAATATTTTTTTTCCTTTACTTGCCCTTACTCTGCCTTGAAATAATATATTGCCCTTACTTTGCCTTTTCTCTGCCTTTTCCGCTGTGATAAATATTATGAAATGATATATTGCCCTTACTTTGCCACTACGTTGCGATAAATATTAAGAAATAATATATTTCACCTACTTGCCCTTACGTTGTGGCGCCATTTGTTATGGTATGAGATTTGGATATATATATTTTTTTATTATTATTATAATTAATATATATTTTTGCACCGCGTTGGGCGCCACTTGTAATGTAATGATGAATTTTTTAAATATAAATATTGTAATATTTTAGCCCACGTTTTGGGTGCCTTTTGTTATGGTATGATGAATTATATAAATATAATATTGTTTTTATATAGCGAATGAAGCTATTAGTTTTATGTTATTCTTTATGAACCAAATTGATATGATATAGATAGATATTTTTGCCCTGTATAATTATTTGTATGTGGTAATAATAATTGCCAACGAACGTCACTGTTCTCTCGTCACGTAGCTGACAATTGTTATTCCTTCTCTCACCACAGCTAGCACAGTTGGTACGCCCTCATCTCAAGATAGCCGGTTCAAAGCAATTTAGCCCTTATTTGATATGTCAAACTCAAGTTATTCAATGGTCGTAGGTATGTTTGTTGATCATTGTGAAAGAACACACAACAAAATATCAAAAACAATTATCTCCTTTATTCAGGAAGACTTAAAATACCTGGCCTACGAGAAATAACTTATACTAGTGGGAATATACAAATATTCACGGATAATCATAAAATTGCAATCATGGATAAATAAACAGAACCTCACTTTTTCCGTGATAGTAAAGTTTTCTGTTATTGTTCAGAATAAGGTGAAATAAAGTTCTTCAGATGTGAAATACGTTATTGGTGAAATAGTTCAGGACCGAAAATGCACTATTAAAGTTTTTATACCTGTTGGAGATGTCGGTGTTTCAAGATATGCCCTGAAACTGGATACCTTGTCACTACAAGCGCTGTCAGGAACTCCAATACCATAACTCAGGAACCATACAGATGCGGAAATCAGCTTTGGAGACGTGGAAATGATATATAATTCAGGTAATACTAGTTTTGCTCTTCAAAAGTTGGAATTCTTTCAATTTTTGTTCTCTCAAAAATGTTGCGTCCGTTCCCTTCTAATTTTATTTTCAATCCCCTCCTTGGCTTTGTTTGTTGTTGCCTCGATACAAGTTTCCCTTCCTGTTTTCCCATTTGAATTTTTGAATTCGCGCACTAAATTGTCACATTTCACTGTTTAGGTTTATCTTACTCAATTTATATATCCAACTATTTTTCCATACTTATTACTATTTACAAATTCTAATAATAATTGCTTATGATATCAACCAATTGCTATTCCTTCACAATTTCCAATTTTTACCTATGACCATCTATTCTCTGATTGGCTATTATCATGAAGACGTTTGCTGTTCTACCATTGGTTACTTTTAGTTATCTCCAATTTCATATACTGTATGTTTCAAATTTACAAATGTGTTGATCACCTTTTATTGATGAAAATTTTGTAAATTTAGACTTTTTGTTGGCTTTTTCCAATTATGGTTTATGATCATTATGACAGTGTATGAAATTGATTGTGTTATATTATTTTGACATTTTTATCTATCCATATTATACAAAGGCTTATAAATAAATAGAACTTCAAAAGTTATTCAAAAAAATCTCTTGGAACTAATAACTATTTAGTAATTATTATTTTTGTGGGTTTTTTCCTTTTAAACCTTTAACTGGCATAACATAACATAACAACATTCCTAAATTTATTTAATAATTTTTAGAAATTTTAATTTTATTCAATAATTTTCTACTGGTTAGAAAATTTTGAATATCAATTTCCTTTTTTTTTTTTATTTATTTAACTTTACTTTGACTAATACTCTTTTCTATTTTCAGAAAACTACTTGCTGGACTTCCAGAAAAACAAGTTCTACAACGATAACTATTATTTACAACTATTAATACTACGTTCTTTCGTTCCAGAAAAACTTGACTATAGACTTCTTTTCAGATCAAGAGAGAAAACTTTTCAAGATATCATCATATATGACATTTTATATTTCATTATTATCTTCTTACTTCATTTTATACTTTATACTGATATTATTAACATAACATAACATAACATAACATAACAATATATATATATATATATATATATATATATATATATATATATTGCTGCAAGTGAAAGGGTTTAACCTCACTTTCGTAAGTAAACACATGCCTATTTGGTTTTCAAATCTAATAATGTTCAATTTTAATTCATTGTAGAGTTCCTGATGAAGAGACAATAAATGACTCGAAAGCTTGAATAGAAAAAAGAGTTCACTTTAATTTCCATACCCCAACCTTTTTATATATATATATATATATATATATATGTATAGTTATATATATATATATATATATATATAGTGAGAGGGTAGTCGTTGCTGACTAGTTAGGTGTAACAATTGAGTATTGGTGTGCAGCGAAAGAAAAAGTGTACTCTTTAAGTTTGTCAGCTTGAATGTTTATTTCCATCATCAGGGATACACAATGAAGAATTGAATAAGTGTATTCGGACCTTAAGGTACTAATAACTTAGCTTGTTGAGATTGTTTCTATTGTTTATGAATTTTCATGTAAGTACGGAGAATTAGGTTCTATTTGAAGTTGAGACACATTTTTTTTATTAGAATCGTCAATTAATTATACATTAATTTATTGAAACGTTCTATTAAAATATTAATAATAAAAGTCTGGAACATGCGTGTCTGAAAGTCAATAGGTTATTGTGGGAAAATATTTATTCACTTGTCATATGCTTTGACATGGTACAAGAGTAGTAACTGATATGAAAGTTTGCATGATTGGTCAGATATTTTAGTACTTTTCTTGTTGGTACCAACTGAAGGTTGGGCCAACTTGATGATATATTAATAACTATCTCAATCTGAGCTCAATACTAGTTATTAATATTTCAAGTTGGCCCAACCTTCAGTTGGTACCAACAAGAAAAGTTACTAAAATAATCTGACCAATCATGGCAAACTATTTCATATCAGTTGGTACTACCCTCAGTTGGTACCATTGGCTGTCAAAGCATATGACAAGTGAATAAATAATTTTCCCACAATTTATAACCTATTGTACTTTTTCAAGACACGCATGTTCCAGACTTTATTATTTTTTAATATTTTAATTAGTAACGTTTCAATAAATTTTAATGTGTATAATTAATTGACGATTTTAATAATATAAAAAAAAGTGTCTCCAACTTCAAATTCAGAACTTAGATTTCACCGTACTTTACATGAAGAACATTCATAAACAACATAGAAACTAATCTCAACAAAGCTGTAAGTTATTAGTACCTTAAGGTCCGAATGACACACTTATTGTACAATTTTTCATTGTAGTATCCCTGAAGATGGAAATAAAACATTCCGAAAGCTTGGACAAACTTTAAAGGGTACACTTTTTCTTTTGCTGCACACCCCAATACTCAATTGTTATATATATATATATATATATATATATATATATATATATATATATATATAACATCTTATTCAATAACAAGTAATAAATAAACAGTACGGAAAAGTATAGTGTACAATCAATATAGGACACTAATTTATCCATATGCACGTAATAAAATGCATATACCCACGAAATATACTTGCTTGTAGAATATAAAAACTCAACTTCATAAATTTCGGGTACCGATATGACTGAATTCTTGACATAATTATGTATTTGATGTAAAAAATGGTGGAAAAATAAATGAAATTTATTAAATTGAGTTTAACAGGTACAAATACAATTCGAAAAAATGGAGTGTCATAAAAATGGGTAATTAATTTTAACCTAGGTCAGTTTCACTGTCACTGTCGTCATCCAAGTTCACAACAATTTTTCTCTGATTTTTCAACTTTTTTACAGGCGCTACACAATTTTCCCAGCTTTCATTTGGAAAAATTCTGCATTTCTGGCTGAATCAAAGCTACCACAGATGAATTTAAAGTTGGTGAAACATTATTCCTCCTTGCCGATGAACGAAAGATAATTTTTTAAGTTGATCTGGTCATTAAGCAAATATTGCGAATTTTTGCATTTAATAATTTCTAAACTTTCTAGAAGGTCGAGTTTATAATTTTTCTTTTCTGTATGTAATATTTCAAAATCGTTTACAAAATAATGTTTTTCAGTCAAGAGGAGAGTAGCAAAAGAAGAAAATTTCAATAAAAAATCAAATACAGTGTCACACATGAAGTTCGCAACATATGGGAGTTTTTTTTATTAAGACGTATAATGAAAATTTGACTCCGCAGTTAGTTTGTGCTTGAAAAATGAGTAGAAAACTGCCTCTTTCCTTTTGTCATGTGCTACTCTAAACCTGTCAAATTTGACATTATTTTCGAAAATCTTCAAAAAATCAGTTTTTTTTAGAAATTTCGAAAAATGCCAAAAAAAAAGTTGCTCAGTTTCCAATTTCATACCTTTCCTCCAAATTAGGACTCTCTACTGTTACTTCGACTTTTTTCCAATTTTTTTAATTTTTCGAATCTTTCGCTCTACCGATTCGAACGAAACATGATTCAAATTTCATAATTTTGATGAATACGAGACTTCAATAACATATCTTGCCCAGACAATACTCACATTGGCCTGTTACCAAAAAAAAATGCACCTCTAGAAATTCGTCTTTGTTGTTGCAAAGTTCATCTAGTTTTTTCATTTCATTGTGAAACTGATTCGGATTTTCTAAGTATGGACGTTAATGTGTCAGTAATCGAATGAAGTATTTTCTTCATTCTTATAACACTCGTATTTCTTTTTTTAATAGATTTTCATCCAGTATGATTATTTTTCTGACCAATAATTCAGTTAGAAACAAACCCAAAATATCATACTTTTCTGTAAACTAAACAATGACCTACAGTTACATAACTATTCAAAAGACTTTCGTTCCAGCGATTTGTACTAAACATGATAAAAAATTTCGTGATTTTAAACAATACAAGAGTAATGCAAGATCTCGGGAAGAAAATAGTACAATTGATCGAATCAAAATAAAATGTTCCCTTAGTAGGCTTTTGAAACAAATTTTCAGTTTTGGTTAATGTCAAATATTTGCGTTTAATAAATCGAGTTGTTTTGTGTACAGATTTTCCTACATTTATAATTCAGAAATAAGTTTTATGTACAATGTTATCCACACAAGACCAAGTGGGAATCGTTCTTTCATGTGGTGAGAATGTGCCTTATCCAGATGTTCTTGTATTTTTAATCACCGGCATCCAGGAAGAAATATTCACTTTAGTACCGTGGGAAGGATATTGAAAACATTCAAAGAAACTGGATCTGTGGACAATCGTTTCAAGGAACCACATAATCCAATAAGGTATACATACACACTCTTAAAGAAAGAGATTTCGATATTCGAGCAGGATTTTCATTTTGGTTCCAAGGTGAGAGAGAAAATGATATCACATTTCCCTACAGGATTTTATGGACAGACGAGGCAACTTTCACGTCGAACGGAACAGTTCCCAAAATTGTCGCCGGTGGTCTAACAATAATCCAAATTTTGTAATAGAATGGCGTGACCAATATTCATTCAAGATAAATGTGTGGTGTGGTTTATTACATAACCAAATAATTGGACCCATATTTTTTTAGAGAAAGTTTGAACGCAGGCATGTACAGAAATTTCATTATGAATCAGTTGTCTGAAGTTTTGAATAATCTGCCTCTGACGAAATTTGTGGTATCAGCTCGACGAGGCACCAATCCACCAAACGGTAGAAGTGAAACGGTGTCTCAGTCAGATGTTTAGGGGCAAAGTGATAGGACGAGATTGGGAAGAATAGCCACCAAGATCACCGGGCTCATCTCCAATGGACTTTTTTCTATGGGGTTATCTGAAACAAAAACTGTATGAGCACAGACCATTTGAAAACAAAGAACATTTAGAGAATACCATTCGGGAGTGTTGTGCTAATATAAATCCCCTATTCATTAAAAATGTCACAAAGTCTGTGAATGAAAGGACTATAATTTATATAGAACGGGAAGGACGGCATACTGAATGATGAATTCGGGTTCTTTATAAGATTATTGAGTTAAATCAATGAATGTTACGATGTTTTGTTGTAAATTTGGTTATAGTTATTTTGGTTTGATGTTTTTCACACATCTAATAGTGAAAATAAAGAATATGAGGTTTATGAAATTAATTCAAGAAACGTTGCGAAAAATTATTATTTGCTCGAAAATTACATCAAACAGTTTACATCCAACAGTTACACTGTTGGGTGTAAACTGCATCAAAGTATTTTGAACTCATCTGCAGCTAACGGGATACAAATTTGTTAAAAAAAGGAATACGAGTGTAATGAGAATGAAGAGAAATTAGTTTATTCGATTACTGACATATTAACGTCCATACATTGAAAATCCGAATCAGTTTCACAATGAAATGAAAAAACTAGATGAACTTTGCAACAACAAAGACGAATTTCTGGAGGTGCATTTATTTTTTTCTGGTAACAGGCCAATGTGGGTATTTTCTAGGCATGTATGACATTGATTAAAATTTTTTTTTTAAGGTAGAGCAAAAAATTCCAAAAATAAAAAAAATTGGAAAAAAAAAGGAAAAATTGGAAACTGAGCAACTTTTTTCTTTGGCATGTTTCGAAATTTCCAAAAACAACTGATTTTTTGAGGATTTTCGAAAAAATGACAATTTTGACAGGTTTAGAGTGGCACATGACAGAAGAAAAGAGGCTGTTTTTCACTCATTTTTCAAGCACAAACTAACTGCGAAGTCAAATTTTCATTATATCTATTAATAAAAAAAACTTCCATATGTTGCGTACTTTATGTGTGACACTGTATAATTAAACAAATTTCTATTAGTAACGGTTATAGTCCAAACCTTATAGATAATATTATTTCAAGACAACTTTATAAAAAAGCTTTAATAGAAGTGTTTCCTATTCAAATCCAAACAAATACAAACTGCTAACTGAATTTTAAAACCACAAATCAGCATGAAAACTTGGGCATGTCCTAATTATTTTAAGAAAATTAGTTAATAACGTAGATACCTATTGAAAAGAGGTTAAAAATCAATCAAATTATTCATAATTATCAAATTAAGTGGACAAACTTTAATTCGCACATCAAAGTGTAATATACGAGATTATTTAGTTATTTTCAAATCCGTACCTGGAGTCCCTTGACCCTTTCCTATCAAAATCACACCCCGAACAATAGGCCATTATTAGATAATGGGATTAGCATGTATAATGAGTCTCTTAGATCTGTGGCAAAGGTATACTTACTTAGGTTTCAATCTCAGTGTGACTTCGAAACATAGTAACTAATATTTATTTATATATTTTAACTTTGGAATCCATGTTGTTCTGCCCTGATATATAAAGTTGATTCACACAAACGAAATAACCTCAAATAAAAGGAGCATGCAGGGCAAACACAAAATATGAATTTATTGAAAATTAATTATTAGCGATTTTCTATTAGTACGAAGGCGTAAAACATTCTCAATTGAATATTGAATAGAAATATTTTTCTGTGAATTGAAAAATACACGTTGAAAATAAAGTTTTTCTAATGAATGTCTAACAGAAAACAACTACTTCCCCGATTGAAGCCACGCTGGATATTGAACTACATCTGATAGATATTCTGAAAGGACCCTAACTCCAAAGAAAAATAACTGAAATTGAAAATTTGCATTTTTATTCAGACAGTTATTTGATTTTCTATTCCAGCCTTAATTAAGAACTCATATAGATGAATGAGGTAAATAATAATTAAATGTTAAATATGGAAAGCTGAATACACTTGTTTAGAATAAATGAAAGATTTTTGTATAAAGTGTATAATTTTCTTAATTTCAAAGCGCTTTCGACTTTCGTCATCTTCATGCTTCCTGAAAGTAAATACTCTGATTGACTGGTGTGAAAGACTTCAAATTTGAATTTAAATTTATAGGTTAGGAAAATTCTTTGAATTTTGTAAAAGTTTTTTGAGTACTCACATGTCAGGTGCAGGAAGTAAAAACAATAGATGAGTACATTGTTAATCAAAGGATTATAAATTGTCTTAGTTTATAATGTTTTCCAAAAGAGAGTACTCACCAGAAATCATTTGTAACATTGACGCAAGAGAGGCATCGCATTCACTAGAACTTCAATACACATCTGATTTTATGAACATCCTGTTCATATTTTCAAACAAATCAATCTATCATGCTACAAATGATTTCTGGGGAGTACTCTCTCTTGGAAAACATTTTTCTTTGCCTCATTCATCTACGTGAGTTTTAATTGAGACTGGAATAGAAAATCAAATAACTATCTTTTGAGTTAGGATCCTTTCAGAATATCTATCAGATGTAGTAGGCTTTAGCCGGGGAAGTAGTTGTTTTCTGTTAGACATTCATAAACCTAACTTCATTTTTATCGTGAATTTTTCAATTCACAGAAAAATCTTTCTACTCAATATTCAATTGAGAATGTTTCCCTTTCCGACTTAGTATCTCGGAATTAGCTAATTTCGACTTAGTAAGTTGGAATTCCGACTTATTATCCCGAATTAGCTAATTCCGACTTAGTATCTCGGAATCAGCTAATTCCGACCTAGTTAATCAGAATTCTCGAAGGCGTAGAAGTGCCACTGATTTTGGAATTCCGACTTAATATCTCGGAATTAGCTAATTTCGACTTATTGAGTTGGAATTCCGACTTAATATATCGGAATTAGCTAATTGCGACTTAGTCAGTCGGAATTCCGACTTAGTATCTCGGAATTAGCTAATTTCGACTTAATATTACGGAATCAGTTAATTTCGACTGGTAAATGGGAATTCCGACCTAATATCTCGGAATTAGCCAATTCCGACTTAGCGAGTCGGAATTCCGACTTACTATCTCGGAGATAGCTAATTCCGACTTACTTAGTCGGAATTAGCCAATTCCGAAATATTAAGTCGGAATTCCGACTTACTAAGTCGAAATTAGCTAATTCCGAAATATTAAGCCAGAATTCCTTCTACGCCTTCATAGGAATCAGTTAATTCCGAGATAGTAAGAGGGAATTCCGACTAACTGAGTCGAAATAGCTAATTCCGAGATAGTAAGTCGGAGTTAATAAGTCGGTATTCCGAGATACTGAGTTGGAATTATAAAAAAAATTCTTAGGCCCTTCTACGCCTTCGTAGCCGCCATTTCAAAACTACTCAACCTATTTGGCCCATCAGACATTACTTCTAGAGATGAGTATTAAACATATTATTCAAGATGTAGATTCGATAAAAATAGCTAATAAAGGAGTATGTTGGTCTATATCGTCAGTTTTAGTTCTCCCATGAAGTGGAAAATACTTTAAAAAATGTGTTTTAGAGACTATGGTAGGATTATTTAGTAACAGGTTGCGTCTTTGCCAGATTACTATGTTTATATCATTTGATTTATATGTGAGCTACAATGTGGTAGATACATGTTCAAGTTGTAAGTCTGTGATAACGCGAAAAGACATCGTTTTTGAATGAAGAAAGGTTCCTAGAAATTATTCGTTGCCTTGCACAATCTATAGTTTTTTTTTGTCCAAATTGGTAGAAGCTCTAGCACGAAACGAATAACGATGTAAATGGAAATGTATAGTTTTAAACTTTGTCTTTCAAGAAATATATATATATATATATATATATATATATATATATATATATATATATATATATATATATATAAACAGTGGGGTATAACGGGGATCTTCAGTCACCACAAGTGTTGAAATATGAAAAACTCTTTAATACTTTGGACCGAGCTTTCGTTTCAATTTTGAAACTTCTTCAGGGTCCTAAAATATGTAAATTACATTATTGAGGAAAAATACTTGAAATGAAGGAAGTACTTACAGTAATGTGAGTGGTTGATTGATGAACATTAACTTTTAGAAAAGAAAACGTAAAATATAAAAAGATTGGTCGGAATGGTGTTATAGCTTTGACGTTTGAAATGACATTGAAAGATTTGAAATATCTACCTATGATTAATCGTCAGAATAATTAATAAAAAAACCTTTTTAAAAACAAGCTTTTATTCAAATACCCTAAAAAGTACAAAATAATTGCTTTGGATGTGTGACGTGGGTTATTCCGTGAGTTATAGTTTCAAGAGCTTGTCGCGCAATGTTTTCATTTCGAATACAGATGCGACAAACTTTTGAATCTATAACTCACGGAATAACCTACGTCACACATTTGTACTTTTTAGGGTATATAAAAGCTTGTTTTTAAAAAGGTTTTTTTATTAATTATTTCATTTTGTGCTCTTTAGTAAGTACCCCTAACACCCACATACCAATTTTGAATCGAATCGGACCATAATTACAAAACTCGTTCCCATCTTGGAGCCGCCATCTTGAATTTCATAATCTCCGACCCCAAAAACCCCCCCATACCAATTTTGAATAGAATCGGACCATAATCACAGAAATCGTCGACATCTTGAAGCCGCCATTTCGATTTTATGAATTTTATCAGAAAATTCATAATCTTCGACCCCAAAAACCCCCACATACCAATTTTGAATCGAGTCGGACCATAAACACAAATCTCGTCCGCCATCTTGGAGCCGCCATTTTGTTTTTTTTTCTCTAACAAATGCATAATGCATTGTCACGGGAACTATGAACACCTGCAAAATTTCACGTTAATCGGGCAACTGGAAGTGAATCAAATTTAATTTGCAAGATTTGATGACAAACATCGGGACATGTGAAACTAAATAAAGCTTGTAACTTGTGAAAATATAAAATATTGTAGTGGGTGTGTGAATTTTTATTCTTTGAAAATCATCAGTTTTGATCTATTTGTAAAAGATAACTGTAGATTTTACTAAGATTTTCTATATCTGTTTCTTTGTTCATATTTTGATTGGATTTATTGATTTCAATCATTTCAACAAATAATCTTTTAGATAAAGAAAATTCTGAATGTAAAACTTGTGCTTTCTCGAATGATTTTTTTTTTATTGGTGCCCCATTTTAACCATTTTTTTTATTGGTGCCCCTTTTTACCCATTTAGAGCACGCCTCAGCGTGTTTAAATCGAACTTTAAAAAACGCGCGTTTTATAAAGTTACCATGGCAACATCAACAAATCGAGAAACGCGAAGTCTAACTGGCAAATTTTTGATTATTGATCTGACAGGAGTACCTTGTAACGTCAAATAAAATATTACTAACAACTCGTTCATTTATATGTGATACCTCTTGCTCCTCCATCCATTTGATGAACTTTTCATATTATTTTTTATATATCACTGGATTTTCGCGGTATTAACCGCGATTCTGCCTCACTATTCAAAAAATCGATATTAGAAATCATTCATTTTTGAGCTCTGTTGACAACAAATATTGATCTTTCATAACAAATTGCAAATGAATATCTGTTTTTCTCATTTCCGTGACAACGAAAAGTATACTGATGTCACATCACGAATTCAACCATTTTGCATTATTAGCTCTTATTTCTAGTTTTTGTAGTAATAATACCAGTATATATGTTTTCAAAGTGCACCAATAAAAAAAAATTGCGTGAAGTATTCGTGGATAACTGGTCTTAAAAACACTTGCTCTAAAAATCGCGCGTGTTTCAAAGCCCTTTTTATCCACTTATACTTTAATATACTATTATGGCCTGTTTCAATAGCATGTTGAGCCAATGCACATGATTTCTTGTTGAGTCTTATATCACTTCTATGAGAGATAATACGATTATTTAAAGTTCTTGAACTTGTACCAATATAATTCAAATCACAGTTGTTACATGGTATGCTGTGACAACATTTGATTTTTTCAAATCTATTGTGGTATCTTTCAACCTCGTATTTAAATTTCCAATAGTCTTGATATTTTTTTGTGAGATTTTTATGTTACTTTCACTGTTGAATAATTTATTTATATTTGATGATAGAATTCCTATATTAGGAATTGAAAAATAAATTATCCTTTTATTGTTATTTTCTAAATTTTGATTATTTGTGTCATCATTAATAATTTGTCTATCAAAGTTGGTATTGAAAAGATTTTGTTAAGAAGTTTTTTGGGGTAAGAATCATCTAGTAAAATATTTCTGAGAATTTTAAAATTTTTGTTTTTTAATGAAGGATGAACCAACATCTCGATTCTTTTTTTCATACAAAGAATCAAATTTATTTTCATTCCTTCCACTCAAAAAGAATGTCAAAGCTATAACACCATTCCGACCAATGTTTTTATATTTTACGTTTTCTTTTTCTAAAAGTTAATGTTCATCAATCAACCACTCACATTACTGTAAGTACTTCCTTCAGTTTAAGTATTTTTTCTCAATAATGTAATTTACATATTTTAGGACCCTGAAGAAGTTTCAAAATTGAAACGAAAGCTTGGTCCAAAGTATTAAAGAGTTTTTATATTTCAACACTTGTGCTGACTGAAGATCCCCGTTATTCCCCAATTTTCAGTCGTTATATCTAAATATATTTATATATATATATATATATATATATATATATATATAGCATTTTCACCAACTTTATGTTATACTTTTAAAAAACACCGGGGTTTTGATAATAGCAGCATTCGTATTTCTTCAAAGAAATACTGAGAGAACGAGGCTATGTTGCGATGTATAGTATATTACAAAAATCTGAGGATAGAAGCCTGTACCCAGATTGCCAACACGTATACATGAACTTCGAAAAAAATATTGCAATCAGAGGCTGGAACTGGAATACCAAAATGAGTATCTCGCTAATAAAGAATTAAATAAATTTGTTGGAATGATGGCTGGATTAGCATTCCTTCCATTGGATAGAATTGCTGATGCAATAGCATTTCTAAGGAACCACCATATAATTAGGCTACGCCCCAATTAATGTAAACATTTATCTTAGAATTTATTTGTAATTAAACACTATTTAACACTATTTTGTAATATGCAGTGACTGCCTACAGTCCAAGTTATCAAAAAACAGTTCACAACTTTCAGTTGTTTTGCAGGATACGGTTATAGAAATATTCTTCTATAGCATTAGATATATTTAGGGTGCTGTTTTTTCAGATTTTTCTGGGAGACGTTCTTTCCTGGGACGTTTTTACCAGAGACGTTTTTTCTGTAAATCGCTTTTTCCGGGATTTTTTTCAGGAAATGTTTTTTTTTGGGATTTTATTTCATAGATTTTTCGTAAGGAAGTTTTTTAATAAAAAATATATTTCTGATTTTTTTTATCTTTTCAACTTTGTTTTCATAGTACGATGACCAAATGATAAAGGCATGAATATCCCATTGAGCTTCTTACGTAAATATTGTATATCATTATCAATATTTTTATATCTGTGAACCTAGAGGCATTTCTTATAACGAATGCCAAAATCCTATAAGCCCTATTAACGATTGTACTTATATGACAGTTGAGGTAAGCCTATGTCTTCTACAACATGTTTATCTGTCAGAAGATTATTGTTTCTGGAATATTCGTATTTAATATTATTTCCTTGCAAAATATACTGAAAAACATTTATCTATAGTCAGAGGTGAGATAGGTTGTTGTTTTCTGACCAGGTTGTTATAGATTTAGAAATCATCTACGAAAATCAAACATTCGGATGATCTCTAACAATTTGGATGTGACTTCATGAAACGTTAAAAATGGGCCCAAATTTTAGCCCTGATGTAAATCTGAGAGAGTAATACACTTCTTATGCACTCTGAAAAAATTGAATGTTGGTTACTGACGATGGTACTGATTTTTACACGCTTTATATTAGCTTCACTTGTATGTTTGTTTGTTTGTTTGTTCGTTTGTTTGTTTGTAACCGACTCCTTTGGGCGCGATTTTGACCCACTTCCAGACGTCTGAATGATTTGAAATTTGGCAGGTGTACATAATTCCGGTGACAATGCATTAAGAAATTTTTGTGTGGAGAAAAAACAAAATGGCGGCTCCAATATGGCGTACGAGTTTTGTGATTATGGTCCGATTCGCTTCAAAATTGGTATCTGAGGGTTTTCGTATCGAAATATGATTTTTCGTCAAAATTGGAAAATTCAAGATGGCGGCTCCAAAATGGTGGACGAGTTTTGTGATTAGGTCTGATTCTATTCAAAATTGGATGTGGGGGTTTTTGGGGTCGATATTATGATTCTTTTGTAAAAATTGAAAAATTCAATGGCGGCTCCAAAACGGCGGACGAGTTTTGTGATTATGGTCTGATTCTATTCAAAATTGGTATGTGGGGGTTTTTGGGGTCGAATATTATGATTCTTTTGTGAAAATTGAAAAATTCAATGGCGGCTTTAAAATGGCGGCCTAGTTTTGTGATTATGGTCTGATTCTATTCAAAATTGGTATGTGGGGGTTTTTAGGGTCGGCTATTATGATTATTTTGTCAAAATTGAAGGATTCAAGATGGCGGCTCCAAAATGGCCGCGAGTTTTGTGATTATGGTCCGATTCTATTCAATATTGGGGAATAATAGTTAAAAAAAAATTAATAATAATAATAATAATTTGAAAAACTAAAAACACGCGTTGATAGAAAACTAAACTAGAAAGTTGAAAATAAATAAAAGTTTAAAAAAACTAAAAAACACGCTTTTATAGAAAACCAGACTAAAAAAATAGAAAATAAGTAAAAAATCTATTTTATTTAAAAAAAAGCGTGGGGTGCATGGTATCAATAATTATATAGTACATCACACACCTAGGTCAGTAAAGTAAGAAATGTCTCAGTTCACAGGTAATTGTTGGCCGAGGCGATACCATGCACCCCACGCTTTTTTTAAAATAAAATAAATTTTTTTCTTATTTTAAATTTAGTTTGGTTTTTATAAAAGCGTGTTTTTTAGTTTTTTTAAAGTATTATTTAATATTGTCATTTTTCAGTATGGGGGAAACTTTTCTCAGCTTAACATGATTCTAAATAAACCCTGGTGTCCATTATAAGATCAAATATAATTTTTAGGGACTTCCAAGAAGAAATCCCTTTATTATATGTGACGGAATATTATTTGGCCCTAGGCTTCAAACATTTCATGACATTTTGATATAAACTGCCATTGTAAAGTCATTGTGCCACTTAAAAAGTGGTATTTTTGTTCATAGATTTCACCTATTTTCTAAAATTTTAAGAGGTACTTTTTCTGTACAATCATTGATTCAACGTACCGTAAATGTGCCTTATCAATATCATGTTTAATCTTTGGTCTTAAACTCACAAATTGATTTTCTAAGGGGCAGATAATTCTTGGTGACATCAATGCGCATTCTAGTTTCGTGATGATATTCGCTTTGCAAATCCTTCAAATAGCTGACATTGTTTTGTTACAAATTCAATCAGACTAAAGCACTTAATATTGTATAAATGGTAATTGAGATTCGTACAGATCTCCTTGGATGTCTGTTTTATTTCACTATTAAAATATCGATTATCCAATATTTTCGCTTATTTTGGCATTTGTGTATATTTGGTTGATTCACTCTCTTTGGAAAAATTATTACAGCACTTGCTGTACAATATCGGAACCCCAAATGTACGAACTGGGAGTGTTTCAGGGCAAAACTCAGAGACAGTTTGGAAAACGATATTCGTAAAATAAGAAATATTGCGGAGATAGAGCTGGCAGCTATTCATATTCAAAGCTCAGTCCTGACCGCCTATCAACAAAATTGCCCACCTAAAACCAAAAAAGGTTATAGAGTAACCTCTTGGTGGGGCAAAAACTTAGAAAATAGAAAAGCAGAAGTGAGGAGGCTCTTCAACAGAGCCAAAGAATCAGGAAGCTGGGAAGAGTACCGCCCTACCAAAACAGGATAAAACAAAGCGATAAGGAAGGTCACGAAGAAATCTTGGGGAAAATTCTGCAAGAGTATTTGCCATCATATACCCACAAGTGCAAGAATGCACAAAATATTCTCTAGAGAACCGGAGCAAGAAGTGGGTCTGATTAAACGAACCGACGGAAATACAAAATCATTTCCTAGGCGCCATGATTCTTGGTGAAAACCAGCCAATTCCATTTCAACCAAGGACGACCTTGTGGAGAAGAAAGCAAATGAAATCATCAAACCGCACAAGGCACCAGGAGAAGATTGAGCTTTTCCTGCGTTACTACAGAATGGAGCCAAAATACTAACGCCCATACTCACTGAACTTTTTTTTAGAGCAGCCTGGCATGGGGATACCTACACTCAAGCTGGACGTCGATAAGGGTTGTGTGTATACGTAAAGTCGGGAACAACAGAAACCTCCTAATTACCTTCGTCCGATCAGCCTGACATGATTTCTGTTGAAAGCCACAGTGAAGATCTTGGATAGGAATATACGAGAAGCAGCAGTATGCCTAATAGGCAGGAAAATTAACAGAGACTGCATTAGACAACGTTTCTCGACATTGTATTCAACAATCCATTCATAGAGCAGCAATCAACAAAGCGATATCGGAAACTCTTGTAACTGGATCGAAGCGATGTTGAGATACAGATTAATTTCGAGCTCCCTCCACCATGAGAAAATCGTGGCCATAGCGTTGAGAGGCTGTCCACAGGGAGAGGCCTTATCCTCCACTGTGGGCACTTCTTGTAGACGCTCTGATCAGGACCCTTATGGCGGAGGGAATCAAGATGCAAGTCTACGCTGACGACATAGTTATAACAGTTAGAGGAACGTTTAGAGAGGCAATATCGGATATTGGACATACTTCAAGACAGTGATAGTACTATTCACCAGAAGGAAGAAGCTAGATTCACAAGGAAGCCGGTCCTCTATGGTGAAAGAATTTCATTCAAGGAAGAAGTCAAATACCTAGGGGTAATTCTAGATAAGAAACTCGCGTAGAATGCTAATCTAGAAAAAGTTCAATTTTCTTTTCTCCCTGAGGAAAGTTTATTATACTCGCATGTTTTTCGGATTTACTTCATCTGTTTTGTAATATTCGGGGAAACTTCCAGAATTTTTTTCACAATTTCAGCTTTGATAGTTTTGAAGATAGGGGAGAGATGTTTCGACGCCCTTTAACTTTCGACGTTCTACGTCTCTGAAAAAAATTGTTGTGACAGACAAGGACGGACACCTGAGTTCTTTCCTCTTCTTTATTTGTGCGGAACCCCAAAAATTAGTTATGTAAAATATAAGGCTCAATTTTTAGTTCTGAAAATTGACATTTGGTTATGACATCTTCTTGTTCTCAGCGTCGCTAGACACTTTCCTGTATTGACCATAGAGAGATTGCACAGGCTAGTGCAACGATGATCGTTTTTTTCTTCTGAGAAGTGTCATAGATGAAAAATGCAGGAGTGGAATAATTTGGAATTTCGTGCAAAGAAAAATATTTGAAAAAATCGTAGCATCAGCGCATTCGACTAGTTACTAGTCATCATCAGTGCTAACCTGCAAGTAAGTAATACCTTGATAAATTGTATACGAGACATTTCTTGAGAATTCAAATGAGAATGATTTTGAGGTTACTTACTCGTCAGGTTTCACAAGAAGTCCATCATATATGTTTCCAGTTTATATAAAAAAAGTGTGAACATTAAGTAAGTACAGATAACATGTTGAAATATTTCTTGAAGTAACCCTCATGGGTTATAAATTGGTGTACTCCATTAATTAATTTAAAATTTATTCCACCCGGTTTCGTGGAAGTCAATGCTGAAGTGGAGGGTACAATGAATGTTGACATTGACATAAGTGACAATGGCTTGGAACCATAAAGAAGATAGTGGTGAACACAGATGGCGCTATATTCGTTTTGGAGTGTAGTAGAGTGAATCTGGAGTAGAAAAGTGTTTTCAGAGTAGAGTTGGCTAGGGACAAAATGCTGCAGCGATTCTGAAATGAATCATCATAGAGAAAAGGGGTTGATTAAATTAGATTGAAAGTATTTTATTTATTGTAGGCGTCTGCGAAGTGGGATGAAAGATCTATATTTGAATGAACTTGAGTGTTCAGACAAAGGTCATTATTTTTCAATTCTTTGTTGATGTATTTTTGAATTTCTATTCGAGCTGAAATTATGTTTATTAAATCTGAGGTGATGACCAAAGGCTGTCGCAGTTTAGTTTGTAAATACCACTTTCCGAAAGTTTATCAATTTTATCTTTACTGTTGACAAGGTGTCCATTTAAATTGTTAGTTCTCTTAGGCAACTTTGATATTTTCTTTACAGTTTTTGGTTATGCAACCCGCAATTTTATTTGAAATGTGATCATTTACAAAAGGGAAGTAAATACATTTTGTTGGTTGGTTTTTGGAAAAGTAATTTTTTTTTTTTTGAATAAGGGATGTAATTTTTATTGAAAGCTATTTGTTTTAAAGTCTTGATCTCAGCTTGGTAATTAGTGTGTTTATGAGTCTGTGTATATAGCAATTGAAAGCAGCCATTTTATGTTGATGTGGGTGATCTGAAAAGTTTGGTATTACATGGTCAGTCTGTGTTGGTTTTCTATAAATGCTAAAACTTAAGTTGTTGCAGTTTCGGTGATGAGTTATATATAAAAAAAATATTTACTGTTTTCTTCAATTTCAAGAGTGAATTTAATGTTAGGGTGTATGTCATTACTTTTATTCGAAAGACTAAATGCAGTATCTTCCTTACCTTTTAGGAAGACTAGATAATCATCAACGTACCTGTACCACTGTAAGGTTTCAGGGTTGTTGTCAGTGACAATAAACCTGTTTCCTAGGTTGTTCATGAAAATATCTGCTAGGAAAGGTGATAAGCAACTTCCCATAGCAAGGATTTCTGGTTGCTGATAATATTTGTTACTGAATACAAAAAAGTCTTGTAAAAGACAAAAATTTAGAAGAGTCAAAATGTGGGTCGTAAAATCTTCATCGATATTAGATGAATTAATGATTTCTTTAACTAAGGGTAGTGTTTCTGATTTCGGGACTGAAGTGAAAAGGTTGGATACATCGAAAGATATCATCGTGCAGTTCTCAGCTGGTAGATCTACTTTGTTGAGTCTCTGTATTAGATCTATTACTTACCGAGTATGTAGGTTTGAATCTAGTGGGTCTCTTGAACAAAATGAATTCCATACTCCCCAACATCAAATTAGTTCTTGAAATAGAAGAAAACGCTAAATTAAAATAGCTTTTAATAACAATTACAATCCTAACTTGATTAATTCCCTCGTTCAGAAAATTAAAAACAAAAGAGAATTGAATTTAGCTTTTTCAAAAACCGAACCAACAAAATGTATATCCCCCCCTTTCGTAAATAATCACATTCCAAATAAAATTGCAGGTTACATAACCAAAAACTGTCAAAGTTGCCTTCAAGACAACTAACAAGAATATAGATAACATTGATCAACTTTCGAGAAGTGGTATTTACAAACTAAACTGCAACGATTGTGCAACGTCATACATCGGTAGGAAGTTGGAAGTTGGAAGTTTGAATAACCGAACATCATAATGAAAACATAAGATCAGCCTTGGGTCATCACCTCAGATTTAATAAACATAATTTCAGCCCGAATAGAAATTCAAAAATTCTACAGGAAGTCAGATACAAGAACAACACCAAATTAGATTTCATTGAAGACCTATACATCAATGAAGAATTGAAAAATAATGACCTTTGTCTGAACACTCAAGTAAATTTAAAAGATCTTCCATGCCACTTCACCGTCGGCTACAATAAATGAAATACTTTCAATCTAATTTAAACAGCCCCCTTTCTCTATGATGATTTATTTCAGAATCCCTGCAGCATTTTGTTCCTAGCCAACTTCTACTCTGAGAACACTTTTCTACTCCAGATTCACTCTACTTCACGCCATCTGCGTTTACCACTCTCATCTTTTTCTATGGTTCCAAGCCATTGGTCACCTATGTCAATGTCATCATTCACTGTCGGATTCGACCTCTGACCATGGTAAGGTTAACATGTGGCGTTAACTGGTTGGAGGTCAAGTAAATGTATATTGTGAATGTCTGCCGTTTTATAACGTGCAATACAAAAATAATCTAAAAATTATGAAAGTCGAAAAAAGTTTTGTGTATGAAATAGTCCCTTTCTTCTCTACGCCAGTAACCAGGCTGGATGACAACGGACTTGTCGGAAGAAGGGGCGCTCGGGCACTCGTGGTATCACTTCGAGTGAGACTTCCATACGAAGGGGGGCTAGTGAGGTATTACCGCACGAGGCCCTCGGATCTGTGTAGATGGTTATATAACCGAGCACAAAAAAATTAACTAGAAGAAGAAGAAGATCATTCACTGTTACCTTCAGCATTGACTTCTACGAAACTGGGTAGAATAAATTTTAAATGAATGAAATACACCAATTTATAACCCATCACACTTCTTTTATATAAATTGGAAACAGATATGATGGACTTCTTGTAAATCCTGACGAGTAAGTAACCTCAAAATCATTCTTATTCAAATTCTTAAAAAATGTCTCGTATAAAATTTGATACGTGCAGGTGAGCGGTGATGATGATCAGTAACTACGATTTTTACAATGAGTTTTTGCACGAAATACAAAATTCTTCCACTCCTGCTATTATGTTACGTGCACACAGCTCCAAAAACTTCAATGGATGAAAATAGCCGGTTAATTGAAATCCCATTATCGATTAAGATTTTTGGTAGACCGGTTCCCCCCACATTATACCCTCCAACCGAGAAAATGCTTTTTCCGACGCGGCGTTAACGATATTGAACGGCTTAAAATGTTTCATGGCTACATTACAATAACCACATTTAATGACTTTCGCCAGCGCGGTTTATTCCATATCGAGAACGGGCGATTTTATGTTCTTTTATATGAGCTACTCATGGAAGATATATGTGTGGTGAAGGAGAGAAAACGCTCTCGAGGAACAGAAACCGTAACAGAATGAAGTTTTTCTCAAGCAGTGTTGACGCTGACTTCCCAGCAAAAAAATCCGCTTCTGCAATAAATAAATTATCTTCATGCATAAATGTGCCACAATCGAGTAACGTGAGCTAATCATACTGCAAATATGAATGCCTACTTGCTCTCAAACTGTTATCCATAGCCCCGAGAATAGTCCAAAAAGCGAAACCAGCATTCTAGACGTATAAATTAGGAAGCTCAATTTTTGAGAAAAAAAACTGTCGTAGAACATAAACCAGACTCGGTTCGACTCTCGAATATATTATTTGGTATTAATTTTTTTTTTTTCAAAAAACTTGAATGTTTTTTTGTGAAACAATATTTTTAACATTTTTACCGTTATATCTCTGAGAATATAATTAACGTGTCACATAGTAGATTTCCCACTGTTTTTAGAAATTCAATACCTGAAAGGGAGAAATGGGGAGTGAAAGTTTGTATAGGGGTTTCGTTAGTTTTTGAGAAATTGGTATTTGTGGACGTTGTTACAAAAAAAAATACGTGTTTCAGTGTTTTTAGAAATTCAACCCTTGAAGGGGTGAAAGTTTGTATGAGGGTTCCGTTGGTTTCGTTGTTTGTCCCATATGCGTTTCTATACCATTCATCCGATTGCGATGAAACTTTGGTGAGCTGTGCGCACGCCCGCGAAAATATTCTGAATTAGTACAACCATTTTACAATAGGTGGCGCACGAGTCGTTTTAACAAATGAGTGTATTTCATATAGTTTAGTGGCATTTTGCGGATTTTCGTGACATTTCATGTGTGACATAACAATTAATGCTGATTGTGAAATTCCAATTGTTGGTCGCCATTAGATAATGGATAAAACACGCATTGTTTTTGCTCTTGGCAAAATAATTTCTAGAAGTCATCACAAAACATTATTTTCAGTGTCAAATCAATTATGCCACCCAAACGATAAGCGATTGGTTGATCTCGACCCAAAGAACTTAAGAAAAAGGCATTACGAGCTTCACAAACAGATGAGCAACAGCAAGACTGGAATCCGATCGAGTACGCACTGCCCAAGCCCGTTTGTCCAAAACAGTCGAGCAACGGAAAGCAAGACAGAACACCGTTCGAGTAATCATTGCTCGATCCAAACGAGAACTGCACGCTGATTTGAATCATGGTGCATTGCATTTCAATTATAATTATGATAACAGTTTTGATCTTGTGAAAGATAAGTGCCATGTGAAGTGGAATGAATAGAAAAATCGAATTAAACGGTTTTCTTCACATAAAGGATTCAATATAAAATTGAACCAGAAAATGGTAGATCTCAGGTGAAAAACAACTACTTTCCTGGCAAATACCACGCAGAACGTTGAATGATATTCACCTGAAAATCCATGCATACTTCCATATAATATCAATGGACATTGAATGCAAATGTTTCTTTCTGATAAGCTCGATTATGTTTAATTTATGTCGTGTTCACCTAACAATCCGCATACCGGTTTCAGGCTTCTTGGCCCTCATCAGTACGGAGTAGTCAACCAGCCAAAGGTCCAAAGAACTCTGTCTGAAGTGAGACACAACGTAAACAAACCATCATCGAGCTTATAACACCTATAGGTACGCCGGAAAAGATAAACTTTAACTGGCGGTACCTAGTGACAGAAAGAAACACTCCGAAAATCTCCCACCTCGATAGGTTTCTAAATAAAAGATTCCTTCTCAGTAGGAGTGGCAAGCCCGTCTAGCATATAGTGAAGATAAGTGCCAGTGAAGTGGAATGAATGAAAAATCGAATTAAACGGTTTTCTCCACATAAAGGATTCAATATAAATTGAACCAGAAATGGTAGATCTCAGGTGAAAACAACTACTTTCCTGGCAAATACCACGCAGAACGTTGAATGATATTCACCTGAAAATCCATGCATACTTCCATATAATATCAATGGACATTGAATGCAAATGTTTCTTCCTGATAAGCTCGATTATGTTTAATTTATGTCGTGTTCACCTAACAATCCGCATACCGGTTTCAGGCTTCTTGGCCCTCATCAGTACGGTAGTCAACCAGCCAAAGGTCCAAGAACTCTGGCTGAAGTGAGATACAACGTAAACAAACCATCATCGAGCTTGTAACACCTATAGGTACGCCGGAAAAGATAAACTTTAACTGGCGGTACCTAGTGACAGAAGAAACACTCGAAAATCTCCACCTCGATAGGTTTCTAAATAAAGATTCTTCTCGTAGATGGCAAGCCCGTCTAGCATATAGTGAAAGATAAGTGCCATGGAAGTGGATGAATAGAAAAATCGAATTAAACGGTTTCTTCAATAAAGGATTCAATATAAATTGAACCAGAAAATGGTAGATCTCGGGTGAAAAACAACTACTTTCCTGGCAAATACCACGCAGAACGTTGAATGATATTCACCTGAAAATCCATGCATACTTCCATATAATATCAATGGACATTGAATGCAAATGTTTCTTTCTGATAAGCTTGCATTCAATGTCCATTGATATTATATGGAAGTATGCATGATTTTCAGGTGAATATCATTCAACGTTCTGCGTGATATTTTCCAGGAAAGTAGTTGTTTTCACTGAGATCTACCATTTCGGTTCAATTTTATATTGAATCCTTTATGTGAAGAAAACCGTTTAATTCGATTTTTATTCATTCCACTTCACATGGCACTTATCTTCACTATATGCTGGACGGCTTCACTACTGAGGAGGAATCTTTATTTAGAAACCTATCGAGGTGGGAATTTTCGAGTGTTTCTTTCGTCACAGGTACCGCCAGTTAAATTTATCTTTCCGGCGTACCTATAGGCAAGCTCGATTATGGTTTGTTTACGTTGTGCTCACTTCAGCCAGAGTTCTTGACCTGCTGGCTGATACCCGTACTGATGAGGGCCAAGAAGCCTGAAACCGGTATGCGAATTGTTAGGTGAACACGACATAAATTAAACATAATCGAGCTTATCAGAAAAAACATTTGCATTCAATGTCCATTGATATTATATGGAAGTATGCATGGATTTTCCGGTGAATATCATTCAACGTTCTGCGTGGTATTTGCCAGGAAAGTAGTTGTTTTTCACCTGAGATCTACCATTTTCTGGTACAATTTTATATTGAATCCTTTATGTGAAGAAAACCGTTTAATTCGATTTTTCTAGTTTTGATCTTAGTATAGTTATTGGAGAAATGGATGAATTGAGAATGATTTTTTTTATTTGATCTGCACTGATATGAATTATTTTCAATTAACCATATCATATTTATCAAAATTATATTTCTCATATTCCTTGCATAGAATAAAAAAAGTGTATAAATAAGTATAACCTCAAAATTCACGCATACAAAGCCGCGGGCATAAGCTAGTACTATTATAAAATAGTAATTGTCTGTGTGTGATTGGCTGAGATGATACAACAGAGTAGTAGAGAATATCAAATCGAAGATATTTCCATTATCATCGCATGTTGACCGTCAACTGTCTCTAATGAAAGTTGTAGACTGTCAGTTTGACGTTAAGGAAGAAGGGAAAACATGTTGGATAGTTTTGTTCACAAGCGCAGGGCAGGGCAGGGCAGTTCATCTAGAACTGGCAGAAATACTTTCCACAGAAACTTTTATTTTATGTTTGAGAAGATTTACAGCACGCAGAGAAAGAGTTTCTGTCATATATTCTGATAATGGAACAAACTTCATCGGTACAAACAATCTTATGAATAAAATTGATTGGCAGAAAATTTTGGAGTACTCATCAGTGATGAAAATAAAGTGGCATTTCAATCCACCTACTGCTGCATGGTGGGGAGGATTCTGGGAAAAGATAGTGAGAATGATAAAGGAACTATTCAGAAGAAATCTACGGAAATCTTTAAATTACGAAGAGCTCAACATATTATTGTGCGAATGTGAAGCGATTATTAACACTCGTCCGTTAACTTATTTTTCTGAAGAGGACATTTTAATGCCCTTAAGTCCTTCCATGTTTATTACAGACATACGGTCTAGTGAACTGCCAGAATTTGATGATTTAGACAGAATGAGTTTGTTGAGACGTCATCGATATATCCAGAAGCTCAGAGACGATTTTCGGAGCCGATTTAGGAAAGAGTACTTATCAGAACTTGACAATACTGGTCGAAGGAGAAAAGGTAGTTTGAAAGTGGGGGACATAGTATATGTGGGTGCTGAAAACATTAAGGGAATGGACTGCCTTTAGCAAGAATTCTGGAAATATTCCCTGGAAGAGACAATACACCCAGAATAGCCAGGATCAAGACGAAGAATGGTGAGATAATCCGTCGATTCCAAAGACTATATCCTTTGGAAATTGGATCTCAAGAAACAAAAGAATTGAAAGGACAAATAGACACAGTAACAGCTCCAGACATGAAGATAAGCTTCAAGGTGAAAAAGTACAAGGAGAAGAGATTCGAGAAAATCAACAGCAACACGGCACAAGAGGACAATATTACAGAAAAGGCAAAAGGAAACAAAGAAGGGATGGGAAATATAGATGATGGTGTCATCACCGTTACCAGAGCCGGTAGACAAGTTAAGAAACCGCAGCGTTTCAATTTTAATTAGTTACATTTTGTTAATTCCATAACGTTTACAAATTATAACGGGGAATGGAATTCATATATTAATTTTAAGTTTCTTTATTTCCTGTTTCTAATGTTTTTCATGATTACCCTATATATGTAGAAAAAACATTTTATATGAATGTCAGAATTTACTTGTCAAATACCTACACTTCTTTTATAAAAAGTATAAAGTTATTTAAATATTATACAGTAAATATTGCCTAATTCACCCCAAGTCTGCAATATTTACAATACTGGTTTATAGAGGTACACTGACAGAAAATATGTATGGATTACAGTATGTATTTGCCTCTGATTTTATAGTTTCCCACATTCACCTTGGTATTTCAGGTGTATAACAAATAATTGGCCAATAATTCTGGTCAAAATAAAAAAGTCTTATTTTTTGGGACACACCGTAGAGTTCCGTTGATTTTATCAAGAAACCGTCTTTCTCTCATTGGCGACCACTTGATAGAAAACTTCCCAACGCCGTTCAGACTGACTGACCACTTGTCTAGTTAATTATTAAAGGAGATCGTTATTCGCGGAGACATGGCGATTGCGGGTGCGGAGGGGTTGGGTAAGGGACAAAACGCGACCGCGGCATTTCCGTACTGCGTTCCGGCGCGTACTATTGATATATTTCGGTATAGTGTCGCGTCTTAGAGGGGCTTTCAACGGAAAATCAGTAGAGTACCGAATGGCCACAATTTCATACTTCGTAGCGGATTGATGAAAAACTATATTTTCTATTTGATCGACAGCTAGTTTGCAGGATCATTGTTATTTCACTTTCAGTTGACTACTTCACCGCCATTTTTTTACATTTAGAAACTAGCAAGTTGAAAATTTTGGGATCTGTTTGAATCCAACTTAGTCCAACAAGGAATATTCCATTATTAACAATTTCAAGTGGCATGGTCTCAATTTGGAACGTTAATTACAATATTAGTCGTATTAATGAAGCGGAAAAATCATCAAACATTGTTTTTGTATATTAAGTTACGGTTTCGAAGAAAAAATATGACTTGGGGGTTTTTTGGGCTGCTGAATAGGAATACATTGTCAGGGGTAATATAATAAGTGATATGACTATTACTGATAATTTTTTGGAATATTTATGAATTGCAATCCGAAAGCTGAAAATACGAGTCCGCAGGACGATATATCGATTTGAAATATATACCAGAAAAATATTGTTACAATCTCAATTTGAAGTAATTTACAGACTCACAACGTGAACCCTAAAGAGAAAAAAATAAAATAAAAATAATAGTTTGAAAAAAACTAAAAAAACACGCTTTTATAAATAAACCACACTGAAAAGTAAGAAATAAATAATAGTTTGAAAAAACTAAAAAACACACTTTTATAGAAAACCAGACTAAAAAAATTGAAAATAAGAAAAAAAAATATTTTATTTAAAAAAAAGCGTGGGGTGCATGGTATCGCCTCGGCCAACAATCACCTGTGATCTGAGACATTTCTTACTTTACTGCCCTGGCTGTGTAATGTACTATGTAATTATTGATACCATGCACCCCACGCTTTTTTTTAAATAAAATACATTTTTTTTTCATATTTTAAATTTTTTTAGTCTGGTTTTCTATAAAAGTGTGTTTTTTAGTTTTCTTAAACTATTATTAATTTCCTACTTTTTAGTGTGGTTTATTAATAAAAGCGTGTTTTTTTAGTTTTTTTTTAACTATTATTTTTATTATTTTTTTGCATATAAAAAAATTGAATAATCCTATCAAATTAGGTTATCTTAATCTCCGACCCCAAAAACCCCCACATACCAATTTTGAATAGAATCAGGCCATAATCACAAAACTCGGCCGCCATTTTGAAGCCGCCATCTTGAATTTTTCAATTTCTTCAAAAGAATCATAATATTTGACCCCAAAAACTCCCACATACCTTTTTTGAATAGAATCAGACCATAATAACAAAACTCGGCCGCCATTTTGAAGCCGCCATCTTGAATTTTTCAATTTTCTACTAAATAATCATAATCTCCGACCCCAAAAACCCCCACATACCAATTTTGAATAGAATCAGACCGCCATTTTAAAGCCGCCATCTTGAAATTTTTCAATTTTTATGAAAGAATCATAATCTCCGACCCCAAAAACCCCCACACACCAATTTTGAATAGAATCAGACCATAATCACAAAACTCGGCCGCCATTTTGGAGCGCCATTTCGAATTTTTCAATTTTGACGGAAGAATCATAATCTCCGACCACGAAAACCTGCAGATACCAATATTGAAGCGAATCGGACCATAATCACAAAACTCGTACGCCATATTGGAACCGCCATTTTTTTTTCTCACACAAAAATTTCTTAATGCATTGACACCGGAATTATGTACACCTGCCAAATTTCAAATCATTCGAACGTCTGGAAGTGGGTCAAAATCGCGCCCAAAGGAGTCGGTTACAAACAAACAAACATACAAGTGAAGCTAATACAAAGCGTGTAAAAATAAGGAACACTTCAGTTTATTTAGTTACAGTTGCAGGTTTGAATGTTGGAGGTACAGTTTTCAAAAAGGATGCGTCGTCCTGTTTTTGTTGACACTTCGGTATTGGTAGTTGTAGCTATCATATTGTTAATAGAGTTAACGCTGTTTGTACTATTACAGTCAACACTAGTTTCTTCCATATTTCCTCTCATTTTGTTTACAATTCCCTCGTAAGGTTGTACTGTAAGATATCGTGCAATGGAATTAACATGACCAGTAATTTTGATCAGCTGCTGATTTGAAGATCTTGTTACCAATTGGATGAATGAGAAGCAACTGAGACCAAAACAAGATGAGAAATGGGCAAGTTTCCAGGAAAATAGGAATACCAACGATGAAATCAGAATGCTTTGTGATTCTTTGAGGGATCTTCAGGACAGGACATTTCAGCGAACATGAGTGCCAGACAAGTTGACAAAGATTTTCATTGTTTTGACGGAAATCCCCTCTATTCTATAAACATTTCACGAACATTCGTGAACTATGTGAATATTCGAATGAAGAGATCGTGCTCAGACTTCAGAAATGTTTGAAAGGACCTGCAAAATCAACAGTTTCATGAAATGATGTTGAATTCAAATGTAGATCTAATTATAAAAACACTTCAAACTCGTTTCGGTAGGCCTGAATTCATCATCAAAACCCCAATTTCAAAAATAATAAATTTGCCTTTCATAAAAGATTGCCATTTAGAAAAACGAGGTGGATAATATGGCATCTTCAAAACCCTCAATTGCTGAAGGATCTACTCAATAAGTTACCAGAAATCTTAAAACTGAACTGGGGAGAAGTTTCTGCCAGAAAAAAATGAGATTGTGGATTTAGATGATTTTGCGAAATGATTGTAGAATTACGCCAGTGCTGCCAGTATTGTCAGTACACTACAACCATTTGAAGCAGAAAAGCAAAATCATTGGAAATAATCCGAAAAAGTTCTAAGTTCGATAGAAGAGAAGAAATCCCAGATTCCAAGAAAGTACATGGGCTCGTAATATGAAAATTATCTCATAAAAATATGTTTCCGCGGATGAAAGCAGACGATATTGATACCAGCTGAAAAACAGTAATTGAGAAAAAAAATACAGTCATGATAATTAAATCGTACAACATTCATTTGATAACGCCACGACAAATGCGATAAGGACCAGAGAATTATTTGATGGCAACTAGATGTTTATTAGGATGGTCGACACATGGACCTAGTTTGAGGCAGGATGAAAAAGACAATAGAAAATGTCACGTGTTCCATGTATGCGAGGAAGGTAACCAAGACGATGATTTACAGAATCTTATGAAAGGACAATTCACCACTGAATAATGAGCCAGGATAATTTGAAGGCTATGAAATTGATGAAAAATACAATCGAAAGGGTAGAGGGTTGCTATGAAATTGGTCTTCTCTGGAGCCAGGAAGACATACAGCTCCCAGAGAGCAAGTACCGAGCTTTACATAGATTTAAATGTACCGAGAGGAAGCCAAACAAAATCAGGTTGGTTTTTGATGCTGTAGCCAAGTCGAATGGTCTCAGTCTTAATAATGTGTTGTTGTCTGTCAGTAATTGCGTTTTGAAATGTCTACATTTTTAATTTTCGGAGAGTTTCGGGAGAATTGACTTTTTTTCATCGAGAGGCATAGCACTAAATAGATTCAACTGAAGATGGCGGAAACTAACTGTAAATTTGATAAAATTTGGGTTACGGTTCATATTACCCGAAAACCGTCTTTGAATGGCATTGTATGATACACCACTGGATTCAGGATGAAAAGTTATTTCGAATAGTGTCATAAAATATCCAAGTCCGTATTTAAAAAAATAAGTTGAGGGTGGTCCGGAGAATACGGAACGTTGGATGGAAAATCTGGAAACATAAAATGAAAGAGAATTTACTATCGAATGGAAAACCTACGAAATATTTTTTGGTAGCTCTGAAAATACTTAAATGAAGGATAACCAAAAAACCGAAACGATTGAATTTCGTCATATGTCAAGAACTGGCCCTGATATTTTAATTATATAATAATAGTAATATTATATATTAGTTTCCACCGCTAGATGATGCTTCCAGATACGCAACTATTTCTCCATTCAACCGACCTTCTAATATCTAGTATAGTTTGGAAATTACCAACACAATCCCATTAAAAAAAATTAATATACAATTTCAACATGTTCGGTGAACCAACTAAAGACTCAAACATACTCTTCAAATATAAAAAGATAATTTCTGTCTAAGATTTTGATATTTCTTTCTTTTCAATTTATCGCTAGATATTTCTGCACCACCTGCGGACTCAGAAGTATTTGCTGAGACGATGCAACTGTGTCAGCACAAGTGAAGTTCCACACCACAGGTTTTCCACATTTCCAAGGTATCAGCGTCATACCATCAGGACGTTTACCATCATCTCGGCTAGTGCCAAGAAATTCTAACACAGCTGGAATACCTGCCGTTACCATAGAACGTTTAATGATATCATTGACTTGATAATGTCTGGATAAACGACCTGCACTTTTATTACAGCTCAAAGCATGAGTTCCTTTTTGGTTCACTTCACTACCACAGATACATTTATGAGGAATACAAATATCTAAACCCAGTCTCAGTCCAATAGATATCCTGAAAGACTTGTCATCTAAAAGGGTTACGAGAGAAGCCACAGGTAAAGCATTCAGCCAAGCTCCGGATTCTTCAATATTTCTTGAGGTAATATTCAAAAGTGGAAGGTCCCTGAACGTTTCTCGTAGCGGGTGGCAAATCTGAGTTGGTTTGTATTAACCAAAGAGAAACAGCTTCATCAGAAAACTTATCAGTCGTATCAGAAAAAGTGGAAGGGATAATATAATCGATAAGACTGGATACACTACTCATGGAAGCTAAGAAGGCAGGTGAAGCTAGGAAAGAAGCCAAACGGAGCCCCAGATCTCCAAGATTCACCGGAAGTGTTGCCTGTAACCAAGAATCTTTATTAAAAGAATTATTAGTAACATTTTCCAAAGTATGGCGCATTAAATCGTCGAAATCTTGAAGCTTATTGGGACTTTTCTTAAATGGAGAACATCTGAGGGTAAACATCAATTTTGGTTTAGCGAGGCAATTTGTCAAGATAAAAATGAGACGTGAGTTGGTAGTTCATTCAGACGGGTGGAGAGTAACTGCAGAGAGTCCTTTTTATTTCCATGTCCAGAAAGAGCATTTATAGAAAAGGGCGCACCAAGAAGGCTGTAATCCGACTTTTCCAGAATGTTTATACCAGGGGCTAATGATTGGAATTTGGATTCAAAATCAGTTTTTGGAGTAGTGAAATCAGTTCACACTTATTGAAATTAAGTTCTATAGCAATTTGTTTCGATAGGATGATAACCTTATCCAAATCTTCCAGATATTTTCAACTCTTTTAACACCAACTTACAATTCACAGTCGAATGTGAAAAAGCTCATAGTTTCCCATTTCTAGACACTAAACTCATCAGAACTCAAAATAATACAATAATATTAGAGTGGTACCAAAAAGAAACTGCTTCTGGAAGATGTATCAACTATTTATTTTTCAAATCATTCCAAAAACCAAAAATATAATACAGTGATAACTATGAAAAATAGAATCACTCAAATTTCTCATGAATCTTTCAGTAAACAAAATTTGAACAACATTGACATTTTAGAAAATAACGGCTGTCCCAGACATATCTTGAAAAAATTAATATTCAATTCCTACATGTTCGATGAACCAACTGAACACACTGTTCAAATATAAAAAATTGCCATACATAGATAAATAACCCCAAAAAATTATAAGTGTTATCAAAAACTATCCGCATATAAAGATTGCCAAATATAACATTATAAAAAATTCAAATTTATTTTCAAAAGTCAAAGACAATACACCATTATTATACAACAGCAACGTCGTCTATGAACTTCCGTGTGTGGAATGTCAAAGATGTTACGTGAGACAAACATCACAGTGGTTAAAACAACGAATCCAACATAAGAGTGACTGTCGTTTGGTAAAAAACACGTGCGCGGTGGTTGAACACTACAAAAGAACCGATCACCGAAATAACTACATTCATATACCATATCAATAAAAACAAGAATACAACGGTCAATTATAAATCTGATATTGGATAACTGAGCAATATATACTGCAATATTTTGCAATTAATTTAGACGTATGATTGAAATGTTTTTTTATGTTTTCCCTCCTTTTTTGTGTTTCTTCTTGTTAAGTATTGTTTGTTGTTTTCCCATTGTCTTCTGAGTTGGTACAAACACCCTGTACCAGTATATATTCAAAATCTACTTGCTCTCACGATGTAAAAGGAAAAAAGATACCATTGCTTTTATTTTTTATTTCTAGTTTCTTCTTTCCTTCTTTATAATTATATTAATGTTCGGCAGTCCTAGTCTGAATGTGCTGGCTAACACTTCGACAATGTTTGTACATTTTTCATTTTTTCATAACTGACTCTATGTTTTGCAAGTATTCTGTTAATTGTACATATAATTTTTAGTAAAATGTCCATTGTTTATGTACTTTTTACAGTTAGAGGGTCCACAATTATATGAATAGTGGCATTTATAATTCTGCTAGTGAGATTATGAAGATAGCTTCTTGGACTTCGGAAATTGTTACGGGTTGTATTGAAACGGGGATGCGGGGAAGGAAAAAGGTTTGTAACTCAGAAATTTAGTGTCAGGTACATCTGGTAAAGCTTTCTTTTAGTTAGGGAGGTGGCGAGCATTTCGGTATATGATCAGCACGAGTTTCACATCGAGGTGGATTGCAGTTTAGATCACTACGAATTGATTAAGTCCAGTCAATTAAGGTCCTATGTCGCTGCGTTTCCGCGTTACAGCGCGTTGAAGTTGCTTAAAAAAGGGGGGTATTAAATCATTTGCACATGTCTACCTCTGGAGTACATGGTCACAATCAACCTGGAAACAACGAAAATCGAAGATGCAGACATTCAGGGCTCTGCATTATCACGGGACGGAGTTGTAAAAATGTAAAAAAAGCTCTTCAACTTCGGATAGGACGTCGCTATAGAACCGGGGCAATTGTTCTCCTTTGAACCATTTAAAATTGAGCGCGTCATCTTTTTGTACCCAGCCACAATCATTCGGGTCCAAATCACCAACAGGATCTTTTTCGTGGGCATTCTTCCAAATTTTTGTTATATACAAAGTCCTCAGGAAGTATTCCGTTAATTCAGTGCGACATGGGGGCAAATTTGAAGCGGCCAAATTGTGGGGTGAAAGTTTGAAAGATGCATCGGCGTTTGAGACGTCGTATGTTTATGTTTCTTCGTTTTTTTAATATTGTACAAACGACATACGAATTCTTCCAATATGTCGAAAACGCTCTCACAAGCGTCAATATCAACATTCCCAATGGTGATAAGAGCTCTTTGCAATTCCTCGCACTGTAATAATCGTTCAAAAGGTATTTTTTTACCTTTTCAAAAAAATGCGGGATTATAATCACAGCCGGTGATCGCGTGAAAACCAGGTAAGGAACTGCAAATCAAAGGTCCCACCTTTGAATAAATTTGCGAAACATCAATATACCGACGTGTGTTGCCAGTACCGAAATCGATCCAAATCTTGAGAGAGCTCTGCAGAAATTCCATATTTCCGAGCATGATAATCAAGACGTCAGTATCAGCGCAGCGTATAACGACATGTTTTGATTTCGATTTGATTTTGAAAACATTCCTACAGATTATATTAATTGTTTTCAATAATATTCAGTAGACGTAGAATTTTGTACTCGTAACTTGGCGTGAGCGTCGGGTCGGAAAAAAATTCAAATGGTCTGCCTTTGGAATATCACAGGCCTGGATGTCTGGCTCATCGATTTCCTTGGTTTTTATAAGAAATCTAAACATCAGTTCAAGAGGCAGACATGTGCGCAGAATATAGCACACCCATTTTTTTTTACATTTTTGGAGTGCTCTCAATAGAAAACGCAGAGGCAACATGCTGGCAGACTATTTTTCCATGGTCCTTCTCATTGTTTTTATTCGAACAATTCAGGTCTGCCAAGTTTGCACTTTATATACTTTTTTTTAAATCATAAAAATAACTTAAAAAATCAAATACTACAACAGTCAGAGCCCTGGATGTCTGCCTCTTTGATTTTCTGTGTTTACAGGATGATTGTGACCATCAGCCCCAGAGGCAGACATGTGCGCATAATATAGCACACCTTTTTTTTAAACATTTTTGAAACGCTGTCAATTGACAACGCAGCGCCACCATGGTGGCAGACGCGGTCCTTGATGTTTCTAAAGGTCTAATTCTCGCTATTAATAACGTTTGCCACGTGTGCCGATTATATCGAAATTTTGCTCGCCACCTCCCTAACTATTTATATGTTCCGGCACATTGGAGAAAAATTCATCGAAATTATCGAAGAATAGTTTATCTGATAGAATATAATCTTCAATCTTAGAGACCTACTGGACGGTCAATCTTTAAAGCAAAAGCTTGAGCCAATCGATTGAATCAAGCATGATTGACCGTCTAGGAACCCGTTTGACGCTTGAGCCAAGCATTGACGGAGATTGATGGAAAGTTTGATTGACTCAAGCGATTGGAGAGGAAGCTTGACCGCGTAGAATGGTTTTGCAAGCATTCTTTCAGTTGCGAGCTCGGCAGCAACCATGGAGAACTCTTCGTCTGCTTCCCAAATTATAAACGCGCACACTGAAACGATTTCAAATCGCATCAAAACTCTCCGTGAAAGTTTCTGTACTTTTCTGGTTCCGTTTCGTGCAGAACGTTGAGTAAATGTTCATGAATGAAGCGGTTTCTCAACTTATACCACTCCTTAGACAAATGTTGTTTCCCCTTTTTTGGGTTTTCTGCTTGATGGCGACCAGTGTCAAGGCAAGACATTATACCTATTCACGACGATATAGAGAATTCACGATACATAGTAGCTTCACTTCACTTTCCGAGTCGGAAAGTCCACTTCTTACCTAAAAGATAGTTTTTTTGCAGAAATTAGCTGTTTCTAATAGTGTTTTCTGTATTCAATGGATTTTTGCTTGAATCAAAAACAGTTTTCATATTCATTTGAGTGTTTCTTCGTGACCTGAGTTCATTATTGAACCTAGGCACAAGGTGTTCCTTCTTATTCAAGTTGATCTCTTTTGGTGTTTTTTTTTATTAGATCATGAAAAGGTGTGATAAAAAATAATGCTAAGTTGACATCAGAATTGAATTTGAAAACACTACAATTTATACGAGATGGTTCCTTATTGAAAAATATAAATCCTGACTGAAATTTTTCTACTATACCAGTGGCTGACTGCTTCGTTAGATTTTACGTTGGGTATTATACAGTGAGCACGATATGTAACGGATAAATTCATTTTCTACATTTTTAGCCATTTTCAAGAAAAACCCTGAAACACGTCGATTTATGTTTTTGAAAAGACACTCTGACATAAAACTGATCTCCCCTTCTTCACTCCCCTCAACGAGACAGCCACCCCCAATTCATTCAACCATATCTATTTTTTTGAATTTCGTTCATGCGTCATATTTTTTTTTTTTTAAAGTATCACGTATACTATTGAATTTGCTGTATATTCAATGCACCTTCAATTTTTTTTTTGGATTACGTGATAGTAGAGAAAAAAATGCTTTGTCCTCTATGAACTTGCAGAAGAGAAACAATTTTTCAGTTGTTCTATGTGTTTCTTTTTCAGTATCATTTTCATACAATAGGCTGATAGTTCTAGATGTCTCATTTGACTGAACGTCAAAGAATAGAAGAGTTAATAATGAAATGTTTATTAATAAATATCCTGATCATAAAATAGAAACAGAGTTTTGTGAATTTCTGACTGTCAAAGATATTCCAAAACCAGGCAGGAGTTTAGTGATTGGCGATGAAAATAAATTAGATATTTAGACATCGAAGAGAATCCACATAAACCTACCCGACTACTGCCGCCGATTACGAAATAAGTCAAAGTTTTTAAAAGTGAAAAGTACCACTCTTATAGAGTACAATTGGTACATGAACTCAACAAAGACGATCCAGATGGCAGAATTCAATTTTGAAAAATAATGGAAGCCAGGTGCCTGCGGGATCTATAGTTTAAAATATATATATTGTTTTCCGACGAGTCAACTTTTTTTTTAATAAAACCGTCAAGAGACAAATGTCGATATTGGAACGGAAAAAATCCCCATTGGATGACGGAGGCCAACACTCAATATCCCAGAAAAGTGAATGTTTGGGCAGGGATTATTATTAATCAAATAATTGGACCATATTTTTTCAACGAAATATCAAACGGTGAACGTTACTTGGAGTTTTGATTACTTTTTTAGTTCCAACGCTGAAAAGATTTTTTCCAGATAATGAAAATCCGAATCAAAAAGATAGGAATATCTGGTATCAGCAAAATGGTGCTCCACCACATTTTCCAGTTGAAGTTCGTGCATATCTGAATGAAGTTTTTCTCAGCAGATGGATTGGTAGAAGAGGTGCAATAGGTGGCCAGCCCGTTCCCCCGACATGACAGGGCCTGATTACTTTTTGTGGGGTTTCCTGAAATCCAAAGTATGCGTCAATGGACCAAACAATATTGAAAGTTTGAAAATCAGAATTAGAGAAGAAATAGAACATATCACTCCCGAAACCATTCAAGATGTTGTCGATAACTTTCAGCAACGCCTTTACTATAAGAAACGAACGGCTTTCAGTTTGAACATTTGGTCCGAAATATTTCATTATAAATTTGTTACTAGCACATTTGATTGTACACGTTATAATAAATGATTTGAATAACACAATATATTCAATGTTTTTATGACGCATGAACGAATTCCAAAAAAATAGATATGGCTGTATAGACAATTGGATACCCTTTAAAATGAGGTATCACTTGACTGTCACGTTGAGGGGGGTGAAGGAGGAGGGATTTTTTTCATGTCACAGAGTGTCTTTTCAAAAACATGAATCGACGTGTTTCAGGGTTTTTGTTGAAAATGGCTAATAACGTAAAAAATGAATGTATCCGTTAATATGGTAATCACTGTATATTGACCAGCATGATCTGAAAGGCAGGGTTACAGTACCCTCGATTTGTATAGGATTGTGTTCAAGTTAGTGAGAATATTGTCCAGACAACTAGATTTTTGGAGGGTTATTCAAGTATAGACATTTATTGTAACCGATAGTCCGTAGGAATGTACAAGACATTACAAATCATTCGTAAGAAAAAATTGTTTTGAAATCAATATTAAAATCACCTAGTATTATGACTATACTATCATGACGTACGAATCTGTCTAACGAGGATTCTAGATTTCTCATAAAAATATCCAAATCTCCCGAACTGCTGGATCTACACAGCGAGATTATAATTAGTTCGAATACCACAAAATTCAGTATTCAGCTCATTACAATATGGTCAGATCTAAGGACTTGAATTTAGTTCATTCTTTTTGAATAAATTGCGACACCACCATGCGCCCTATGTTTTCTGCAAAAATAAGTAGCTAATCTGTAGCCAAGAATATTAATTTTATTAATGTAATCTGACACATGGAAATATTCAGAAGCGTTCAGAGAAATTTGAATCCTTGATTTTAGAGTTTAAGGTTAATACAAAAATAACTAATAAAAAAACTTTTTTCAAGACAAGCTTTCATTTAGGCCGCGTACTAAAACGTATAAAATAGGTTTAAGTCATCGCTGACAATGATATAAGTATTTTTTGTTGAATTATCTGGTTTCAAAAAGCTTGTCGCGCGAAGTGTTCACAAAATTAATTTCATTGGACAATGATTGGTAGGTAAGTAACAACTTGTCGAAATATTAGTTTTATCACAATTCGCGCGACAAACTTTTTAAAATCAAATAATTCAACAAAAAATAATTGAATCATTGTCAGCGATGACTTAAACGTATTTTATACGTTTTAGTACACGGCTTAAATGAAAGCTTGTCTCAAAAAAGTGTTTTTATTAGTTATTTCATTTTTGCTTTTTAGTTAGCTTGCCTTATTTTTGTTTTGAGCTGAAAGAAATCATGATCTCCGACCCTGAAAACTCCCACACACCAATTTTGAATAGAATCTGACCATAATCACAAAACTCGTCCGCCATCTTCAATTTATGAATTTTGACGAAAAATTCATAATCTCCGATCCCAAAAACCCCCACATATCAATTTTGAATCAAATCGGACCATAATTACAAATCTCTTCCGCCATCTTGGAGCCGCCATTTCGTTTGTTTCTCTAACAAAAAATCCATAATGTATTGTCACCGGAATTATGAACATCTGCCAAATTTCAAATTGATCGGACGACTAGAAGTGAAACTAAATAAAAGCTTGTAAAATAGAAATGCTGTTTGTGTTTTCCAATGAAAATATGTTTCATTTTTTCTGGTACACGATTCGTTAGCTTAATTGATGGCAATTTCAGAATCAATAAATACATTTTGAAATCTACCCTTCCAATTGAATTGTTACCATACTTATTATTGGGTTTTTCTGCTTCAACAAGTATTAAAGCTGAAAAACTAAAATTTTCATGTAAACCCGGTACATTCTGAAATTCAATTTTTTTTTACTCTACCTGGTCGTTCTGTTATTCGGCGGCGGATTATCCATCACAAAGCCGCAACCCCGAACCGGAACCCGACTCGGCAACATACCTGGTTAGACAAAGCAAATCTGAAAGGGGTGGATTCTGATAAAGGACCAAAGATCGGTCACCGTCCTCTCTAAGGGCGCTAATGATGGAAATTCGCAACGCAAGATGTTCACGGCGTAACATCGTCCTAGTGCGTGAAAAGATTTGTTATAGTTCCGGCGAATACGTATTTTTTTAGGCGGGATTGAATAAATAAATGGCACTTTATATTTTTCAGTGAATAATAACAATATTTATTCACCTATTCAACCAGCAACAAAAAAGTATTGCCGGATTAAATTATAAAATTTGGGTAGATAGGGAATTTCAACAAAATCAATTTTTAATCCAATGTGAACAATAAAGTTATAATTCCAAACAATTCCCAGAAACTGGTTCACATGATGACTATAAATCAACATCTAGATCCTGCCTCCACCGTATTCCTGAAAATAGATTTTCAGAATGCTTTCAATATGATTCATAGAAATATCCTTTTAGAAAAAGTAGAAGACAAGATTCCGAATCTATATCCTTTCATAAGCCAATGTTATAAGAAACATCCTTTTTTAATTTTGGAAATAACACTATTTTGTCAGAAAGAGGTGTCCAGCAAGGAGACCCTTTGGGCCCAGCACTCTTCTGTTTATGCATTGATAATTTAACCAAATCAATCAAGGCTGATTTCAACTGTTGGTATCTTGATGACGGCTCCATAGGTGGTAAATCTGATGTAATTTTAGAAGTTCAAGAAAATAATTTCATCATCAGAAAAAATTGGTCTTAAATTGAATTTAAAAAAATGCGCACTATATTTCTTGGACGACCTGAAAGATGACATACCAGAACATTTTTACAGTTTTGCTCCTGGTATGAAAATTATGAATAAAATCAACTGGACCCTCCTTGGTGCACCCATGTCAGAAGAATCTTTGGCACAATCCCTGAACCAAAAGACTAAATCTTTGAATTTGATGGCATCCCGCATGAATTCCATTCCAAAGCATATTGGGTATTTTCTTCTGAAGAACTGTCTAGCTATACCCAAATTGATATATACATTGAGATGTTGCCCGACTTGGCGCTGTCAAAATGAACTTGATCACTTCGACTCAACACTCCGTATGATTTTGGAGCAGATTACTAATAATAATTTTAGCCTTTCCACATGGCTTCAAGCAACTCTTTCCGTAAATGAGGGTGGTCTGGGTATACGACAAGCATCTTCACTTGCTTTACCAGCTTTTTTTTCTTCGTTGAACAGCATTCAACATCTGGTTGATCAAATTTTACCTGATTATTTTCCCAGTGTGTCCGATGTTTACTATATAGAGTGTGAATCTATATGGTGTTCTAAAACTGGAACCTCTGCACCTGATAATGAAATTTACCAAAAATCCTGGGATCTTCCTCTCATCGAATTGTCATCTAAACAACTCCTTGACTCTGCTGTTAATTCTCCTTTTGAAAAGGCTCGAATGAAGGCAGTTATTACGAAAGAATCTGGAGCTTGGCTCAACGCTCTTCCAGTTGCATTCCTTGGAACTTTATTAGATGATGAATCTTTCAGGATTTCTGTGGGTTTACGTTTGGACTGTTCTATTTGTGTGAGTCATAAATGCAGATGTGGATTTATCATCAACGAAAAAGGGACGCATGGATTGAGTTGTAGATTCAGTTCCGGGCGTTCGTCTCGTCATTCAACTGTAAATGACTTGATCAAGCGAGCTTTATCAACTGCTGATATTCCTGCTGTCTTAGAACCTTTGGGAATCATTCGTGATGATGGTAAGCGTCCAGATGGGATGTCTCTCATCCCATGGAGTCATGGAAAACCTTTAGTCTGGGACTTCACCTGCGTAGATACCGTTGCAGCATCACATATTGATTCAACATCCAGAAATGCTGGTGGGGCTGCAGATTCTGCTGAAAAGTCCAAATTGGAAAAATATTCTACTTTAAAAGATCAATACATTTTTTATCCGGCGGCAATTGAAACCTTCGGTTCATTTGGTAGTTATGCCACCTAATTAATTAATCATAGTGGACAAAAATTGATCAATAGAACAGATGATCGAAGAGCAAGGACTTTTTTGATACAACATATCAGTATTGCCATCCAAAGAGGAAACGCAACGTCAATTCTGGGTTCTATTCCTGCTACTCAACGTTTGGATGATATATTTATTCGTCCACAAAGAATAAATATGTCAAGTAGTTTCCATAAGTCTATTATTCGGAGCCAAATACCTGAAAAGTATAATTTGGATTCAACCACTTCCAAAAAAATAACGCGATCTACCATATCTTTATCCAACTCGATGTCAAGCAGCCTCCAATCGAGTTCTTTATTGCGGCGCTCCAATGATAGAGAAAACCATCGCATAAGAGACTATTCCTTTGAAGATAGCAGTAGCGGTGAGCGCATCTCCCTCAGTTATGATTTCATCAAACCACTTGTGCTTGGAAGCTCCAAAACTCTTGGTCTTAATGGTTTGAAAAACATTGGCAATACCTGCTTTATGAATAGCGCAATACAATGTTTATCGAATACCAGATGGTTGCTCGAGTATCTGAGAAAAGACGAACATTTGAAGGATATCAACACAAGCATTTCAAGTATGAAGGGTGCTTTGATGAAAGCATTTGAAGAAGTGGTAAATGAACTTTGGTCAGAAGATTCGTCTGATGTGGTGGTTAACACTGTTTCTTTGAAAGGCCAGATACAATGATTTGCACCCCGTTTTATGGGTAACGCTCAACAGGATGCCAAGGAATTTTTCAGATATTTATGGGAAGGTCTCCATGAAGATGTAAACAGAGTAAGAAAAAGGCCCAAACCTATGTTCATAGAAATCGATGAAAATTTGAGCGATAATGAAAAGGCAATAGAGTCTTGGTCAAGATATCTCAGAATGGACAACTCGAAAATTGTCAATAACTTTGTTGGTCAACTGAAATCATCGTTGAAATGTACTTTCTGTGGCCATTGTTCTGTCACTATTGACCCATTCTGGGACCTTTCACTCCCTATTCCAAAGAGTACTGGCAAACTCAGACTGTCGCAATAATTAGACTTGTTTACTTGGGAAGAAATTTTGGATGATGACGAAAAACCCACTTGTTCTAAATGCAAGGAAAGGAGAAAATGCACGAAGTCATCATCTATACTTAAATTCCCCAAAATTTCAGTAATTCACTTGAAAAGATTTTCGCAGATAGAGAGATTCAGAGGAAAACTGAATGTCTTCATTGACTTTCCTCTCGATGGATTAGATATGAATATTTAGGCAGTAGATAACGCAGCTCCGTGTCGCTACAACTTTATGCTGTATCCAACCATAGCGGAACAACTTTTAATGGACACTACACGGCTTACTGTAGGCACCCTTATGCAGGCACATGGCACGAGTACAATGACTCGAGAGTATCACCGCTATCACCGAAATCTATCGTGAGTGGAGAAGCATACGTCCTCTCCTATGATCAAGAGGACACCAAATCACAGTTTTAAAGAGAGCATTTTACTTATTTACATTATATATTTTATATTCATTTTTACCTTAATAAATAGAAATAATAAAGTATAATTTGTATATATGATTCCCCTATCTGTTAAAAATTAATTGGTTTTTACATCTCATATGATCATTCCTCAAGTTTAGTAAGGGTAAATGTCCTCGTCTCGATACTTGGCAGAGTTTGTTCATGCAATAATTTCAATTTAACTTTTATTTTTTATATTTTAGCTTTTTCAAATGCAATGATAAACTATTCCAGAGTTTGGCATCTATAATGAAGTTCTAAAAGAATGAATCACAAAGTTTATATTTCAAATTCTATTTCCATGTTTGTGTTCTATGATAGTGAAGAACGTATACATATTGTTAAGAAACTGGAGTTCGTGATATTCAAAATGCGGAACTTGTTACTGTCTGTTAATTACACTTCACCAAACAACAGAGTAATTGAATGAATCAATCATAATTCACTGTCCAAAAAAACGCGCGCAACACTTCAACTATCAGACCTTTAAAACTTAAATAACTTGTTTCATTGACCGAAAAACACCAGTAACAGCATTCTAGTCACCTTACAAGATACTAAAAATGAGGAAAAAAATGTTTTTAACCCTCGAAGCAAACGGAGGGGTGTTATAAGTTTAACGTGACTATCTGTCTGTGGCATCGTAGGTCCCAAACAGGTGAACCGATTTTTG
The DNA here is from genome assembly GCA_018342105.1 of Gonioctena quinquepunctata. Lineage (NCBI taxonomy): Eukaryota > Metazoa > Arthropoda > Insecta > Coleoptera > Chrysomelidae > Gonioctena > Gonioctena quinquepunctata. The sequence goes on along the minus strand of JAFIRS010000373.1, from coordinate 328,052 downwards.
TTTGTTTGGAAGGTGACTTCGAGAGAGTTCTATGATTCAAGAAAATCTGTTCAGTAGTTTGAAGATCATCAGCCCTTTTCTAGTTGAGGAAGGTATGTGAGCAACTTGCAGGTCTGATTGATTCAAAATTTGATATCCTGTTACTTCAATGATATTGCAAGAACATGGTAACCTTGACCTGATGCTGCAGCATCATTTGGAATCTGCAGGATACCTACCCAACTTACAGCAGAAGTATCGTTTTTGGGCTCATTGGAATGGTCTCAATGAAAAGATAGATATATGGAGATCAGGGTCTGATGATGGAGCAGGAAAGAGAAATGATGATAAATTTGTAGGGGATTCTAAGATACTTTCACTCGTTCAATCGATATGAAATTTTGGTATACGAAGTAGTACCGTTTGTGGCGAATTAGTGTATGAATATGTAAAATGAATGAAAGAATGAATGAGTAAATGAATGAACACGATTTGATATGGTACGTTGCTGAATATAATAAGGCACGGTGGGGTACGGTACGGACTACGAACGAGGGGGGTGATTAAATGAGATTGAGTGAATGAATGATCGTGTCTACTAGTCATGTATAAAGTTTAAAAAGCATGAAATAAAACTCAAATCAAAAATAAAAAAAAAAACGACACAAAAAATCCCAAAAAGTAAAAAGTAATATATATTGACCCTTTAAGTTTAATATGAGTAGTAGTTGAAAAAAGAAATATTCTTGACGATGGAAGATAGTGACTGAAGTTTATCTTTCAGTCGCAGATGATTCCACATCTGATTTTATGAACATCCTGTTTATATTTTCAACAAATCAATGGGTAGTAGTATTTTGAATCAGGCGTCGTCGCGTGGGGAAGCCGCTAAGCACATAAAATGGAAACAGAATACAACTAAAAATTATAAAGTAGGTCCCCGACGTGAGGACGCTTGGATCAAAATATTACTTCTCATATCAAACTTTAAGTGTCACTGACTTCATAGAAAAGCTACCAGCTGAACCACGAATCACAAGTTCTTTCAACCCAAATATGCACGTATTTGAAAGTAGATTGTAAATCTTTAATGCTGCAAAACAGCTGAAAATTGGAAAACACAAGAAAAACTATAAAACTGACTGACAACTGTCACTTCAATTTCACAAAATTGATATATCTTTATTCTCTCTCTACAATGAGAATATTCAAAGTGGGTACATATATATCTACAGGGATATTTATACTGAAATTAACTATACAATGTTTTCTTCTTCATTCTCCCACCTGAGGAACTATAACAAGAGTGACTCAAAATGATACATTTTAGCGATACAAATGATAATTAGCAATAACGATTTGGTGGCTTACAAACCCGGCCACTTCGAGTAGTTGTTGTACGAGCTGAGATGTTACCTTTGTGATCTCGATAACCCGCACTTTCACTATTTGCGATTGCTCTGCTTTTGATGTCAGAACTGACATCAGACACTCCCGCACTGACGTCTTGAAGTGAGGTATCAGGATTCTGCCTATCCTCTTGTTTGTCTTCACAGCTTTCAGGAAACGATTCCTCGTCTGGTTGTAGGTTAGCTAGGACTGTAGTTGCATCGATACACTCCAATGGGTAGATACGCTGAATAGGCCTCAATAATGTTTCCTTCGCAGTTGTCGTCACCTGAACTAAACGAATTTTACCATCTTTGCCCGGAATCACTTGGGTGATACGTCCCAAAGGCCAATTCAGACGTTTATCACGGTCTTCACCAAGTGTAACTTGTCGCTGTCTCTTCTAATTGGTCATTAACTTAAGTTGTCCTAAATACTCGTTTCGGAAACGATGCCTCAAATTATCATTCGTTTGTATGCCATTTTCCGATTGAGATAACTTTTCTCAATGGAATCGCAATCAGGCATTCCATGCTCCGTCAGGTCACGTAGAAACATTGCTGGTGACAAGGCTATCAGATCGTTCGGATTATCGGCTAAATAGGTGATGGGTCTTGAATTGACTGTTGCCTCACATAGGATGGTCATCAAATATTCGTAAAACAAGGAGGAACGGCCAAGCACTCGTCTTAGAAGCTGTTTCAATATTCCCACAAGACGTTCCCAAAAACCACTCCACCAAGCAGCTGTGGGTGGATTGAATTTCCAAGATATTCGCTGTGTTGAAGTGTAATATGCAATACCACTCCAGTTCAAATGACTAAATGCATTTTGGGAGCCTATAAAGTTCGTTCCGTTGTCACTGTATGTTGTTCTAGGTCGACCACGTCGCGCCACGAACCGTTTTAGAACTTGAATAAACCCATGAGTAGAAAGAGAAATAGTCAGTTCTAAATGGATTGCACGATACACAGCCAGGTGAATAAGCAAATCCACGTTTTTTCTCCCGATTTTAGGAAAAGCGGCACGCAAAGTCAATACCCGTGATTTCAAAAGCAACTGCATCACGAACTCTATCAGATGGAAGTGGTGGAGATGGATTCTGAAAGTTTTTCGCGTTATCTCCTACAAATCACGCAATTCTCTATGACAGATCGTATTGCCCGACGACCACCAAGTATCCAGTATTTTTCGCGGAGGTTACTCAACAGTTCTTCAGTACCGATATGACACATTCGCACGTGTGTATAAAAAATTAGTCTATTCACGACGAAGTGTTTTGATGGAAGCACAACCAGGAATCGAAAGTCTTTCTTGTCTTTTCTCTGTGAAATCCTGCTTCGTAGTCGAATGAGACCGATTTTGTCTCTGAACGGACAGAGGGAATTCAGCCTGTTATCCTCTCCATCGGTGAAACATTCTTGCTGGATAAGACGGATAACAAATGTCTTAGCATCATCTATTTCGGGAACATTCAGAGGATCTTTTCTTACCAGATTTGAATTTCTGAGGTTATGAATGAAACGGAAGATCCACGCTACCATCTGGATGATTTTATTATATTTTGAAAAATACCCATTTTGCCAATTATCCGAAGTGTAGTTTGGCATGGTCGTTATGGTGGAGTTCTTTCTTTCTTTGGAGTTTTCATCCTCATCGCATATCATTTCTCCATTTGACCATGATGTTGAGGGATTGTACGACCATGTGGGTCCCTTCCACCATTTGGATTCATATAGTTGACGAGGAGAACATCCCTGGAACGGGAGATCAGCGGGATTCGACGTGCCTGCAATATGTCGCCACGATTCAGTTACGGTCTGAAATGAATCCATCTGGGAATTAGTATCATCTCTAAATAGGGTAATTCTTCCACCCAGCTGATGAAAAAACTTTTGAACCCATCATCTACTGGATCGTCCCAGCGAAATTGGTTTTTCCAAAGCAATTGCAACAATAGTTTGGGATACAATGTTGCTGGAGAAGTACATCCTATAGGATCAAAAATTCTGTGGGCCATCGAGAGAATTATTCTGTTTCAGATCTGTACCATTGAATTCATTGACGCTTAGTGTATCTTGTGTTGGATTCCAAATCCACCCAAGAACAGGAACTTTGGAGTGTTTACTATCAGTTTGCGTAAACTCCCATCCTCTCAAGTCGAATTTTCCATCAGACATAATGATACTTGCTTCTCGAATAAATTTCTGCAATGAATCTTGATCGGGAAAGCTAGCCATACAGTTATGTACATAGAAGCTAGTGGTTAATCTTTCAATTGTTTCTTTACTATATCTAGAGTCAAAATCACAATATTTTTCTAGGGTCGTACTGAGATGGTATTCTATAGTGGCTCCGAGATGAAATGGACTACAATTCACTCCAAATACCACTCTCCTATGCCGATAAACTATTTCTTTCCATTTTGGTCAACCCACAAAAATCGTAAGAAATCCCGATCTGCTTCCTGAAGACTGATCTGCAAGAAGGCTTTACGAATATCATATACTTCAATCAATTAGATTTGGACCTTTCTCAACGCAATGATTGGGTGATGGTTTGTCTCTCTCATGCGCTAAAGCTTCAAAAACGAGCCTTATTTTTAACCGACGAAACCAAAAAGGAGGAGGTTCTCTATTTTTTTTATGGATGTCCACGCATAACTTTTTACTGAGACGTCCGATTCCGTTAATTCTTTAGTGGATAGGGTGTACTTCGAAGTTGGTCCTATTTGAATTTTAAAGATGAAATCCACCCCTAAGGGTATCGAATGGAATTATCCACCCTTGCGGGTAGAAAAATAGAGCATAATTGATTTTTCACTTATGAACATTGGCACACATATGTAGATGACAATGACAGATCGCTATTGTCATTATTTTTGTTCTACTACATCCGTCACAATCGTTATATTCTATGAGAGGATGGAATGATATACATAGTAATGGAATAAACTAACCAGAACAACAAAAATAATTTATATTACAACAAATAGTAAAAGTAGATAATCATATTATTTAACTGGTGATAGTTGAAGTAAGGTGGGTAAGTAAGTATTTTGGAAGTAATCAAAGAACAAGTAGGTAGTAATTAGTAGATTTCATCCACAACAAATTTAAAAATAAAAACTTTTTAACAAAAGATTATTCCGACGAAATACACAACTGAAAAGTAAAAAATAAAATGAACCTTCTTAGTCTCAATAACTAAGCTCCTAAACTAATTTAAGTAACTAATTTTGAGTCGGCACCAAACGAACAATCAACGAAGATCATTAAATTACTTCAAAAAAATTATCAGAATGTCCCCGCGCAACTCGATGCCATCATTTTTCGCCTTACCTAATTCATTTGCTTGTTTGTTTGGCGCCGACTCAAAATTAGTTACTTACATTAGTTTAGGAGCTGAGTTATTGAGACTGAGAAGGTTTATTTTATTTTTACTTTTCAGTTCCGTATTTCACGGTTTGATTTTTTGTTAAAAAGTTTTTTGTTGTATCACCATTTTCCTTAATAGCTGGCCTATGTGGTAAAGAGTGTACTCTGTTTGTCATTCGAAGATCTTATTTCCTCTATAATCCCCTCCTGCAACCATTTTTTGAATACATCATCATAAGACTAGAAGAGCTGTTCATCAATCAGCTTCTTTAGCGTAACAGCAAGTCTTTTTCTAGCAAGTGAAAGATTATCAGATAGGGATGGGTGTCCTTCTAGCCATGGTAATCGAACTTCATACCTACCCTCGTCATTTGTGGAAATGGTTTATAAAAATAAATCTTTAGTTGCCTTTGTAATTTATTCTCGCGTTTTTTTTCTACATGGTCTTCTATGCCCAAAATGTCGAGCTCCTATAAATTTTTCAGAGAAAGCTCGTTTACTAATAGGGAAAGCATAGATGTCACTACTCCTGTATTCTGCCGGTGAGAGAGAATTCTGCCTATCAATGTCCAGCCTAGTAAGGTATCTACTGCCACCAATCCACACCGTAGGTTATGTTTCCTTCCGGAATATAATTTTCCAGCTACGTCTGCTCCAATCAGTATTTTGATTGGATCAGTATTCTTGATATCACTTATGTGAACATCTAAACTTCTGAGTTCATCCATCCAAGGTCCATCGAAAATTGGAGTAATACCGTTGCAAATCATCTGTTGATCGAGTACTTCCAGCGTGCAGCGGTAATTGTTACTAGCCAAATTTACATCATAACAATGATGTGTTTGCACAGACGTATTGGCACCTTCAAAAAGAGAATGATCAATTTTTTCCATCCGTTTCGATTCGAAGCCTAATTCCTGTGCAGTAGACTTCAGAATATATATATATGATCTCTGATCTATGACTAATCGAATATCTCGTGATTTTTGTCCATTAACTATCTTAACTCGTGAAGTCTGTAAAAATACGTGAGTTCCTGTATAGTTCGCTGAAGTATGACCCAGAGGTACCATTTCATTTTACCTTTTCTGCTCGTTGACAGCAGGTTGCTGCGCGAAATTTGATTTATTCGCTGGCAGATACGGACACATCAACGCTACATGTGATCGCTCACAAATCAAACACCTGACACTGTGGCGGCGTTTTCTCGAAGGATTTCCGGTTTGCAAACATCGGTAACAGGTTTTTTCTTGGTGACAGTCTGTTCTAGAGTGACATTTTTTACTTTGAAACAACTGTGACTATCGTGAGTTCCTTCACAAAGAATACATTTTGCTGCTTCACACTTCATCAAACCAGAAGCAAATGGTATATTGGACTCCTGATCTTGATTCGAACCGAGTGTTCTTGGTTTGGCACGTTTCGAACGATTTTCTTTTGAACATAAACCAAAACCTTCAGCTGCAAGAGAAATCCTCTCTTCATTCTCAACTTTGGATTTCAAAAAACACATCAGTTTTTTGAGTCGGTCTTTTGTGATTGGTTTTGAGTCAGCGGACGAACCATAATTTGTATCATTATTGGCGGAACGAGTTGAACGCTGCCACACTTGAAGTAAATCCTCTGGTAAACAGGATTCTATCGAAGGAAATAACATAGCGGTACAACTTTCACTGGTAACTCCCAAAGTCTCGAGAGACCGCAGTTGCGTCTCGATTTGACCATAGAGAGTTGAGAGGCCCAATTCATTTGTAGACATAGCATTGTTCAAAACGAGTTTTAAAAGTTCCCTGGCGTAAACTTCAATCTGAAGATCATCTCTCCCAAACCACGATTTCAAACTTTCAATAACATTTTTGTAGTTGTCGGCATTTGGGGGAAAACTCTCCAGTAATCCCCTAGCTCTACTGTTTGGAACTGTCGCCTGAATCAAATTATGAAATTTAACTCCATGTCGAAATCATCGTTTATTTTCTTAAATTGTTCCCAGAACGAAAGCCTATCACGCATATCCTCATTGAATTTCTTAAATTCTATGATAGTTGATTTGAATTTTCTCTTATCTGTTGTTCCAGATACATTACTAGCAGGTCTACTTACAATCGAAGCTCGTTCTTCATTGATGCTTCCGGTTGTTCCCCTGAGTTGTTCATATTTGTATTCCAATAACTTGAATCTTTTCATGTATCTATTAAAAGAATCCATATCTGCTCCCAGTTCTTCTTCTGGAGCAAAAGATTCCAAGAGAGAATCAAATACATTCTTGTTGATATCTAGCAAAGATCCATGTTTATCCTCAAGAAGATCCCAATGTACCTGAATATCTTGAAGGTCAGTTCCCTCTGCCGTCAAAAGTTGTTCCAGTCCGTTTCCAATCTTCAAAAAAGCAGTTCGGAGAACTTTGCGATGTCTCTTGTATTAATCCATCATGATAAAACACTTACTTTTATACTCGTAACACGGCTTTATCGGTTCATACAAGATCACTCCGTATCGCAAAATATGTGCAACAATTGGGTCCTGTCACGGTCGCCACAAATGTCACTGTCTCGATAGAAAAGCTACCGGCTCAACCACGAATCATAAGTTCTTTCAACCCAAATTATGCACGTATTTGAAAGGAGATTGGAAATCTTTAATGCTGCAAAACAGCTCAAAATTAGGCACAAATACACAAGAAAAACTATAAAGCTGACTGACAAATGTAACTTCAATTTCACAAAATTGACATCTCTCTTTTCTCTCTATACAATGAGAATCCTCAAAGTGGGTACATATATATCTGCAGGAGTATTTATACTGAAATTAACTATAAAATGTTTTCTTCTTCATAAAGGGTCGATACATATTATTATTTTACTTTTTAAAGGTTTTTTGTGTCTGGAGTTAACAGTAAGTAGGATAAATAGAACTTGTGCTTATAAAAAATGTTAACAAATTCAGGGTTCATTTGTTATTAAATGTTATGTTGAATTTACATTTATTATATTTTGAAAATGTAATACCACTTTCAGACATCAAATTATGAATGGCCAATTCATTCTCTTTGCCTCCGGAATTGTGATTATTAACACGTTTCCTTTGTCTTTAATATAATTTATAGACTTTGTCTTAGTTCATTTCGCCTATAATCACCGTCAATGCAATTATTGAACACACCTAGAAATACCAAAATATATTGAAAAGGGAAACATTCTCAATTGAATATTGATAGAAAGATTTTTCTGTGAATTGAAAAATCCACGATTAAAATGAAGTTATTTTTTGTGAATGTCTAACAGAAAACAACCACTTCCCCGGCTAAAGCCACGCTGGACATTGAACTACATCTGATAGATATTCCGAAAACGCCCTAACTCAAAAGAAAAAATCTGAAATTAAAAATTTGCATTTTCATTCAGATAGTTATTTTATTTTCTATTCCAGTCTTTGTAACGAAGTTACTATTTTCCCGCTTTATTTATCAGCCAAAAGCTCCCTGTAAGGAATCAAACCCCGCTTGACAGTAATAATAGGTCTAGAAATACCATTCGTGTTCGTGATAAATCCGTGGATTACATCTATCCTAATAAACAGACTGAACGCCTTCCGGAAATTACGCTTATAACGCGAGGAGTAGCTAAAATAGCACGCACGAGTATAACCTGCGCCGGCTATCGACTCTCGAGAAAACATTTTTATAAAACAAGCTGGGCTATGTTCAATGTTCAAACGCCGACGAGAGAATTCAGTCATCCGATAGAAGCCCCAACCAGCAGTCCAGTCGAGCCAAAAGCACACGCTACCGAGCTGACGTCACGAGGATTCCCACTCAGGAAAATTCCACAAGGAGTGAGCGGAACACATTCAGTCATCCGATAGAAGCTACCAAGTACAGTTGAGTCGAGACAGAGACGCACGCACCGAGCTGACGTCACAGCACGAAGGATTTTACAAGCTGGGTAATTATTCTGTGAAAGTATAATTTGTATCGAAATCGACAGAGTCTACAAAACGGCGCGCGCATATAAGTCGGTCGAGAGGTATTCGGAAAAGAGGGGGAAGCCGGCTGTAGTTCCGTTTCGACATATTTCTAAGATTTAGTAGCTTGCCGAGCCTAGTAGAAGCAGTCACGCGTCCGACTAGTATCCAGAGTGAGAGCCAAAGACCGAAGCAGTCCACGACCGTCCCGAGCTTTGCCGAAGGAGTAGGATCGGAGTTTGGGTAAATATTGTATATCGGAAATATTTTGTACCCCAGGTGTGATTTGCGCATGATCAAACCATAGCCGTCAGAGGCCCATGTTCACTTTATTGCGGCGCTGATAATGTTAGTCGTGTTTGAGAGCCGATACGAACCACCACGTACGCCGAATGATAGCCCGTGACCGTCAGACCAGTATATCAGATCCGGTGAGTCATTTAGTTTCCTTTACAACAAGAGCAGGTTAGTTTGGCTAAATTAAAAAGCACGGGTGGAGGTCGCATAGAAGAGGTAGACATTTCTCGCGTCTCAACTTCCTGCGCTCCGACGTGACTTTATAGACAGAGATAGGAAGCACGGGTAGAGGTCGCATAGAAGAGGTAGACATTTCTCGCGTCTCATCTTCCTCGCTCTAACGTGACTTGTTGTTAGACAGAGATAGGAACACGGTTGGAGGTCGCATAGAAGGGGTAGACATTTCTCACGTCTCAGCTTCCTGCGCTCCGGCGTGTCGGTTTTTCAGGGGATAAAATATTAGTAAACACGGTTGGAGGTCGCATAGAAGGGGTAGACATTTCTCACGTCTCAGCTTCCTGCGCTCCGGCGTGTCGTAAGTAGAAGTTAAAAATAATAGTTAACACGGTTGGAGGTCGCATAGAAGGGGTAGACATTTCTCACGTCTCAGCCCTGCGCTCCGGCGTGTCGTAAGTCGAAGGTAAAATTAATAGTAAACACGGTTGGAGGTCGCATAGAAGGGGTAGACATTCCTCACGTCTCAGCTTCCTGCGCTCCGGCGTGTCTTGATCAGGGAAAGACAGAGAGGGAGAATAAAAGCTAGGCAGGATAGGTTAAGCCAGCCCCACGTGGAGCATTACGCACTGCTATTTGAAATTAGTCGCTTTGGCCGTCCGTAAAGACTTGCATTTGATACCCGCTGTTACCTTGCACCCGTTTTTGAGCTTGCATACTATTCCGTACGACCCCCCCTAAAAACTCACATTTAATACCCGCTGTTGCCTTGCACCCATTTTTGAGCTTGCATACGAATCCGTACGACCCCCTTTCACAAGAGCTTTTGGTTACTACGTATACTCCGCCTACGTAAACACACCCTCTCCGCTTTGTGTCGATAGCTAGTGCTTGCCAGTCGTATTTTTGTTGTAATAACTTGAGGCTGACATCAGCCGCCCTGACTGTATTTGTATTATTATTAATATACCTGTTTATCCTGTTTCTAGAGTATTCTTTCATTCACTAGCTTGAGTAGAATTTTAACATCTAGTGCGCAATCGCCACCCAGGTTCGAAACCCAGTTAAAGGCAATTAAAGCCTGCCTTGCTGGCCCCGTCACATTGTCACGACTATACTGACCCCTGGAGTGTTTTTCTTCACTGAGACTGCCCGGAGCAAAAGTGGCCTTTTCCACTATAAACCAAAAGGTGGCGCCCGAGGAAAACCGATAATAGTGAAAAGCGCCAAAGTTTGATAATAGGGGGAGAAACCCCTTTACATCTTAATTAACAACCCATAAAGATGAATGAGGCAAAGAAGAATGTTTTCCAAAAGAGAGTACTCACCAGAAATCATTCGTAACATTGACGCAGGAGAGACATCGCATTCACTAGGTCTTCAATACATTTTTGTCGACGAAAATCTATTTCACGCTTTCACGATCATCAGGAAGACCGGAAGAAATGGAAAACACATTTTCAAGAAGCAATCTCACTTTGCAAAGATGTAAAAAGTTAGAATCATTTCTTTTGGAGAGAAAAAGGGGTATGATAGATTGATTTGTTGAAAATATAAACAGGATGTTCATAAAATCAGATGTGGAATCATCTGCGACTGAAAGATAAACTTTAGTCACTATCTTCCATCGTCAAGATAACCTCTTGTGGGGTATTCTTGACGATGGAAGATAGTGACTAGAGTTTATCTTTCAGTCGCAGTTGATTCCACATCTGATTTTATGAACATCCTGTTTATATTTTCAACAAATCAACCAAAATATAGTTATGAAAAGAATGAACTTTGAAAATATTACGATTTATAACCACATTGAAAAGTTCTAATCTGGAGCTTCTGTTAAGAATTTATTTAAATCATTTCTTTTGAAAACTGCCGACTTTTTCCCTTCGTAACCCACATTTTGCTTTTTTTAAAGAGCATTCAGTTTTGAAAACTTGCTGATATCAATGTAATTTTTGACCATAATTGTAGATTTTAACATCGAGTAAGTGGACCATAACGTTGATAATTTTAAAACTTTCGCCTTTTCCAGAAAAAAAGCCAGAAATACTTTCTCTATTAAAATTTTTATATTATGTATGTTGCACCATTCCATAAAAATCTCATACTGTTTCAGATAAATTTGACGGGATTTTTCTGGTAATAAATTTGAAGTCGCTGCATTGGCGGCTTCATAAGTTCTAGCTGGATTGTCACTATCACTGTCACTCGTTTAACTTTTTTATTGTTTTCATTATGTATAAATTATTTATTTTAAATATTGTATTACTGACAGAAACGGAAAGCTTTTAAATAAACTGCCAGCAACGCAACCTCTTCTTTTGTTTTATGGGTAAATAACCCAAATAAGCAAATCAAGTGTAGTAGGTACGCTACCTTCATAATAAATTTTTCTCCAAAAGTAATAGCGACCGTGAAGTAAATGCGGCCAAAAAAGTAACGCTTTAGGGATGCTATTAAATCCGTAAATAGTTATTTATGTATCAAGGACGAAAAACTGTCGAGCCTGCAAATTGATAGCCGAGGCTAGTAGGCGAGACAATAGACAGTTTTTCGCCGAGGTGCATATTACATTTTTTCGTCGACTTCTACATACCTTAATGAAAGTAAGCACTCACCTGTTTGCTGGCCTCGGCTACGTCCCACTCTTCGAACTGCAGACTCGATCATAATTTTAATGAATTTAAACAAAATGTATTCTGATTTGAAGTGTAACAACTCTCTATTTTGATTATACTACAAAAGTGAATCAATCTCGAAGATGAATATTGCACGTATAGTTTGTGCAATTATGGATATTAATTCCTGCTGTCGAAGAAGTGCAAGAGACAAGTTTTGATTTTGGGTACTTGTTGATGCAACTTCAGATGCAGGTGCTCCAGCAGCACTATTTCCAAAACTTCTCTCTTGGAGTGCTTTACCTGTTAAAATGTTTTTTGATACGTTTATTTTTTTGGGAATGGAATCCTCAATGTATCCCTCGGCGACTGTTGAGGATTTCCATCCTCCGTGCTGTTTTAATGATAGAATATCTGCGCCGGTATTGACCAAAAGTGTTGCAGATGTGCGCTGATAACAATGCCCGGTGTACTCTAGTTCGTTTCGCAATTATTTTGCGATCGAGATAGGTATCTTCGCAAATGAATGCACACCAACCACTTGCACTGTATACTTTTCTAATTTATAATTGACGAAATAGTATATTATGCAATGAGCACAAAATGATGCCCATTTTGCAAGAGTATGAAATTTGCAGCACGAGCCGAAGGCAAGTGCTATAATTCATACGAGTGCAAAATGGCCATTTTGTTGCGAGTTGCATACTATACTTTTTCTATGACAACATATCGTTCAAGTTTAATACATGCATACTTCGCAAAAACTTTGAAAGAAATAAACTGATGATATTTCATTACTCCGAATTCGCCGCTAATGGGCTTTCTATCAAAATTAAAATATAAATTGAAGAAATACGTAAATATTTTCTTTATTGCTATTTCTAGTACCTATTAGAAATAGCAATAAAGAAAATACAGAATAGAAGTCTATAAATGTATGTATGTATCTAATTGAAGTTGAATGTGCAATTATTGAATATCATATTTGGAGAACTTGATTGCTGAATACTTAATTCTTTTCGAAATTGATAATTTGTCGACGTTGAAGTGGACGGCTTCTCGCGATTTTCCATTTCTAAATTCGTTGGTATGCCTGATGGTATGTTCTGTATTGCATTTGCATTTTCATTTGCTATGTCAAGCTTACTTTTCTTCGATTCATCAATATATCCCTCAGCGACTGTAGTAGATTTCCAGCCACCGTGGCGTTTTAACGTGGTTATGTAACCTCCAGCATCAACAAGAATTGTTGCGGAGAATCGGCGAAAGCAGTGCCCAGTATATAATTCGTAATTTGGCAATTTTAAAAACTTGGCAATGTCTTTTCCCATAGCTCCAAACTTATTCAGACCTATTCTCTGAATGGTACACTTTCTTTTTTGATAATTAATGAAAAACCATAGACCATTAGCATTTTGAGGGAGAAGATTTACGTATTTTTTATAAATTTCGTAGGATTTGCCAGTTACAGTGAAATTTCGTACCATTTTGATTTTACTGTCTGGTATTGTTACTAAAACAGCTGAACCAAGATCATTGAAATGAGTAATTTTGATTTGATGTAATTCATGTCTTCTACATGCACCCATTACTCCCATAACTAATGCAACCTACAATGTAAATTAGTTTACTTAAACATATTTTTCATCAAATGGAAATATAAAACTTACTTTTGTTGCCAAATATATTTCATCTGGAGCCTGTTCAATGAAATTATAGATGTCATTTGCTGTAAAGATCTTTGACTTTTTGGGTTTGTAGCCGTTAGACTGCCGCTTGAGGAATGCTTTCAGTTTCAAATATTTGGCAATATCTATATCATTATATATACTAAGAGTCGTTCTCAGCATTGAGAAGTGTGATCACAAAGTGGAACTTTTAAATTTTTTGGCTAAGTCGCCAAAATAAGCCATTAAAACGTTCTCGGAAAACGATTTTGTCTTTTGATCTACCTTCCATTCTAAAAAAAGGTTATAAGCGCGTTGATACATACTCTTCGACGTTTCCGGTAATAAATTCAGTGTTGTTACCTTCGCTGCTTCTATTATGTTCGGAGGTGTCAAATCTAAGTCAATATCACTATCAGTTTCCATTTTAATTAATAGTTTTTATAGAAAACAACTATGAAATTACTCGTTACCTACTAAAACTTTGACAGAAACGATCTGCTGACATTTCATCAATTTGTCGCTGGACGTCATAATTTGACAAGCCGTAGTCGTCGTGATTTTAGAGTGAACCTAGACCTAACACGAAATATTCCATTTCGCATTTGTTGCTCAGCAACTTGCCTAGCAACCGATGCAAAAATGAAATTCTGTACAAAATGTGCTTGTTTATGATTGAAGTTACGGTTATAAAATGAACATTTATCGAGGTTGTCGTAGAAAAAATGAATTATGATTACAATGCTTCGGTCTTAAGCTGGCGTATTGTCGAATTATTTCCAAGGGATTCACTCCGTTGCAAAGTTCGTCTGTAACTGTAAAAACTCGCCTTTTACCATTTTATGACAAGCATGTCGCCTTGATCAACAATATCTTTGGTCGTGATTTTACGTAGTTGGTCTCTTCGATAAGCCCCAGCCATTCCAATAATTAAACAGAGCTGTAATAATATAACAATAAATACATCAGCAGAATAAATTAAGACATTTTACCTTGTGCAAAAGATAAGTTTCATCTGGGGCATCACGAAAAAATCTGTTTATTTCATCTCAACTGAATACTCTAGATTTTTTCGATTTGTACCAAACCCTTTTTTTTTCAAAAATGCAATAAGTTTCGGAAATTTTGATATGTTGACGTTTTCCTTAACGGCCAATGTGGATTTTAGCACAGAATATATTGACCATAGCGTTGATGACTTATAATTATTGCCAGAAGAACATTTTCTGAGAAATTCTCGACATTATGTTCCTGACGCCAGTTCTTGAATGTGTTGTATTATTTCGTGATTTCTGGGGGAGTAAATCCAACGTGGCCGCAGCTCCGGAGGAATGTTACTGGTTTCCATATCGCTATCACTATCCATTCTTGATTATTATGAACACTAATATTCACACTACGGTCTTATTCACACGTAAAATCTAGCAGATTTCGTGAATAATTAATTTGACAACTGCAAATGACAGTTATTGTCGCAGGCGCATATGTTTTTATTAAATCGTGGATTTACGAAAATGACTCAATCGCCGCTCTCGCACCGTACCGTATCATACTGACCACAGCGGGCGAAAAGAGTTTGCGGACGAAAAGTGTCTGCGGACGAAAAATACTTGCCTTCAAAAATAATCGATTTTTCTTGTTGAAAAGGGAAACATTCTCAATTGAATATTGATAGAAAGATTTTTTTGTGAATTGGAAAATCCACGATTAAAATGAAGTTATTTTTTGTGAATGTCTAACAGAAAACAACTACTTCCCCGGCTAAAGATACGCTGGACATTGAACTACATCTGATAGATATTCTGAAAAAGCCCTAACTCAAAAGAAAAAATCTGAAATTGAAAATTTGCATTTTCATTCAGATAGTTATTTGATTTTCTATTTCAGTCTTGATTAAGAACTCATAAAGATGAATGAGGCAAAGAAGAATGTTTTCCAAAAGAGAGTACTCACCAGAAATCATTCATCACATTGACGCAGGAGAAACATCGCATTCACTAGGTCTTCAATACATTTTTGTCGACGAAAATCTATTTCACGCTTCCAGGATCATCAGGAAGACCGGAAGAAATGGGAAACACATTTTCAAGAAGCAATCTCACTTTGCAAAGATGGAAAAAGTTAGAATCATTTCTTTTGGAGAGACACTTTGAAATTAGTGTTTTCTGACATTCAAACCTGTCATGGGGTATGATAGATTGATTTGTTGAAAATATAAACAGGATGTTCATGAAATCAGATGTGGAATCATCTGCGACTGATAGATAAACTTTAGTCATTATCTTCCATCGGCAAGATAACGTGAAGATTGTTTGGTTTAATATGAAAATCCACGATTAAAATGAAGTTATTTTTGTGATTCTAACAGAAAACAACTACTTCCGCTAAAGCCACGCTGGAATTGAACTACATCTGATAGATATTCTGAAAGGCCTAACTCAAAAATCTGAAATTGAATTTGCATTTTCATTCAGATAGTTATTTGATTTTCTATTCCAGTCTTGATTGAGAACTCTAAAGATGAATGAGGCAAAGAAGAATGTTTTCCAAAAGAGAGTACTCACCAGAAATCATTCATTACATTGACGCAGGAGAGACATCGCATTCACTAGGTCTTCAATACATTTTTGTCGACGAAAATCTATTTCACGCTTCCACGATCATCAGGAAGACCGGAAGAAATGGGAAACACATTTTCAAGAAGCAATCTCAGGTTTTAATGTCAGAAAACACTAATTTCAAAGTGTCTCTCCACAAGAAATGATTCTAACTTTTTCCATCTTTGCAAAGTGAGATTGCTTCTTGAAAATGTGTTTTCCATTTCTTCCGGTCTTCCTGATGATCGTGAAAGCGTGAAATAGATTTTCGTCGACAAAAATGTATTGAAGACCTATTGAATGCGATGTCTCTCCTGCGTCAATGTAATGAATGATTTCTGGTGAGTACTCTCTTTTGGAAAACATTCTTCTTTGCCTCATTCATCTTTATGAGTTCTTAATCAAGACTGGAATAGAAAATCAAATGACTATCTGAATGAAAATGCAAATTTTCAATTTCAGATTTTTTTGAGTTAGGCCTTTCAGAATATCTATCAGATGTAGTTCAATGTCCAGCGTGGCTTTAGCCGGGAAAGTAGTTGTTTTCTGTTAGACATTCACAAAAAATAACTTCATTTTAATCGTGGATTTTTCAATTCACAGAAAAATCTTTCTATCAATATTCAATTGAGAATGTTTCCCTTCTCAACATGAATACCCCACAAGAGGTTATCTTGCCGATGGAAGATAGTGACTAAAGTTTATCTTTCAGTCGCAGATGATTCCACATCTGATTTTATGAACATCCTGTTTATATTTTCAACAAATCAATCGATTTTTCATTCGCAAATTAGTACGTAAAATGTCATTTTTTGTAGAGGTCGACAAAAAACATTTTTGTGACACTCGCCTAAAAAATAAATTGCAAAGTGCTCATAGTTAGAAAATATCGAAATTTACAATCTTTTCCAGGAACTTTTAGCATGCTCGTTGAAAATAGTAGTGACTTGCTGTCATGAAAAGAACTTGCGGAAACGTAAATTGGTTTCAAAATTTCGATATTAAACCCCAACACAAGCTTTTAACTGTTACATTTCTGGTAATAACAACTGTGAATTCAATTTTCATATTCACTGTTGTGAAAAATAATTTCATCACCTCATTATGTTTTCAAAAAGTGTTTGTTTTATTACATTATTTAATTAATTATTCTGATTTGTTGAAAATATAAACAGGATGTTCATAAAATCTTAATCAAGACTGGAATAGAAAATCAAATAACTATCTGAATGAAAATGCAAATTTTCAATTTCAGATTTTTTCTTTTGAGTTAGGGCTTTTTCAGAATATCTATCAGATGTAGTTCAATGTCCAGCGTGGCTTTAGCCGGGGAAGTAGTTGTTTTCTGTTAGACATTCACAAAAAATAACTTCATTTCAATCGTGGATTTTTCAATTCACAGAAAAATCTTTCTATCAATATTCAATTGAGAATGTTTCCCTTTTCAACATGAATACCCCACAAGAGGTTATCTTGACGATGGAAGATGGTGACTAAAGTTTATCTTTCAGTCGCAGATGATTCCACATCTGATTTTATGAACATCCTGTTTATATTTTCAACAAATCAATCTATCATACCCCATGACAGGTTTTAATGTCAGTAAACACTAATTTCAAAGTGTCTCTCCAAAAGAAATGATTCTAACTTTTTCCATCTTTGCAAAGTGAGATTGCTTCTTGAAACTGTGTTTCCCATTTCTTCCGGTCTTCCTGATGATCGTGGAAGCGTGAAATAGATTTTCGTCGACAAAAATGTATTGAAGACCTAGTAAATGCGATGTCTCTCCTGCGTCAATGTTACGAATGATGTCTGGTGAGTACTCTCTTTTGGAAAACATTCTTCTTTGCCTCATTCATCTTTATGAGTTCTCAATTGAGACGGAAATGGAAAATCAAATAACTATCTGAATGAAAATGCAAATTTTCAATTTCAGATTTTTTCTTTTGAGTTAGGGCTTTTTCAGAATATCTATCAGATGTAGTTCAATGTCCAGCGTGGCTTTAGCCGGGGAAGTAGTTGTTTTCTGTTAGACATTCACAAAAAATAACTTCATTTCAATCGTGGATTTTTCAATTCACAGAAAAATCTTTCTATCAATATTCAATTGAAAATGTTTCCCTTTTCAACATAATTATTCTGAAAAATAAAAAAATGCGTTATTACAAAAAATACTATTACAAAAAATACATAGTACTTATTATGAAAAGTATATAAAAACACATGACCGACAATGCAATATATCGGCCTAATGACTTAAATAACGATTATATTTTCCACTGGAAAGCTTGAATAGGACTTTTAATAATGATTTTTCTTTCCACTATATTGTCGTTCTACGTTCCAAGATGCTTTCAACCTTTTGTACTTCAAAAATGTACCCTATCATAATCGTTCAACGGATCATTCCTCATTTTTTCTACCTCGCCATACAAAATTCATCCAACACGCCGCCCGGGACTATCATCAACCCTCATCGATCGCGGCCCGCTATATTTAATCCCATAATGGGTCTCGCGCGATGTCGCCCATCCATTCCATGGGAAACAGAAAAACGGACGGTTGCAAGTTTCTCGTTCGCGATCCCTTTCTCTTCGGAAGGGTCGCGTTTTTTGCCGCAGGTTTTTTGTTAGAAAACGCTGATTGTGCCTTTGTTTGTCGTGGGTAACTTTTCAGGATGAACGTCGAATGTGAAACTGGAAAGAAAACAACTGAATGCGACTCGAATTGAGAGGTAGAGGCGAATGTTCAGAGATGAGATCATGTTTCAGAAATGTATACAATTTCACAGATTATGAACAAAACAGGCATTTCACACAATGAAAAGAACATGCAATGTGCAGGATCCCCGCACGAAAACATATGGGAAATTGGCTCTCGGTCGAATTGGCTGAAATTTTAATATGTTATAGTAGGATGGGTCATTAGAAAAAAGTGTGAGTCCCAATGATTTTGTATGTTTGGTTTCTGAGATATAAGCGGCCAAAGTTCGTAAAAATGTCGTATTGGGGTAGGATTGACAAAGAAAAAAACTGTTTTTTTAGTCGAAATAAGACAAAGTAAGAATGAAAATGTATTGATCGGAACTCATAAACTTGTTCAATTATAATCTTATTGATGATAGTACATTAGGGTGTATACGGGGCATAGTCAAAAAAATCGTTTTTCCAGCACTTTTTTTTATATTTTGTTAAGATATCATAGTTTCAGTCTATTGCAGGCGAAAAAACGTGTTTTGTTTCTTGATGACTCTCTCTGTTTGAAATATATATGTTTTAATTTTCGAGTATAACTCTATACTGAAAATAATTGACAGATCGTTTTTTATTACAAAAAAAGGAATTAATTGCTACTGCCCATTGAATTAAAGATAGGATAACATTCTGATGAACTCAATTGTTCAATATTACCTTTCATTTAGATAAAGGGTGCATTACATTTTTTTTTTAGGTCATTTACAATGTTTTTATTGAATATCTAGAAAACTGTTCCGTTAATTTGGACCATATTTTACTCACAATATTTTGAAAATGTTTTGGTTATTGTTTGTTTTTTGAGAGTTCCATTGTGTAAAGTGTTGATTATGTTGTTTATAACTAATTAGTTTCAATTTCGATTTGCTATATTATAATTTCCATAATATTAATTGACTTTTTATGTTAGAAGTCGTTATTTTTAATTCGATTCATTTTTAGTCTATTCTGTTGGGTTCCAAATTGTTGTTGAGTGGGGTTTGGGTTGTTTATAGTATCAAATAATTGTGGATGATACTTTCGACGGCTGCACAAAAATGTTCTTGCAGTTGTTCACCATACATGGCTGCCCCTGTCCAGACACACACCGCACCACTGGTCTACTAATAGATTCTATTATCTATATCCCAAACCCGATAAAGTATAATCTGTAGTGGTTTACGGTAATTTATGCTATAAGCGGGCAGCGAAGTTATCGACTGGTTTTTACGCGGGAATAGTTTTAACTCAATTTGATCTACCATATACTTTATACGGGGAATAATATTTATTTATTTCTACGGTTTCCTTCATAATTCGACATTATAATATGTACGATTTTAAATTTTGAGTCGAAGATGAATTATTCAACCGAGAATGGATATACTATATGCTCTATGATAATCTGAGCTGATCAATTTAATAAATAACATTCGATTTGTCTAATTTTAACCTCCTCAGACCCAAGGTTCAGGGTAAATATATTTATTCAGCAAACCTACTTTTTTATTGAAGACTGGGTCCAAATAACAACATATAATTAAATTTTCTGTAAAAGAATAAGGTATCTTATATGTTGGGTCTAGAGGCATACAAAAACAACAGATCTATAAAAACATTTTATTGATGAAAAAGCGCGAAACAATTTCTGTCAACGGTACAACAAAGATAAATATTGCATGCGTTACATTTGGCAAACGTTAATTTACCACATTTTGGAAATCGACATTTTGATCTTGTTTTTTGTTCTTGCTTCGTAAATACTGGTAGGTGGATGTTACCAACGGTCCTGACTCTTCTATCCGGAACAGGTTGTACCTTCCTTTGTTTCAGAGGTGGTGTCTCTTCTTCTTCACATTCACTTTGTTCCGAATTTCCTTCACTTTGTTCAGTAGGTTTTTTAGTTAAAATCAAATATTGAGCAATGGATAATTTGAAATCAAGATAGTCCAAAGTGTCTTTTCTCCTCAAGCCTTCTGTACTGGCATTTTGACGATATTCGAGCCAACATGCAGCTACTGCGAAATCGAAAAAGTGGTAGATTGCACGTATTGTCCATTTTTTGGTACGTCCACGCATTGCATATTTTCCAATCACCCTGTCTAGTAAATCAACACCTCCCATTTCAGCATTGTAATCGGCTACAATTGCTGGTTGTTTGATTGTAATGTACTTATTTTCAGTCTTAGACCATCTAATACAACTACCTAAAGGTTCAATGCCAGAGGAAGAGGAAGCAAAATGCACTGGCCTAGAATCGAACCATTTCGTTAGAATAATCTTGCCATCTTCTCTAACTAACCCATCATATGAACCACGACCTGATTTTTTCAATTGATTATCATTTAAAAATGCTGCATTTTTCGGAATCCTAGAAGCCATAATTGTACCAGCTAGAGTTATTTGTCTCGAGGAGAGTAAGTCGATCAACGAAATTGAGGTAAAGTATCGGTCGGTGTAGACTGAAACTCCTATTGGCAGGGTCTCTGTGAGTTTCAGTACCATTCTACCACCTACATCAAGTTTTTCGGGCATTTTCACCAAGCACGAGTCCACAGACGATCCCTTTCCTTCGTAAAGATAAAAGTCTAATGGGACCCCTTTTGGCGTTGTCATGACGAAATTCTTCAATCCTACGGGATTGGGTTTGCCTCTAACAAATTGACGCATTTTAACTTGCCCATGAAATGGTATCATCTGTTCATCTATTGATACATATCGAGTCCTTTTATTATTGCGGCATCCTTTTTGCACCGTGTCTAACATTGGCCTTATTTTCCAAAACTTGTCCAAGTTCCTTTCTTCTTTGGAATTTTCTGATCTTCCACAAGTTTTAGGCGCGATCGGAGTTGGAAATACCGATTTCTGGATATGTTGTCTGAAATAATAGGTACTCTTGTGTTTCGCGCCCAATACATCCTAATCCTCGGTAGACCATAAATTCCAATCAACATGGAAGCTCCAAAAAATGTTCGCATTTCATATTCGGATGTTTCAAGGGAACGACCTTTATCAGCAACTTCGCGCATGTTTGTGAAAAGGGCAACGTCTTCGAAAAACTTATCCGAAATATATTTATTTAGGTAGGCAATTGGTTGTTCTAACTCAGTGTCTATGTTTTCTTCTTGAAAATTGAATTGACTTGGTTCAAACTGACGAGTACGTGGCCATTTTTTCTGGTAACCTGGTAGGTAGTGGGCAAGAGGCTCCTCATCCGATGAATCGCTCATGTTGTCTGCGATCTCTATATCATCTGGATCGGGAACCACATTTTCCAAACCTAGATCAACCTCATCCTCATCATCGTCCGAAGAAAGATCATCGAGGTCCGACTGATCGAGGTCTAAGTTGAGAGCAATCTCTTCGAGCTCCAACTCGGTCAAAGGCCCTAAAAAAATAATATTTCCAATAAAAAGTAAACTATATTTGTTTCCTCGTGAAAATCCCCAAAATCTGATTTTTACATTGAAATAAAATTTTGTAGTCAGTGAGACCCAAGGTATCACCCATGATACGTTAACCGAATCCCCCATTGCGAAATATTTGTAATATTTAAAACAGAACCCATATCTTCCATATGTTCTGTAGTACACGTTCAACAAATATATATCAATAAAACACCAAAAAAACAATTACTCACTTTCATTTCGCGGTAGAGGCATCATCTTAGCACGTGCACTTGTAAACATAAACAATCGACTGACTTTTCTGGCCGCCGTACGCAACCAACATCGCATCAAAAATTGAGGCGCATATTTAGCAGGATATTCTATATGATACCAACGAGTATAGTTATCCTAATCTCAATTGGAACGGCAATAAAAATAAGAGGACTACGAGGAGTGTTCATATGCACTGCCCGGCAAATAGGAAATTTATACACTACCAGTGTTCTTACTCTCAAAGCGTTCCTGGTACAATCATAAAAAAGTTCAGTCGTGTGGAAGAGAATTCCTTCTCGAAACTTTTTATGTCGGTCCAATTGGAATTAGAAATACTTTAGGTGCGGCTAAATGGAGCTGGAGGCCGAGAATAAAATATAAACCTGAGGTATCATATATGATACCTGGGGTCTGAGGAGGTTAATGGGCTTTTTAGTTTTCGTAAAAAGTAATAAAAACATTTTTAATATTTTTTTGCAATTTTGACATTTATATTTTTGAATGTATTGATCAATTTAGCTAATTCTTCAATATGCGGTAAAGATTTGTATAAAATGATGATGATGATGATAGGTGGGGATGTATAGTCTAGTTACTTTGATTTTTGATGCACAAATGAGGTTCGTTTTCATTTGATGAGGTTGTTATGAGTAAAAATTCATGTAGCAATAACTGCAAAATGCAAAATTTTGATAGGCATAAATGAAGATTTAACTGCTTGAACAAAAAATCTGATATTGATAATCTAAATAAAATTTACACTTAATTATTAGAACTTAAAAATGACGATTTCCGATGGGTTCGAATTTGACAATGCCAAAAGTGTAAGCCAAAATATTTCATTTCCGTCTGCTTATTTGGCGTGTTTGTTAATACCTAGATAGTTTTTATTATTAATAATTTTTTATTCCGCATTCAAAATTGGAAAAAATTCAAGTGTTAACTTTTTAATTTCTTTAAATTTATTTGCATGGATTCCTCAGTTTGTTGAAATCAACGACAGCGGTTGCTTCTAGCGCAGAATTGAAGCACCTAGAACTATTCAAAAGCAAATGATAAAAACTTTTTTTATGTTCCGCATTAAATTTTTCTACGTGAAGTGTATGTTTTATATTTTTTGTTCGCTTTAATGTCACGATAGTAAGTTTTAACGAAGAATATTCTTTCAATGTCTATTAAATATAAGACTGTTATGCTTACACGATTGAATTGTATATTCTGATACCTGATTGCCTCGATTTCTGGTTGGTAAATTTTTTAAAATCGATTTTTTTCCTGTCATCCATTTATCCAGAATATAAGATTGATTTTATTATTTTAACATATTTATTTGAATATGTTTTACAACGAATTCATTTCAAACTGTTTGATATTTCAATCTTTCCGAAATGAAAAGCTTTACTTGAGATAGAAAAAACTTTACTTGATTTTAATGCATCCTTAATAGGTATATACACACTAAGATATACACCCTACACATACAGCCATTATTTTTTAATATACTATCACAGAATCAAAACATTGTGAAATACAAGAGGATGTTTGAAGTTAATAATATGGAGTCGATGGATATCGAGAGAGATCTATTTGGCGTATTTATTTAAAAAACGAATTATAACTCCTAAGTTAACTTAAAAGTATAATATTTGGTCAGCAAATAAGTAAATTTGTACTTCTTGAAGTCAATTTTTCATAACGTTAGCTAGGAAAGCAATTTTCCTAAATCATTTGATGACCAGTCCGGCCCTGGCACAGGTTGACGCCGAACGGCCTAACAATTTCTTTATTTTGCCTCTTTGTGCTCTCGATATCGCCCAGCACCGTATGCCACTCACGAAGGTCGATGCCATTCACACTCGTGTCATGTTGCATTCCTGTTTTTAACGAAGAAAACCAAAAATCAAACACTGACAGAGGGCACACCCCTTCGTCGACCCGTCAGGCTTAGTTGCTTTCGAGAGGGCTTTTCAAAGACGGCGGCGACCTGGCGATAGCGAACTTTCTATGCATTGACGTTTACTAAGAGTAGCAGTAATTTTATGCAAGGCGAGTTTTGCTGAAAACTGGCAACTAGTAAATATAAAGGTGCGTTTAGACTTGACGCACGCACTGATCCATTGCGAAACACAAATGCAAACGGATATGCGCTTTTGATCTTTGTTCTTTGCTTTGCGCGAATAGCCTCAAGACAAAATTGTGTAGGAATACTTAGCATTCCATAGAAATATTCCAATTTCATTGACCAGAAAATGGATGGTGGCCACTTCAATTTTTGTTTGGAAACTTGAAATTCATTATGGTGCCCAATTAATTACATAAATAATTGGTCCTTATAAATGAAATGATGCCGGTCAATGTATAAAATGGTACAGGCTGAGCCTAGCATTGGGATGGCTACCTCAAACCTGGAAAACTGTAAACGTGGTCTTTATTCCAAAACCTGGACGGGACTCATACGACCAGGCAAAGGCATACAGACCAATAAGCCTATCGTCATTTCTTCTGAAAGGCTTAGAAAAACTGATAGATAGAGACATAAGGGAAACCGCTCTTGTAGAACGGCGTTTACATCAAAACCAACATGCCTATCTAACAAAAAAATCATGCGAGACAGCACTTCATCAGCTTGTTTCAAGGCTTGAAGAGTCTCTAGCAAACAAAGAAATTGCACTATGCACTTTTCTAGACATCGAAGGAGCCTTCGACAACACCTCCTTTGAAAGTATGGTATCTGCGGCCACTCGAAGAGGCATTGACGAAACCACCTGCAGGTGGATACACTCAATGCTTCACAATAGGCTGGTCCAAGCCAACATGTTCGAGGAAACAGAGCAGGTTGAAATTTCCAGAGGTACCCCACAGGGGGGCATACTCTCCCCCCTTCTGTGGGACATGGTTGTAGATGAACTGCTAATTTCTCTGAATAACCAAGGGTATTACTCTCAAGGGTATGCAGATGACTTGGTCATCCTCATCAAGGGAAAGAATATTCGAACAACCTCAGAGCTAATGCAAAATGCACTGATGACAGTAGAGGAATGGTGTAACAGAGAGAGCCCAAGGGCAAATCCGAACAAAACAACACTAATTCCCTTCACCCGGAGAAGAAACATGGGAGATCTCATACCTCCCAGACTATTCGGTGAAACATTACAAGTAGTAGAGCAGGTGAAATATCTAGGGCTGATTCTTGACAAGAAACTAACCTGGAACCCGCATCTTCAACATGTAACCAACAAAAGCAAGATAACCTTCATGATGTGCAGGAGAGCTTTTGGAAAAACCTGGGGGCTTAAACCGAAAGCCATGCACTGGCTTTACACAGCGGTAATAAGACCAAGAATAACTTATGCTTCACTCTTATGGTGGCCAAAAACAAATCAAAGACAGGCAAAAACCAACCTTGGGAAAATCCAGAGGCTTGCCTGTCTCTGTATCACGGGTGCAATGAATAGCACTCCAACAGCTGCAATGGAAATCATCCTAAACCTCGAACCCCTTGACTTACATGTCATTTGAAAGGCCAGGATGAGTGCATACAGACTGAAACAAACAAAAAACTGGAGAATCCGAACAACTGGACATACCAGAATCACTCATGTAATCAACATCGAAGAACTCGAAATTATTTCAGACTACATGCAACCCCTATACTCATTCGAAAAACCATTCGAAACACGAATTGATGGATCTGGATGGGCCCCGAGTATAGAATCACAATCAACTGCGGACATAGTCTGGTATACAGACGGTTCAAAGAAAGTTGTACATGGGGTAAGGCCAAGAAGGGATTACATAATACCACTTGGCAAATGCTCCACGATATTCCAAGCTGAAACACATGCTATCATGGTATGCATTCAGAAGAATCTAGAAAGTGGTTATAGGAAAAAACACATCTACATTCTATCTGACTGTCAAAGTGCTATCAAAGCACTCAACTTCATACAGATAAAGTCCAAACTGGTCTGAGACTGCCTCCAGAACCTCATCGAGCTGGCAAAACACAACAAGGTCACCTTGATGTGGGTGCCAGGTCATAGAGGCATTGAAGGCAACGTCAAAGCGGACCAGCTAGCTAGACAAGCATCTGAAACGCTATTCACAGGGCCAGAACCTGCACATGGGATTAGCAAAAACCGATGCAGGACCCTGATCGACGAGTGGATGAAAAGAAGACACCAACAATATTGGGATCAAACTGTCGGGCAAATACACAGCAAAGTCATGGTAGGCATCCAAACCGGACCCTGACGGCTGACCTTCTGAATCTGAACAGAACGAAGGCTCGTATAATAATGAGAAAACACCTAAACACCATGGGAGTACGCAGGGAAACCGTGGAGTGTAGGCTATGTGATGAAGAGGAGGAAACAGCCTCTCATATTATCTTCGACTGTGACGCCCTAAGTAGTAGGCGACACAGAACCTTTGGAGAGATACAATAGACCCCAGCTGGTCGCAGTGTCAAGGAAAGCTAAGTGCCAACCCTGTCTCTGGCTCGTCAGCTTTCAACCAACCAACCATGTATAAAATGGGTTGATACAGTTGAAATGAATGATGATAAGACTATGAGTGGTCCAAAATAAGTTGATGTCTCGAAGAAAAGCTTTTTCCCGTTTTTTCCATTTTTTATTTGGATGTCTAATGAGAGTAGGTCAGACAGGGAATGTTCCTGTTTAACACCTCTTTTGACTGTGTTTCTGTTGTTCCTTGCACTGTTATTATAACTTCGTTAAATTATTTTATTGTCAGTTTTGTCAATTCTCTAAGTTTTGTTGATATGCCGATGTTCTTCAAATCTTGCATTCGTTGTTTCCGCTTCAGCTGGAATTATTGTAATTATTACGCCAGCTTTCCATTCTTCGAACATTTCTTCTGCTTTCCAGATATTCGTTATAAGTTTAAATATTTCCTCGTGTAATTCTTACCCACTCTCTTGTATTAATTATGCGGTTATTTTATTATTACCAGCAGCTTTTTTCTTCTCTTTGTACTTCCTCATATGTGGATTCCACTATTTATATCTTGTCCTTTTTCTCCCTCAGTTTTTAGTATTTCCTCATAGTATTTCTACACGCTTTCCTCTTTAATATTGACATTTATAGTCCATCCAATATCAATTGCAGAAGCTGTTTCTATAGGGAGCAAATAAAAACTCACGTCGCTTACACGAGCGTATATGCGAAAAAACGGAACGAAAAATAATGTGTACTACTTGTATACAGTCTCCGTCGGCACAAAGAGCGCGCTGGTCAACGTGGAATTGAGTGACTGCTGTCTGTTCTACAACCGATTTGTCTGGGCCAATCAAGTCGGACATCAATGCTTGGGGGTGTGTCATAAATCACGCGTTATATTTGTGTTTTAATAGCTCTGGAAGATTAAAAACCAGTAGCGTCTGTGGTCTTGGTGTGTGCCGATCGAAATACGTTTTAGGATATAATAATAACCTACATCAAACAATGAAAGAAATTATTTTTCTTTCTTAATGTATTTGTATAAATAAAAGCTTGTCTTTAATTATTTTTCATTTTTCATTATTTATGAAGTATTTTTAAAATCTAAAAATATCTAAATAAAATTAGTTATTTCCGCCACTGCTGCCTACAGGATTTCGCCGCAAGACTTTTTTATGCTTCTGCAATTGATATTGGGAAAACTATACCATTTTTCATTTTTTATATATTTAGATAAAGATCTCGTTCTATTATTTTTACAGTCAAGCTTTCCCTCCCCTGACCATCTCACTTCCAGCCGACTCGCTATTTCGATTTGATATATTTCCAATTCTTCTGGCGTTTCTTTCATTTTTCCAGCTTTCATAATGTTAGGAAGTTCCATGTTCCAATTCTCATTGTTTCTTTCTTAGGTTTCTCTTCCATTATTCTCATTGGATTTAACTCTACTTCACTGTTAAGATATACGGTGTAGTTCCTTTCACGATTTTTTGTACCTGTATTCTCATTCCTTTAAACTACTATATTAATCTTTTTTTATTATCTCCACACTATCCTTCAGTTATATCAATTCTTTTTTATTTTTTCATTTTACTGTGTAGTCATATTTTTCTCAGGTTATCACTTTCCTTCTTTAGCGTCTGTATCTCTTCTTTGTGTTCTTCCATGTCTCTTCCCTAGTTCTAGTTTTATACGGCCTCTTTCTTCAAATAGCATTCCAATTATTTTGACCGAAGAGCTGAATTTATTTTTACTCTTTTCGAATGTTTCTTCTTGTTTCATTTCTGCACATATTTTCTTCGCCTTTCACGTTCCTTACTCCGTCCCTGTACTGATGTAAGCTCTTTTCTACAACAATGATTATGTTGAAGTTAATTAATAGTTTAATGAAATAAATACACAAATATAAAATCGTGATTGTTTTATTTCAATAGATAACATTTGTTGAATAAATATAGGATAATTTAAAAACTATCAACTATCCTGTTGGCTGGGAATCTCCTGAACAGGGGGGGGCTACATACAATTAGAAAACCTCTTTTATCAGGGGTACTGTGAATTTGTTAGAGCCCCAACAGTTTTGAAAATTATAGAGCTTTAATGAAAAAGAGGTTCAGGTTTTAAACTTAATATTTCAAAACTTTTCATTTTCCTTATTGCTCGTTCAACATGGATTCTTGCCCTAGCAATACATTTGGTTTGCTGGATTTGTTCAGTTGTGAATTGTGGTTTAGATAAAAATGGAGGTATATTGATGGTAACACCACTGGGCAACAAATCTTGTATTAGGAGTCATTTGTCAACAAGAATAAGATCTCCGGATTCCACACACACCAACCAATCCCTTGAAACTATTCCTGTGTTTATAACTGCTGTATGTGATCCTAAAAATAATAATATATTTAGATACACAAACACAAAATGGCATGACGCATGACTTACGGCTGCTTCTTCATTGACTTTCTATGTACAGCCTAGAAAATGACAGTGCAATCAATAATTATTCTGCAAATGGTGAAAGTGCGTTTGCAATTTTGTAAACAAGATCTATTCTTAGATCTCTTCGGAATGTCTTTGAGAATAGTTTAAAAAAGAGCCTCATGTAATACATGTTATCACGACATTGGTTAGTTATAGTTACTTCTGAAACTTTGAATCTGAATGCAAAGTCGGTATGTGAAAAATTATTCCAACAAAATGAGTAGCTGATCCATTCTGCTGTTTTTTTTACATTTTCTATCAATGTAAAAAGGCTTTCAAATATATTCCTTGTGGGCAATCCAATTAACTTATCAGATTCGCAAATCTGTAAAAAGCCCATTTGCATTCTTAGCGATCCTGAAATTTGATATGTCCTCTCTAATTCCATTTTCAATAAATTATTTTCTGCTTCTACCATTGTTGTAGAAGGTTTCATCATATCAGATACTTGAGATGAACCCGCAGTAGGCACATCTACTGGCACATCCTCTAGTATCATTTCATTATCTGCTGTAGAAGTACTTGACACACTGAAGTAAATTAGATACAGGTAATAGTATATTTGCGATCACAACCTATTCCGGATGCACTTGAATAGTTTATGAAATGCTGTAGTGTATGTTACAATACATACCTCTCAGTTTTGGGCAATGAAAGTCTTGTCCACTTTCGTTTTCCTCTGGACTCCAATAATGTTCTTGGAACAACTTTCTTTTGTTATTTTAATATATCTGGGGAAGGTTTTCTTTATTTTCTTCACGAAAGTGGCAACTGCATATTCTGGCTCCAGATCCTAGTTCTGTATCCGCCTACTATAATAAATGTTTATCAACAAAAATATCAGAACTTACCTCAAAAGAGTGAGCCAAGAATTCAATTTTATTTTATCAGTTGGAAATCTAAAAATATTGCATGAATCTCTCATGTTGTTGTGATTACAATCAGGAGACCAACAGGTAATGGCCTGAAAGTTATGTTAGAATAATAAGTTTATTGGTAATAGTAATTCTTGAGAAATCATTTCAAAACAACTAAATGCCTTCAGTTGAAGGTCCACTAGCAGTTGATATTTTACATACCTTGTAAGTGCTTAAATATCACCAGTATTCTTTAAATACAATTTTTCGATGAAGAGCAGTTTAAAAAAAAATAGGTTATGGTTTGTTTGCATCCAAAAACTGACCTATCGGAAAAAATGGCGACCGTGACGTTTTCACTAAATAGACCAAGTGCCTATGTTTTCAAACGTATCATAAGTTTACGAACACTGAACACGAGAACTTGTGGTATCGATGTTGACGATGCTACAGATGCCCGGCATACATGTTTTCAGGGGCGAAGTGATGGTAGGAGGGATGCTGAAAGGTTCTAAAAAAGAAGGAGAAAAATATTCAAAGTTCACGACTGAGTAGTAGTAGTAAAATACAAAAGTCTTCAATAAAATGACGAAATTTTAGAGTTTATGGCTGACAACAAGAGGGATCTTACTATTAGCCTTCAAACGACACAGATTTCGTCCGCCAATATTTTTCAATGGAGTTGAAGGGCGCTGGCCCCTCGGAGAGAATTTGGCGATTTTGATATAAGTTTACATTCCAAATTTCAGGGATAAGTTATCTGTAACGCACAATTCAATAATCTATAACCGTTAGTTCAATACTACATGGCGAAAAGGTACACAAATTTCCAGGTATACTTCAAACGAGCAATTCTTATATATATATATATAAATATATATATATATAATGTGTGTCCCAGCTAAAACTTGTCACCCCCCTAATCTCCGAACTCATGAAAAACATTGAAAATCGCTCAGACCCATCGATTTTTATTTCAAGGGGGAACACTTTCACCAAATACATCATCATTGTGTTGTCAACCCCCTCAGCCCCAGCACCCCCTACTTCAGAATTTTCAATGGGACTACTATACTTGTGATACATCATTTTGAAGGGAATTCAATACCAAATACATCGGTGTACTGAAATTGAGGATCGATCAAGTGTTGTTGAAGTTTTAATGAAAACTAAGTTTTATCAAGATATTTTTATTTTTCATCACCTAAAATGTTATCATCGTAAGAAAGGTTCATTGTGGGTACGCCACTGTATTGAAAAATAATATGCTGTCAGAAATAATAGTTTAGAAGGTGAGACAGACGTTTTTATGAAATAAAAATTGTCACCATGTGTTTTTGTATACGCATATCTTTGTTTACGCCTTGGTATATTGATGTATTCGAGTCACTTCATTCAACAATTTGAAAACTTCCGAAAATGGTTCATACTATACAAGAGAGAATGGACGATGTGCTAGAGCTACGGCTCGAATTTTCAATGAAATTCATCCAGAAAAAACCACATCATATCAGTACGTGCTTCAATTGATGAATAAGTTCATGGAGTCGGGATCAGAGCTGAATAAAAAACATGAACGAGAGAAGCCTATGAGAAATGAAGGGGTCGCTGTTGCAGTTGTAGGACATGCATTGATGGACAACATTCAATCTTTAAGACAACTTGAGACTATTTCTGGAGTTTCGAAAAGCAGCGTACATCGAATTCTGAAAGAAGCAAAATTCCATCCTTATAAAATGCAGAATGTACAAGAATTAAATGAAGATGTTCCTGACAGACGTACAGAGTTTTGTGAAATAA
This sequence comes from Gonioctena quinquepunctata, assembly GCA_018342105.1. Taxonomy (NCBI): domain Eukaryota; kingdom Metazoa; phylum Arthropoda; class Insecta; order Coleoptera; family Chrysomelidae; genus Gonioctena; species Gonioctena quinquepunctata. The sequence goes on along the minus strand of JAFIRS010000373.1, from coordinate 296,002 downwards.
TCAGTCAATTATTTATTGGAGATAATAATTACCTCTACAATGTGTGCTTTTCTGACGAATCTTCTTTTTATTCAAATGTACATGTGAACAGGCACAACTGCAGATACTGGAGTAAATCCCCATTGGTACAGGAAAACTCATTCACCAACTCCCCAGAAATTGAATGTTTGGGCTGGTATTCTGGGAGACCAGATTGTAGGTCTATATTTTATTGATAGTAACCTCAACGGACAAACGTATCTTGAACTTCTTGATACAACTGTGAGCCCCAGAATCACTCAGTTACTTGAAGACGATGATAGGCTACTTAAAGGTCAGCTCACCTTTCAACAAGATGGAGCTCCTTCACATTTTGTTGCACCTGTACGTCAATTTTTAGATGACAATTTCACAGGGAGATGGATTCGAAGGCGAGGACCAATAGAATGGCCGGATAGATCTCCTGATTTATCACCATTAGACTTCTTTTCATGGGGTAATTTGAAATCCAACGTTTATATTACACAGCCAACTTCTCTGATGATCTACGCAGGAGAATTGTTGTGGAGTGTCGTGTTGTGACTCCAGAAATGTTTAGCAATGTGCGAAGACATTTCGAAAATCGCTTATACTTCTGTATGGAACTGAATGGTTCACATTTTGAACCTTTCTTACGATGATAACATTTTAGGTGATGAAAAATAAAAATATCTTGATAAAACTTAGTTTTTATTAAAACTTCAACAACACTTGATTGATCTTCAATTTCAGTACACCGATGTATTTGGGATTGAATTCCCTTCAAAATGATGTATCACAAGTATAGTAGTCTCATTGAAAATTCTGAAGTAGGGGGTGCTGGGGCTGAGGGGGTTGACAACACAATGATGATGTATTTGGTGAAAGTGTTCCCCCTTGAAATAAAAATCGACGGGTCTGAGCGATTTTCAATTTTTTTCACGAGTTCGGAGATTTGGGGGGTGACAAGTTTTAGCTGGCTGGGACACACTGTATATATATATATATATATATATATATATATATACATCTATATTTTGTATTTAGATAGGGTTTTGCTTTGGAACTTTATTATAGGCGTCTTTCCTGAAAACACGCGATTTTACAAAAAAAACATTATTACGAATCGCTAGAGCGATCACTATCTGCTCTCGTGCTAATAATGAGCCATCTCGTGAATTTTTGAGGTACTTGCATTGTTGCTATCGGATGTTAGCCTACTGGTACCTCTGAACTTTGTGAGATGGCGCTATATGACATCCGAATACGAATAACCTTACCTAGTGACATTACCGAATTTGGGCATCAAATCAATGTTATATATGTATTTCTTTGGTTAGTCCAAGGAACTCATACGGTTTATTTAAAATGTGTATTTGTAGCCAACCTGTGCACTAGGCAAGATTGCAAAATATTCATGTGTAATAAGTATGTGATTCGTATCTAAATAAGCATCTTCTCCGAAAAAAACACGATTTTACAGGAAAAACAACACCGATCCAAGCTCGGTCGCCCAGGTAATTATAAGATTATGCAAGAAAAATTCACACAACGTTAGTTGTGGCACTTAAATCAAAGATAAATTACCCATAATCATATGAAGTGAGTCAGAGGCACGCTAAAAATTGAAAATACATATACGTCATTTGAATGAGAATGCAATATAGGCCAATCGAGTAAGAGAATGAAATGTTTTTAAAATGTCAGTACTTACAGCAAACATAAGAAAAATCACTTACTGCATGGGAAAAATTTGTGTATAAGTTTTGTATTTCCTTTTTTCGGAAAAAGCAACCATACCAATTTAGTAACAGCTTGGTAATATTTTTGAACATCTAGTACTGACCGAGTTGGCCGAGTAGTCTAACGAGGGAGCGTTTGTTCGAAGCCCACACCTGACAGTTTTTTTTTTATTCTTCCCTTCGAAATTGAGAAATGACGAATATTCGTCCCAAAACAAATCATTTCTCATGTTTAAGAGCTGGCTGCAGAAAACCTGGCTGATCGAGTGAGAGAATGAAATGTTTAGTGCCTGGGCAGAATTTGTTAACAAGTTTTGTATGTACTCTCTCAGGATTTTTTTTTATTGCATCCAAACCAATTTAGTTACAGCTTGGAATTACTCTTGAAATTTAGTATTTGCTGAGTAAAACAATAATATATTTTAGTGAAAAGAAAACAAATTTACATGCGCGTTTCGTAGGGGGTGATTTAATGAAGTCGGGGTCTTCATTTTCGTCAAATAGTGAAGTTATTAGAACGGCGTCGTCTTCGACGTCGATGATGACTTCATTCCTGTTATTACATTCTTGGCCAACACAGAATTCGCAAAGGGCGGAACACTTTTGGCCCGCCTTTCTACAGCCACACGACCCCATACAGCCAGTTGTGCATCTGCATGAGATGGCCTTGAGCAGGTTTGGGGGAGCAGCGTGTCTACTCCTCCTGATGGGCTCCAGTCTTCCAGCTTATCTACACCAGCCCCACTCGATAGGGTCTTTGACAACTCCCATCCACTCCATGACCTGGTGGTATGTCCTCAGGAAATGTAAATGTGCTGCGTCAGTGGTCGGAGGTAGTTTAGCCAGATTGAGCTTGGTGGTACTTGTCTTCAATTTGCTATAGCGGAGGGAACTCAACGACTGTTCTCTACTGCCACCATACAGGGATACCAAGATTTTCTCCCCTGCTGCTGAAATTTCTCGGGGACTGGCAGCAGGGTGCTCGAACCTCTCCAGCTGCTCCAGCAATGATGAGTCTTTCCTAAAAAGTTGGCAGAATTTATTCCTCCCAAACCCAAAAGTTGTGACGCAGCCCGATATTGCGTGCATGAGCACAATACAGCCTGTGGTGTTGTACTTGTAGGAGGAGGCGGAGTAGATTGCGTCTGGATGTTTCCTTCTCGCTGGTTTTTTGAGGTGGACTTTGTTCACCGCAGGTGTTGTGCCAGTCAGCAGGACGAGTAGGTCAATGTCTTCCCTGACAATGATGCCGGCGTCGTACGTGGGGGAGAGGATTTCAGCTTTGGCAACTATCAACCTGTCAGCATCTTCGGAAGCTTGGTCTGTGGCTATGTTTGACGCTTGCATTTTACTGGAGAGCAGCTTCGCGAATAGGTCCTTGTTTTCCTCATTGGCCAGGAACTTATCCTGAGGTGTGGTGTTGACAGTTTGCCTTGTACCTTCTTGTTCAGTAGTCTTGGTCCCTTGCTGAGAAAGATCTGTAGTGTAGCCATCAAAAATCACCCCATCACATCGGTGCCATAGTAACGTTGAACGTACTTGACGTAATCCTGGCAAATCCCTCCAAAGGTTGAGCTTCTGTTCCATACAACCTTGTGAAGAAGGTCAATAACGACCATGGAACGTTGTTTCAACTTTTTTGTTTACTCCCCACTCCATGGAGTTGGTTGAAAAAAATGTACATGCATTTTGTAGGTAATTAAATTTCCTACAAATTTTATTCCGATACTTGTTTTCCTAGTATAGGCCATAACTGAATTACAGCGTTCTAAAGTTAGAAGTTTGACAAATTTCCGGAAAATGCGATTTTTTCTATTTTTTTAAAAAGTGCATATTTCTGTAACTATCAGTCCTAGGAAGTAAATCATAGGTCATTTCATTCTTCACAACATTGAATTGAACTTTTTTGTAGCTAAAATGCACCGAAACAAAGATATAAGCAAAAATCTGAAGAAAGTTCCGATTTTTTTCGGTTTTTCCAATATAGCTGAGGGGGAAGAATTGTGCATTTTGCGTTTTAAATATTTAATAACCATCCTAGACAACATATAAAAATTTTAAAACCACCGAACCGTTTGTAAGGTAACCCTCCTCTATTTACTGGATTATAGTATGTGTCCTATGTATGATGCGATCGAGCGGATTGGCGGTCCGAGCGACGCGGACGGAACGCGAGCGTTTCAAGAGGTTAAAATATTTAAGATTTCCGCTTCAACCACTTATCGTACGTAAACCACTACGGATTTTGAAAAGGAAATGTTAGCTCTTTAAGCAAAAAAGATAGATTTCCTATCCAAGCAGCATGAGGAAGACGACGAAGATATGAGTTTCTTCAAATCTCTTTTACCTACATCACGTTAAACAACTTCCTAGTATAAATAAAGTAGTAATGTACAAAGTTTGTTGGCTACTGCACTTACAGAATGCAATGAAGGTCGCCAAACCAATCCTTCAGCAACTGATGTAATTAGAAAATACTTATACGGTGTTATCAAAATTAGGGCTATGTAGAAATGGAGCAAATAAAATTTATTGCGTACATAAAAGTTTCTTGCATTACTTACCTCAAGGTCAACATCAATCTATCTTCAACTGTTATTGGTTTTTGTATGTTCGTTCCTTTGTGTTGAAATTCACTTTGTAGTCGAACTTTTTCGGCTGCATTCAAGGATACCCGTGGAATAATTTAGGATGATTACGCAGTTTTTCATTTAATAATAATAATAATAATATGTCTATTCAAAAAAATATCAAAAGGCGGAATTCAGTCGCCTCTTTCCAGAGAAGGGGGCAACTGCTCTACCTTTCAACCTAGGAGAAAAACGGCAACATAAGTTCAACGTTGATTCAATATATAATTTTCATTATGAAACTCAGAGTGACGAAAATATTAATAAATAGTTTTCACTATAAAATCATAAATATACATTGTTTTACTTAGACTACCTAAATACATCGGATAAGAAAATGAATGATTCAATCAGAAGGTGTTCTGGTACAATGATATAGCATATAAATAAATAAAAGGTGACGGGCACCGATGGCTAATCAGGTTGAAGAGAGTCTTATCGATATCTGAAGCCAAGCATCGTCGGGCGTGGTTAGTACTTGAATGGGTGACCACAGGACAAGGAAGTTCCACGTTAAATGTCCTAACAACTGTAGCGTAGTAGCATATTCGCAGCTGCAGGCGTCTTATCAATGAGCACGAGATAAGACGATAGATATGCCGTCCTTCGGAGAGGACGTTAGGATGGCGGTCCCGAGTTCATAGATGTTGAGCTCGTTAAAGAACCCTACCTCTGAAACAACAGAGGATTCGGCAAAATTTCCGGTTGGGAGGAGTGTGCTCACCGGCGTCGGTGTTTATTTTATCCTTGGTAGCAGAAATAGGCCGACGTTAAATAAAGAAGGAAAAAATAAAATAAAAGGTGCAATAGTGGGGAGGAGGAAATCGAAGGGCAGTTCAAATTTAGGTGATGAAATTCACCATGCAATCCTCTTTCTGGGAAAATGGGATGTGCTGGTTGTCTTTGAATCGTTCTGCTTGCAACACGAAATTTTAAGTAGGTATGAATTTTCTAATAACAACAATTTCTGCCGGGCGACATTACAGATAATTCATGCAATGAGGAACTGCAGGATACACTGATCGCATTTTCCGCAACGCTCCATTCACATAACCCGCGTCGTCCGCAACGCCCGCTGTCTGGTCGGTCAGGTTGGACAAGGCCTGACAATATTACAGCGACCCGTGAGATGACACATGAATTGATCGATCCCGCAGGTCAAATGAAGATAAAATATTCAAGTGCCAGTCTTCAGAATACAGTATTTAAGAAATTAGGAGCGATGTTTTAATAATAGTCATATTATACCTGAATAACGTCTGAATGTTATTCGGGAGGTATCGGAATTCTGTTTCCATATTTTGGGTTTTCTCTCCTACTGGAAGTAAAAATTATTAGATTTTGACAATCAATTGCCGAAATAAGTGCAATTTAAAATTGTGATCAATTTCCAAAAACTTGGACTTGATAAAGGGAACAGAGGTGATTCCCGAAACGTCATCAAAGGAAGTATATTTTGTATTTGGAATGTTCCAATTTACTTTTGTTGTGAAATACAGGGTGATTCAAAAGTACTTTGACAAACTTCAGGAGGTCATTCCTCACAATATTCTAATATGAATTGTCTAAATAAATATATGTCCGGAAACGCTTCGTTTCCAAGATACAGGGTGTTGAAGTTTTATTTTTATTTTCGATTTTTTCAAATAACTTTCGAATTACTAACCTCAATTAAACGGAAATTGGTATTGACATGTTTTTTGAGGCGTAGAATTCGAACCTGTTGTTATTATTACTCTTACTCGAAGGGAGCGCCACCTACACGTCTTTCTCTTTTTTGAAGATTCATAACTTTTTTTAACGTACCTCTAGCACATTTTCCAGTAGAAAAAACAATTTCACTATCACATCTGCGTAAAGAAGCTGTTACAATTCGCTATAAGCAACCGTTTTCTAGATATTTGGACTTGAAAATTTCAAGTCGATTATTTGATATTCGATGCGATAACTTCAACTATTACCATTATTTTGCATTTTTCACAAGAATGCTTAGGAAATACATTTGATGTTTAAGTAAGTAGTTTTGGTTTTTTGTAGGGGGCGCCATCTATTCTATTTATTTTTACTCGTCAGAAATAGTTATTTTTGTATCAAGGTGCAAAATCTGTATTTGTTTTAATAAAATTTGCAAGAAATATCAACATTTTATTTCAAGAAATTTTGAATACGTAGAATAAAATAAAATAAAATAAAATAAAGGAAACTAAATTGTATTCAAATAAATTGTTCAAAGTGTCCACCTTCAGCGAAGATACAGGCATTCAGTCTTCTAGTCATTGAATATCGTACCCGCTCAAAAGTTATTGGTGTGTTTCTTATTGTTTCACAGGCGTCTACTATTCGGTTTCTCAGATCTTCCTCGTTAGCTACTGGAGTTTAATAAACTAGTGACTTCAAATGTCCCCAAAAATAAAAATCTAGCGGGTTTGGTGCCTACGCCTGGTTTGGTTCTTCTACACCCCTACCGATCCATCGATTCGGATAGACAGTGTTAAGGAATTCCCGGGCTACAACGCTAAAATGGACCGGAGCCCCATCATGCATAAACCACATGCGGATAGAATTTCTAATGGTACATTCTGAAGTAGTCCCGGCAATTCATTTTCTAAAAAGTCTCTGTAAGTTGCGCCATTCAGTCGGAATGGAAGAAAGAATGGACCTATCAAGTAATTATCAATTATTGCCGCCCATATATTTACAGAAAATTGATACTGATAATGGCTTTCACTAACTGCGTGCGGAGTTTCCAGAGCCCAAACATGGTTGTTATGAAAGTTTGTGATAGCATTTCGGGTTAAAAATTGAGGGTTCCAGCCAATTTTCTCAAAAACCACTGACACATAGTAATGCGTTGGGGAAAGTCTCGTGGCAAAAGAGCTTGTACCCTTTGGATATGGTATGGATAAAATTGTTGATCGTGGATAATTCTCCAAACTGTGAACTGAGTAGAATTGAGAGCTTCAGCAATTATTCTTGTACTTGTTTCTGGATTCTCCTCGAGAGCGTTCGAGACAGCTTCTTCCAATTCTGGGGTTCGGACTGCTCGTGGTCTTCCAATAATATCAGCTGCCCTCTTAAAGCTACCTGTTTCTGCCAAACGACGGTGGAGACTGGTAAATGTTGGAGCTGAAGGCAGTACTCGATTGAGAAATCGCTCTTGGTAAATACGTCTTGCTTCGAGCTCATTGCCATCCGCAAGGCCATAAACGGAACGCATATCGGCTAAATGAGCATTATTGTTTAAATAATCCATTTTTTCAAAATTTGTGTTTTAAAACTTACAGAAACTTCAACAAAACAACAAAACGTTTAACTGTCACATAATATGTAATTACCAAAACTACTTACTTAAACGTCAAATTCATTTCCTAAGCATTCTTGTGAAAAATGCAAAATAATGGTAATAACTTCAACACGCATCGATTATCAAATAATCGACTTGAAATCTTCAAGTCCAAATATCTAGAAAACGGTTGCTTATAGCGACTTGTAACAAGGGTAGCTTTTTTGTGATAGAGGAATAGATTTTTTCACTGAAAAATGTGCTAGACGTACGCTCAAAAAAAGTTATGAATTTCAAAAAAGAGAAAGACGTGTAGGTGGCACCCCCTACGAGTAAGAGCAATAATAACACCAGGTTCGAATTCGACACCTCAAAAAACCTCTCAATACCTATTTTCGTTCAATTAAGGTCAGTATTTCGAAAATTATTTAAAAAAAAAGAAAATAAAAATAAAACCTTAACACCCTGTATTTTGTAAACGAAGCGTTTTCGGACATATATTTATTTGGACAATTCATATTAGAATATTGTGAGGAATCACCTCCTGAAGTTTGTCAAAGTACTTTTGAATCACCCTGTATAGTAGGCAAATAATTTTCATACGGTACGTTACTGACAAATTTAAAATTCTCATAGTTTATTTTAGAATCCAGAATATCAAGAACGCAGTAACGTACCGGGACAAATTTAGTAATTTGCCCTTCTCAGAACAGATAACTAATAATGTTTACTTCCAGGGGGAGAGAAAACCCCAAATATGGAAAACAGAATATGGAAAACAGAGTGTTAGTCTAGCGACCCACGTGGCGTTATCCATACTATAAACAGCTAAGAAATGTATTTCTTACGTGTTTCCGTTTTAACAAATTTTTTTAGTGTCAGTCATAAATATTTGATTTTAATGATACAAATCCAGAACTAGTAGCCGGGCTCTACAGAGCCTCATTCCACGAACATTTTTTACGACTAATGAGATTTCCACCACCTGTTGGACATATTGCATTTTGCGATTGGGTAGTTGGGATTGATCCTAATTTTGAAAAAGTCAGTCGTAAATCGCTAAATTTTTTGCAAAATCGGTGGGCCCAGCGCATTGAAAATGACTGACGGACGAAATTTATATTGTTCAAAGGCAAATGGTGAGATCCCTCCAATTGTCAGTAGTAAACTCTCACATTTTTTTAAACCCGTTTTTTTGAAAACTGACAACAGGCAAGTGTCAATTTATTTTATTGTAAACTTTTGTTTCTCACTTCCCTCAGTCGTAAACTTTCGGTATTTTTCACCTTCTTCCTTATAACCACTTAGCTCCCTCCTACCATCACTTCGCCCCAGAAAAATATATGGCGGGCATGTCTGTAGCATCGTCGACATCGATTCCACAAGTTAGGGTGGTTCAGTGTGCGTAAACTTATGATACGTTTAAAAACTGACACTGGCTCTTTGTCTAAAATGAGCGTATACTCTTCGAGGTACCACCTGTTTTATAATAGTAGTAGATTTTACCGACTGGGATGCAAAATTCGGGAAAAAGCAAAAATGACTCGTTTTGCCGCTTTTTCAATCAACACTTTCATAAATAAAAATTATTACCTACCCCCAGAATGTAAACCGCATACAAAATTTCATTCTTCTGTTACACATACTCTTGGAGATATAACCTGCTTTACAATAGGTGCAGATTTTACTGGGAAAATTTCAGGTGCAAAATTCAGACACGAGGGAGTGTGTTTTCGAGCAAATATATAAAATTAAAATGGCGTGTTTTGCCATTGAACATATGTCCTAAAGGTCTTAACTTTTGAACTACAGGGTGCTAAAGTTTTAAGAGAAAATGACAACTTTGTTATGATGAAATATAGTACGAATATTCTGTGCATCAAAAGGCATTTTCTGCAGTACAACATAATTTTTTATTCGTGCCAGTGGCGTTCGTGCGGGATTTGCACTGAATCATTTTAAAGAGAAAAATGATACGCAACTCAAAGTATTTTTTTTAAATCTTCATTTCTTTCTGAGCAAATCTGTTTTCTTGATTTTTTTTCGCTTGATGTGCGGTTTTCGCACATCAAACAATAATTTTCGAAAGGTAAAATTATAAAATTAAAGTAATCTAAATACATTTTGGAATGCTAACACAAAATTACCCTGAACGCCCAAAGAAATAAATTAAATCAGATGTTCAAAATGTGAACCTCCTGCAAATATGCATGCCTCTGCTCTTCTTCTCATGGACTCACGTACTCTTTGGAAAATGCCGAGACTGTTTCTAATAGTTTCACAAGAAACTATAATGTGATTTCTCAACTGCTCTTCAGTATTAATTGATGTGCTGTGAACCAATGTTTTAAGATGACCCCACAGGAAATAATCTGAACTATTGAGGTCCGGGGACCTAGGTGGCCATGACTGTGGTCCTCTACGTCATATCCAGCGATTATTGTAATTTTGGTTCAAATATTCGCGCGCCAGAGCACTGAAGTGCGCTGACGCCCCGTCGTGCATAAACCACAGTCGATTTTTTTTGTAAAATGGGAACATCTTCAGCCCAAAAATTATTATTGTGAAAGTTTTGGATGTCGTTTCTGAAAAAATTACCTTCATCGCTGAATAAAATTTTAGTATCAAATAATGGATTTTCATACACTTTTTGAAGAAACCATTGGCAAAAGTTCATCCGTGATGGAAAGTCGCAAGGGAGTAGCGCCTGAACCCATTGGATATGGTAGGAATATAATAAAAAGTCATGGAGAATTTTCCGAACTAGAATATATGAGATATTCAAATTGTTCCCAATTTTTCGTGTGCTTAATCCGGAATCTTCCTCAATTGAATTCAAAACCGCTACCTCAATTTCTGGTATTCTAACAGCACTTTGTACTCCTTTTAGATGATTGTCTGGTTCAAAACTTCCCATTTTGCACAACCTTCTATGAATGTTTGGAAATGTTCGTGCATCTGGAATTTTTTATTTGAAAAGCGGTCTTTATACAACTAGTCTATTCGATAAGTTGAAAATGGTCTAAAATAGAGATACTGTTCTTAAAATTATGTGTGATGATAGCTCATTGGATCCGGAATAACGCCTGGAAAAATGTGCCAAAAGCGTGTATTAGCACATAAAAAATTGCAAAAGTTATAAACAATTGAAGATGAAAAAAAATGGCATTTTGTTTTTTGCCAATATTTCATGAACTATTAATATTTAAGAAATTTCAAAAAAAGATTCTGAAAGCGGAGGAAATTTCCAATAAAAAAGCTCCCAGAATTCTATCTCCATTATTTATAATTTTAATTTAACGCTGAATATGGGTCTTAGAGCGAAATTTTTAGGTTTGAAAAAATTAGGGTGTATTGGGAACACTATAAATAATCTATTCCCGTTGGAAATTTTACTAAAAGTTTATTTTTCAACAAGTTAAACGATTGTTAACTAACAAAATTTTCTCGAACTTCTGTCTTGATTGTAAATGAAAAAAAATGTTTAAATAATTGTCGTGAAAATTTTTCGCTTCGTAGAACCTTTCTTATATACATACTCAACAAGATCATGCAATAAAAGTTGAATCATACTTTGTTTATAATAATTTTTGTACTTGAACAAAAACAAAAAATCCAAGTAATGTTGTTGAAATTTTTTTTTTGTCTTAATCATCATTTATTGTTTTTTTATTAACAAAAGATATAAATTGATTTGCAAAAAAAAATTTTCCCGCCATTTGTTGATAATTTTTTTATAACAAATTGATTAGTTCAATATTTTTGGGAATTTTTTTTTCCACAACTTCATAATATTACAAATATTATGATTTTTAAAAAAAAAAATTTCCTCAACAATTTTTAATTGTTTATAATCGTTTTTTTTATTGTTTAAATAATTAGTTGAGAAATATTTTTTTTCCTGAAAATCATTATTGACAGTCCTCTATAAAGTAAAGATTTTTTTTTATCAACAATTCCATTGTTTATTAACTTACCAATTTGTTATAAACAAATTTTTAAATATGTTAGATTAAAAAAAAAAAGTAAAAAAAAAAATTTGGGAATTGGAATTGGGAAAAATTGGGAAAAATTGTTTTTTATATTTGTTATATATGGTTGTTTTTGTTAATTTTAGAAGTTTCAAAAAAAAATCTAACAAAGTTAAAAAAGAAATTATAACAAATTGGTAAGTTAATAAACATGGGAATTGTTTGTAAAAAAAAAAAATTTCTGTTGCTTTATAGACGACTGTCAATTATGATTTTTAGAAAAAAAAATTAAAATTATTTAAACAATAGAAATATAAAAAAACGATTATAAACAATTTAAAATTGTTATCAAGCATTTTTTTTTAATCATGATATATGTGATATAATGAAGTTGTGGAAAAAAAAATTCAAAAATATTGAAATAATCAATTTGTTTATAAAAAATTTATCAACAAATGGCGGGAAAATTTTTTTTTGCAAATCAATTCATATCTTGTATTGATAAAAAAACGATGATATGATGATTAAGGAAAAAAAAAATTTTTCAACAACATTACTTAGTTTTTGTTCAAGTTCAAAAATTATTATAAACAAAGTATGAATATTTTTGTAAGTTTTATGGCGTGATATTGTTAAGTATGTATATAAGAAAGGCTCTACAAAGCGAAAAATTTTTACAACAATTATTTAAACTTTTTTTTTTCATTTACAATTAAGACAGAAGTTCGAGAAAATTTTGTTAGTTAACAATCGTTTAAGTTGTTGGAAAATTAACTTTAAGTAAAATTTCCAACGGGAATAAATTATATATAGTGTTCCGAATACACCATAATGTTTTCAAATTAAAAAAAATATTTAATACCTTAAATAAACTAATTAATGTGTCGTACTCGCTTTTGACGCCGCGCGCGCAACCTAAAAATGTCGCTCGGAGACCCATTTTCAGCGTTAAATTAAAATTATAAATAATGGAGATAGAGTTCCGGAAATTTTTCATTGTAAATTTCCTCCTCTTTCAGAATCTTTTTTTGAAATTTCTTAAATATCAATAGTTTATGAAATATTGGCAAAAAACAAACAACTAGACTAGGTAGACAACTGTCAAAACTGTTTATATTAACAAAACAAAATCTGCTTCTTACCTACTAGATATGTTTTTAATCCTTGATAACACCCAATTTCATAACAACGTGCAAATAAATGTTTTTTTTGCAAAAACCGTAGGTGAAACGAAAAAAACAATGAGAATTTAAAAAATAATTTTTACTTTGAGAAAAAGCAGTGGCGTATCACTTTTCTATTTAAAATGATTCAGTGCAAATCCCGCACGAACGCCACTGGAAATAATAAAAAATTATATTGTACAGAAGAAAATGCCTTTTGATCTATATAAAAAATATCTAGGGTCATACTAAAGTTTTCATAAAAAAAGATTTTTTTCTTAAAACTTCAGCAACATGCAGTTTAAGACTTCAGGACATATGTTCATATCAAGTTTTTTTTTCTCAAAATGGACCCAAGAAGAAACTCCTTAATTATGCATGTTATTAAAAACACCGTGTATAGCTTTAATGGTAAGCAAAATTAGTGCTCAGGAAGGAAATGAATTGAACTGTTGCATTGAGCTACAAATTACATTAATTTCCTTCTGAATAAGCAAACAAAGGCGCTCGGCTCTCATTTCCCGTATTTTAACCACCTGTTACTCTTCCACACACAGAGTTAGTCTATCGTAATAAAAGTAATAAAACAAACAGGGGTCGCAATTCTTTAGAAATTCGTTCCCTATATCTGATTTTTATAGACACTTGTTGCTCTCAGCGCTCTCGGAACTTTGCTGTCGTGATGTAATTTTAGCATTTCGACGTCCCATTCTTCAAAAGAGGGTGAGCAAAATGCTGCATTAAATATTCATGGTAATTTGGATGGCTTTTATTCTTTTTGCTGTCTGATATAGAGACAAGTTACTTGTAACAGAATGGTGTATATTTTGTTTTTTTAATGTGTAATGAATTGGAAAATATAACGATCTGGCTTATACAGGGTGTTTCATAATTGGATGCTGATCCTAAAGGGCGATAATCCTTGGACGATTTTAAGAAAAATTCTTCATATGAACATAGCTCCGCAACCGCTTTATTTCTGAGATACAGGATATTGAAATTTAACAATAAAATCAGTTCTTCCCCAATATCTCTGAAGCCGCTTTGGATTTTTTTTTCAATTTTGGTACATGCAAAGTACACATGATAATACATTTTTTCCATGATAAAGGATTTCTTAATTTTTTTCAGTGGCGTCCCTGTTAACATGCCCTGTGATATTTTTGATCAAAATAATGATACGCCACTGTCTTTTTCCCAAATAAATATTATTTTTGTAATTGTCCTCTATCTTTCCATAAAGATGGTCTTCTGCCTTTTTTTTCGTCCGGTGGACGGTTTTCGATTTAGAAAATAAAATACATTCATTTGCTTGTTCCTTTTTTTGTTGTTAATTTAATTTGGTAACCAAAGGTTAGGCAAGATTTTATAATTTGATGGTAAGTATTATTTAGTTTTTCTAATGAGTACGCATAATTTTTTTTTTTTTTCCTATTCAAATTTTTAAACCGACGAAATACGGAACTGAAAAGTAAAAAATAAAATAAACCTTCTTAGTCTCAGTAACTAAGCTCCTGAACTAATGTAAGTAACTAATTTTGAGTCGGCGCCAAACAAACAAGCAAATGAATTAGGTAAGGCGTAAAATGATGGCATCGAGTTGCGCGGTGACATTCTGATAATTTTTTTGAAGTAATTTAATGATGTTTGTTGATTGTTTGTTTGGCGCCGACTCAAAATTAGTTACTTACATTAGTTTAGGAGCTTAGTTACTGAGACTAAGAAGGTTCATTTATTTTACTTTTCAGTTCCGTATTTCGTCGGTTTAATTTTTGTTAAAAAGTTTTTATTTTTCAATTTTTTATGGCTAAAATATACTAATTACTACCTACTTGTTTTTTGATTACTTCCAAAATACTTACTTACCCACCTTACTTCAAATATTACCAGTTAAATAATATGATTATCTACTTTTAACTATTTGTTGTAATATAAATTATTTTTGTTGTTCTGGTTAGTTTCATTACTTTGTAAATCATTCCATCCTCTCATAGAATATAATGGTTTTGACGGATGTGGAACAGAAATAATGTCAGTAGCGATCTGTCATTGTCAACTACGTATGTGTGTGCCAATGTTCATAAGTGAAAAATCAATTATCCCCTATTTTTCCACCCGTAAGGATTTATTCGAAATCTAAATATGAAGTATACCCTATCTATTAAAAAAAATCATCCAAATCGAAGAACCCAGTACCAAGTTATGCCTGATAGAATCGGTTAACGGACCAGAATTCAGAGGGTGAGATCAATATCCTTCATGTTACTACCCTTAGGGGTGGATTTCATGTTCTAAATTCAAATGGGACCACTTTCGAAGTACACCCTATCCACTGAAAAAAGAATTATCGGAATCGGACGCCTCAGTAAAAAGTTAGGCGTGATCATACATGAAAAAAAATGATGGAAAAAAAAAATACGGGTCGACTAGAGAACCTCCTCCTTTTTGGTTTCGTCGGTTAAAAACAACTATTATGAACAAAAAATACCAAAATCAAATTAACTGTTCAAAATGTCCGCCTCCTGCAAGTATGCACGCTTCAGCCCTCCTTGTCATTGACTCGCGTACTCTTTGGTATGACTCGAGTATTCCTTATTGCTTCACTGGAAACTATTACGCGGTTTCGCAATACTTCCTCAGTTAGAATTGGTTGACTGTACACCAAAGTCTTAAGATGTCCCTAAAGAAAATAATCGAGACTGTTTAAGTCTGGGGATCTAGCTGGCCATGACTCTGTTCCCCCACGACCTATCCAGCGATTATGAAAGTTTTGGTTTAAATATTCGCGTGCCAGAGCACTAAAATGAGCAGCAGGTGCACCATCGTGCGATTTCGCATTAAAATAGGGACATCTTCCAACAGAATTGGTAAATTATGTCCATTTAATCTGCGAGGTAAAAAAAAGGTTCAATTAGGTATTCTCCAATAATTCCAGCCCAGACATTTGATGAGAACTGCTGCTGGTGATGAGATTCCACGATTGCATGCGGATTTTCCTTGGCCCAAAAATGATTATTATGAAAATTTCTGATCCTGTTTTTAGTAAAACTAGCTTCGGCCGTGAATAAAATTTTCCTGACAAATAAATGATTTTCGGTAACTTTTTGGAGAAACCATTGGCAGAAATTCACTCGTAATGGAAAGTATCGAGGAAGTAGAGCCTGAACCCGTTGAATGTGATAGGGATATAATAAATAATTATGAAGAATCCTCCAAGAATATGGGCGATATTCAAATTATTGGCAACTTGCCTCGTACTTATTTCAGGATTTTCGTCAACTGAATTTAAAACAGTTGAATGCATTTTATTTTCTAACTCAAAAACTGTTCGCCGGACGGAAAAAAGGCAAGAGACCATTTTTATGAGAAGATAGGGGACAATTACAAAAATAATATTTATTTGGAAAAAGACATTGGCGTATCATTATTTTGATCAAAAATATGGCAGCGAATGTTAACAGGGACGCCGCCACTGATGAAAATTAAGAAATTCTTTACCATGGAAAAAATGTATTTTTATGCGTACTTTGCATGTATCAAAATTGAAAAAAAAAGGCAAAGCGGTTTCAGAGATATTGGGGAAGATCTGATTTTTTTCTTAAATTTCAACATCCTGTATCTCAGAAATAAAAAGGTTGCGGACCTATGTTCATATGAAGAATGTTTCTTAAAATCATCCAAGGATTATCGCCCTTTAGGATCAGCATACAATTATAAAACATCCTGTATTAGCTGATTAAATATGTTGTTTTTGAACTCACTTGTTTCTGAATAATATGCTCCTTATATTTTCCAGACTCACCTATTCATTAGGGATAAGCTGAACAAAAACGCCATACTTGAGCGTATGCCTTATTATGCAAGACAAAAACTACTTTGTCGTAAGTTTTGAAAATAGTTTTTGTAGTCATTATTAAAAAAGACTTTTCTAGGGTTTCCTATATTGAGAGGAAAGAGTGTTCGTCAATCAGTCTATCTGTCTATCTGTCTGTCTGTCTGTCTCAACCTTTTTTCAATGCTACAAATAAAATAACGTTACAGAAATCGAAAAATGTTGTAAGCTTACTGGCAAATTTGGATTAAATTAACGAATATGCGGATTTTGATTCCATTTTCACAAAGAAAAATTGTCATGCTGATTGACGTTCAAGAATTCATTAGTTGATATTGTTTTATAGAATGGAAATTTTTTTCATTTTATTTTGATGGGAAATATCATTTTGTGAGAAGATATGAATAGATTTTGCTGAAGTTGGTCGATATAAAAGGACTGCTTATTCATACTTTTTTCGTCATTATTAGTAGCTAACATTTCCAAAAATAGTATTTTTGTTTGAAATGATTCCCTGGAAATTATTTTCGTTTCTATATTGGGAGCAAATTCTTGTGGCAAATTTTGATATTTGGTTCTTGTTTAAAAACACTAATAATTTTTGGGGATGAATTTTTTATACTTAACTTAGATCAACAGAAAAAATTTGTTTTCAGAGCTAAAACATCTAATATGATCACAAAATATTTACACAAATCTTCCAACAATCATAATTATTTTCATCAGTTATTCAACCAAAGTAAATTATTCTCAAAAAATCATCGTGAAGTTATTATGAGAAGAGTTGAATACATACAAATTGTAAATAACTTACTTAGCGACAACACGTACTACAAAAAAATTGAAGACATCGAACAAGTACGAATCAACAAAAATGCAATAACCATATCAGTAAATTTTATATTAAGAAATACATCAATGAAGAAAAGAAGCAGAATATTTACATTCTACACTGCAAATAGACCCGAAATGATACAATTCGTTACTGATATATGAAGAAAGCATAGAAAAACGATAACGAGTATTTTGTACAGGGTTATTCACTTTAAATTACCCACCCCTTATCATCGTTATAATTGCTTACAGAAAAAATGTTAAATCTAAAAGTTGTGTGGTTATGACTGAATTTTGATAAAATTCTATCCAAAATACAATGGATGACATTGTTTTAAATGGGATACCCTGTATATTATTGAATTTTTGGAATGATCATTTTTCTGATTTCAAAAATATGTAACCCGTATCTTATACCATTTTCGAGTTATCAAACGTCGAATAACTTAGTTAGACTAGTTGTTACTATAAATACCTACCTATGAAAGTTAAATTATCTTCCATTGAGTCATCTGTCATTCCTCTTTCTTGTGGAGATGGAATTATAGGGACTACATTTGATCTAGCAGAATCAATGAGTTTTTCATTAAAAACAATATCCTGAGATCTTATCAGTTTCTTGCTTTCTTTGCACCATATGCCTTAGCCATCATCATTGTCGTAACCAATCAATATACCTTTGACAGCATTTTTGTCCTTTTTCTAACGAGAAGATTTTGGAATATGAGCATAGTAAGTAGTTCCTAGTATTCTCATATGCTTCAAGTTACATTTCTCACTGAACCATACTTCTTCAGGGGATTTGTCATTTATACTAGAAACACCTGACCTGTTCATAATATAGGTTGCAGTGTTGATCATTTCAGCCCATAAATACTGTGGTTAATCCTCCGGTGCGTGCATTATTGTCTCAACAGTTCGATTATCCCTTTCAGAACATCCATTTTGTTGAGGCGTATAAGGCATTGGCAATCTCTGCCGAACTCCAGTATGTTGTAGGATATCTTTTACTCTTTTGTTATTGATTCCACCACCATTGTCACTGAGTATCTCCTTGACTACGTGCCTTCGGATTCAGCTAACATGATTTCTAGCATATTAGGTACCTCGGATTTCTCCTTAATGAAATGAACATAACGAAAACGACTGTAATCATCCTTAAACAAGACAAAATAACGATATCCCGATTGAAACTTCACAAAAGGTACACATACATCCGAATATATGGGTTCACCAGGCATTGTTGCAGGGTCTCTAATCCCAAATTTTAGTCTATGAGTTTTGTCGTATATACACCCTTCGCATAATTCACTGTCCAGTTTCACGTTTATGCCCAGTTCGCGTGATATAACATATTTCATCTGATGGCATGTCATAATGACAACGTTATGTCACTCAATTTTGATGACATAAGGAAGCTCATTGTGGTACTTAGTCCCATAATGAATTCATTATGGTACTAAGTACCGGCGAAAGGGAGTCCACGATATTTCGTGTCACTTCTTCCAAATCAGAAGGTAAACTACCAGTTTCAGAATCACTCATTATTATTCAAATTATATTCAATTCTACGTGACAATTGTGTTTGACAGCAGATAAATATATATTGCCGTTACAACCTACAACAAGGAAATGGCAAAGCACAGCTCACTAACCTACTAATATTTGAAACTACACATATACTCACTCCTTTAAAAATAGTTGTCATTGTGATATGTCAAAAATGCAGTTTTTAATTTTTTGAAAATGTATTAATATAAATGCCATCAGATAAAATTTTGTATGTAATACGAATCATAAACAATCATTATGGCACACGTCGTGTTATCGGACTCGGCTACGCCTCGCCCAATAACATTCACGACTTGTACCATAATGATCGTCTTTATGATCCTTATTACATAAATAACCATTATGTGTCTTTCGTGATATAGTTGCAACATATTGCCATTCACAATGAGATTCACTTGCTTTTCTGTAGCTGGCTTGACATTTTTCAAAGACAGTTTGAATAACTCACCATATCTGGTCCGAGCACCAACAAGTTTCACTTGTCGATCGATTATAAGGCTACAGTTTCCAGCTTTTGGAATAAATTCACTATTCGGATGTTTATCTTGTGCAGACAGAACAGAAAACTGATTCTTATTTATACTGGGAACATACCAAACATCGGTTAGCGTGAATTTCTCTAATTTGCCTTCATTGCATGGTTGGTTGGTTGGTTGAAGGCTGACGAGCCAGAGACAGGGGCTTAGCTTCCCTTGACACTGCGACCAGCTGGGGTCTATTGTATCACTCTGTCGTCAGTGGTTCCTCATTCAAACAGGTTTGTGCCTTCAATTAGGTTAAGAAGCCTGTTGATAAGGTTCTTCGGATTCATGCCTGTTTCCGGGCTGATCTCTCCAAAGGTTCTGTGTCGCCTACTACTTAGGGCGTCACAGTCGAAGATAATATGAGAGGCTGTTTCCTCCTCTTCATCACACAGCCTACACTCCACGGTTTCCCTGCGTACTCCCATGGTGTTTAGGTGTTTTCTTAGGCCGCAGTGTCCAGTCAACAGACCTATTATTATACGAGCCTTCGTTCTGTTCAGGTTCAGAAGGTCAGCCGTCAGGGTCCGGTTTGGATGCCCTACCATGACTTTGCTGTGTATTTGCCGGACAGTTTGATCCCAATATTGTTGGTGTCTTCTTTTTATCCACTCGTCGATCAGGGTCCTGCATCGGTTTTTGCTAATCCCGTGTGCAGGTTCTGGCCCTGTGAATAGCGTTTCAGATGCTTGTCTAGCTAGCTGGTCCGCTTTGACGTTGCCTCCAATGCCTCTATGACCTGGCACCCACATCAAGGTGACGTTGTGTTTTGCCAGCTCGATGAGGTTCTGGGGGCAGTCCCAGACCAGTTTGGACTTTATCTGTATAGAGTTGAGTGCTTTGATAGCACTTTGACAGGAAGATAGAATGTAGATGTGTTTTTTCCTATAACCACTTTCTAGATTCTTCTGAATGCATACCATGATAGCATGTGTTTCAGCTTGGAATATCGTGGAGCATTTACCAAGTGGTATTATGTAATCCCTTCTTGGCCTTACCCCATGTATTCCTGCTCCCGTTCCTTCAACTGTCTTTGAACCGTCTGTATACCAGACTTATGTCCGCAGTTGATTGTGATTCTATACTCGGGGCCCATCCAGATGCATCAATTCGTGTTTCGAATGGTTTTTTGAATGAGTATAGGGGTTGCATGTAATCTGAAATCATTTCGAGTTGTTCGATGTTGATTACATGAGTGATTCTGGTATGTCCAGTTGTTCGGATTCTCCAGTTTTTTGTTTGTTTCAGTCTGTATGCACTCATCCTGGCCTCTCCAATGACATGTAAGTCTAGGGGTTCGAGGTTTAGGATGATTTCCATTGCAGCTGTTGGAGTGCTACTCATTGCACCCGTGATACAGAGACAGGCAAGCATCTGGATTTTCCCAAGGTTGGTTTTTGCCTGTCTTTGATTTGTTTTTGGCCACCATAAGAGTGAGCCATAAGTTATTCTTGGTCTTATCACCGCTGTGTAAAGCCAGTGCATGGCTTTCGGTTTAAGCCCTCAGGTTTTTCCAAAAACTCTCCTGCACATCAAGAAGGTTATCTTGCTTTTGTTTAAGATGCGGGTTCCAGGTTAGTTTCTTGTCAAGAATCAGCCCTAAATATTTCACCTGCTCTACTTCATTGCATGCTTCTACGGTAATCGTGGCTTTCCCGATAGCTTCAATGGAATCTCTATTCGCTGTGGTGACCCTGTGAGTTTCATCGAATGATTTGAATTCTTCAAAGAGATCTTTTCGGTTAGAGATATGATTAGTTGCACCGTCATCAACAAACCAATTATCTTGATCACAATCGACAAACAGTACAGTATTGGTTACAGCGAGAAGAGACATATTTACATTACTGCCTTGCCCTATTGAATAACCGCTTGCATTCTTCTTCTGTTTTGGAGGTCTGCCATCAGATTTCCACTTCATACAATGGCGAACTATATGTCCAGGTGCCTTGCAATAATTGCAAATAAGAGCCTTTTTCTGCTTTTTCCACAATCAAAGCTTCTTGATTATGTTCACTTTTATTCAACAATGCTTTCTCATGAGCGTGTGCTGATTTGTGAGATTGTCATCAGCATTCAGCTCGACCTGAACAAAAAATACTCACCCGTTAAAGTACTCAAAATCTTGTATATGAGTAACATTTCTGGAAAGTTACATTTACATGAACTATTGGCTGCTTCTTTATCCTTGGCAATCTCAGCTTGTAGTTCATTCCACAAGTTCTTCAGTTTTGATGTATGAGTGGCAATGTCATCTCCACTATGCCGCTTAACTGAAAAACTGCGTACATAAATCATACGTCTTATTTTCAGCATTTCCATCGTATAATCTATGCAGTTCTAGCCATACCTCACGTGCTATTGAGAATAGCATAACTTTCTGAAGCGTGTTCTCGGTTATATTAGTAGTCATGATCAGAAGTGTATTACTATCTGCTTTCGTGAAAAATGCTAGATGAATTCATACTTCGATTTATCTCCTACACTTGCATTTGCTGCCGTGTTGGAAAACCAATTCTACCTTCTATGACATCAATTGCGCCCGGAATTCCACGAAGTAGAATGCACAATTTATATTTCCAAGGCTTCCAGTTAGACTTTCCCTCAAGTAGTCCAATTTTGATCCTTGTTGTTTCCATAACTGTCCCTTAATTCTTACAAGACGCAAATTCGAATAGTACAGTTTAGTTGACAACTCATAATTATTATTTTTCACCAGTCCAGTGATTCTGGGCCCATAACCTGTTGAAGTTTGGACTAGAAGGAAATATTTTTATAACTGTGAAACAGGAATATCTGCAGCTTTTATAATGAAAAGTATTTCTCAGAACGACAAACGTTCATACAAACGAAACTGTCATATCACGTATACAAAGTATATTCTGCATATAAAAAACAAATTAGGGAAAATATAAAATAGAATCAATGATTTCAACAAAAACATCCAATTAGGATTTTTCAAAATTCGAATCCTATGAGGTTATTAAAACTACCCCCTGAATATTTGATAAATGTTCATCTTTGAAACCTAATTTAAAAAACTACAGAAGACGCAAATTTTACCTTTTCTGGTAAGTCTTCACCTATTATAAAATAGGTTATTTCAAAGAGGTAACAGTTGAACGAAATTTTCACGAGGGTACTTTCCTAGGTATTAAAACTATCCTTTGAATTTTTAAATAATTTTAATCTTCAAAATCGTTAAGTTTTTTATAATCTCTTTCCTTGCAAAGTTTCAACTTGAAAGTAGAAAAAGTTGTATGTTAGTACATTGAGTTATACATTATAGACCAATCAATACAGATTTTTTCGTGACAAAAATACTACCAAAAAACCGACTGTGCCATCATACGAAAGATGGTCCGTAGTTATATCCTGTTATGTTTCCTACTCGCAACTGTCATTGCTTAATTTGTTATAAACATTTAAATGCAAAAAATCTGTTTTTTTTGTTTTTTGCTTGTAACATGAAAACTAATGGAGCAATCTAGATATTCTCGATTGTAGAGATTCGAAATGCAAACAAAATGAGTCCTCTCACGACTCGATCGGATTATTAGTAACGGAGAAAAACCAAAAAAACCGGAAAAAATCTGCGTTAAAAAAAAATTCATAACACCGCCATATTTCACGTTTTAAAGCAGGCTCTCCACGATATAGTAGTGATTGATATGTAGTTTATGTGTGGAAAACTCAGGCATTGTTGGATAATTAGTTTTGACATAATGCAATCTGAATTTTTTCATGCACTTTATTGCGGCAGACCCAGATGCGTTATAGGTGCTCCGATTACAATTTTCCAGAAAGATTTCGAGAGTAGAAATACTTGCAAACATGACCGAAAACGGGCGAGTGCCTGAAAGCGAATGAGGAGTGGGGGAAAAGCAAAAGGTTCATAACAGGCGCCTACATACGCTCCCGCGATTGTTACATCCCCACCCCAAGCAGCATTATAGTGACAGAAACTGATACTGCAACTTCGACTCGGTGGTTATCACTATACAGTAAGAATAACTAAAATTTTATATGTGTGTGGTTGTAGTCACGTAATTCCCATCTATGGTAGCCACTCCACAGTTCTATAACTTATTAGTGTCATTTGAGTTATCTGAAATATTATGGCCACTGAGCAAATCACTTTAAAGGTTTTCAAACTCAAAAGTGGAAAATAAACGTTGCGGTAACCATCCTATACCACTTAAATATTACTTAGAAGTCACAGTCACTTTCAAGAGTGTATGATAGTTTCGGTGACGTTTTGGTAACTTCCATAAAACCTTCAATGTGGCAGGTACTTGATTGTGATATGTGGTGATGGTTGCCACGTTCTTGCTATCTCCATAAGTGATAACCACAGTTCGCATTTAATAAAAGTCACTACAAATTACATTAACCTTCAAAATTCACCATTTTGCACGATGACGAAAGCTAACCTAAGTATTCTCAAATTATTTTATTGTGGCTTACAAAAAGTTTGTTCAACCTGTTACGTGAAACATGAATGATTTTATTCAATATGAAATGGGTTATGAGTTTTCAATAGACAATATTCTTTAATTTTGAAGTGACCTTGGATTGGTCAGCGCGATGACGAAAACTAACCTAACTTTTCTGAAATTATTTTATTGTGGCTTACAAAAAGTTCGTTTTACCTATTACGTGAAACGTCAATGATATTAATTCAAAATAAAATGGGTTATGCGTTTTCAATAGAAAATTTCTCTTGATTTTGTATGAAAAGGTTAATTTAAATAGATCGGATCTCTGACTTGTGCTCCTGCTTAATATTCATACTTCAATTGTTATTTCTGTTTGCATAAATGCCATCATTTTAATTACTTGTTAATTGATAATTGTTACTTGATAATTGTTGATTGGAGCTGCAAAAATCCACTATTCTTGCTACATGTCCTTTTTTAACAATTAATGAACATGTACCCGCAATTTCGAGGTTAAAACTTTGAAGTGGCAGGTTATGATAGCCCGACGTGTTCGCTTCTTTCAAGGGTATGAGACCTATTGTAATTTTCAGGTTATAACTTTGAAGTGGTGAGTCATGAGCCTGCAACGTGGGTGCCACTTTCCAGTGGTGACAAAGTTAATAATTTAGTTCCACTGGGCACTTCATGATGGGAGGAGCTTAAGAGTGGTATATTCACACTTTCTGACACTTTAAAGTTATATTCTCCAAAAGCCGCCATATTTACAGGAATATGCTGGGTCGCCATTATCAGGGAAATGATCGAAATATTCAATAAAGATTTATTCGTCATCAGCACTGCATCAAACGTAGTAATTTGTTACGTAAATATTTGTTTCAACTAACCCAGATTGATAAAACAATGTTTGAAGGATTTAAGTACATAATTTCAGAGGCGAGTTATTTCCAAAATTATAATTTTTTCCTCAAATAAAGTGTATTCAGATGGCGCATGCTCACAATTGAGCTACAACACCCATATTTCACATTAAACTTTCAATCGTTTTAATTTTATCCCGATCAGAAGTATCCAAATTCAATATACTTACTTATTTGTATGTTATATATTTTCATAGTTGATCTAGTGTTAGAAATGAATCAGGCTAAATGGAAGAATGAGGAACATTTATCACAAAAATATGTTGCTGAACAGAGATCGAGATACATATTATTTACAGAAACGCAGTCAGTTTATCAACGTGTCTAGTGTCGGCCACTACATATCCACGTTTTTGCCAGGTGACCAAAACCTGGTTGAAATGTGGCTATCTGTGATCCAGGAACTTAGATCGGAACGTAGCAGCCACCAAAAAAGTGTTCCTCATTTTGGTAGCCGCCGCGTGATAGAACCGTGTATTTTACGTGGCAGTGGTTGTGGTCAAACATTTCAAAGTTTTCCAGAATCGTGGCCGCTACGTTCCGTCCACTTGAAATGCTACTTGGCACTACTCGCTCACATGTTTGTGAGTATTTTTCACCTGTTTTGCAGCATTTTATTGCAAAATGAGGATATACATTTTGTAGTACTATACTTCTACTCTCGAAATCTTTTTGAAAAATTGGAATCGGACCATCTATGACGCATCCAGGTCTGCTGCAAGAAAGTGCATAAAAAAATGTAGATTGCAATTATGCCAAAACTAATGATCCGACAGCGCCCGAGTTTTTCACACATAATGTTCATATTAATCACTACTATGTCGTGGGAAGTCTGCACTACAACTTCAAAAGTGGCGGAGTTTTGAATTAAAAAAAAACGCAGATTTTTTCGGATTTCCGGATTTTTCAGTTACTAATAATCCGATCGAGTTTGTTTTGCATTTAAATTCTCTTCAATTTGTCTATTGAAAGTGTCAAAATTGCTTCATTAGTTTTCAAGTTACAAGCCAAAAATGAGAAAAAAATAAATAAAAAAAATGCATTTACATTTTTATAACAAATTAAGCAATGACACTTTCGAGTAGAAAACAACAGGATATAACTACGAACCGTTTTCCATATGATGGCAGAGTCGGTTTCCTGGTAGTATTTTGTCACAGAATCAAGTGCAGAAAATCTCTATTGATTGGCTTAATTATCCCAACAAAAACCATGGTTAGGAAAATGGATGTCATTTTGACTTTCGAATAGGACGGCGCTGGATTTAGCAAAGAGAATTCTATATCATATTTTCAACAGATTCAGCAGTATTTTAAAAACCTCAAGCTGATTTGAAAGTCAAGAATTAGCATATAAAGCGATTTGTCCAACAAGTCGAAGACATAAACAAATAAATAAAGCCATAGCCAATTCGTCACCTTAAATCAGCTATAAGGAATAACAAAATTGGGAGAAGAAATCTTCTTAAAATTCCATTTGCACTAATATATATTGTTTCCAATTACCTTTCCTGTTAGCGTGGCGCCATATTTATCAAAAATATAATATAAAAACATATAGGCATATATGTATTTCCAACTGAAAAAAAACAATATTTTATAAGAATTTTCGAACCGACCTTTTATAGTGCAGATAGACTCTACCTGTTAGAAGAATTCAAGGTCAAATTACAGATATGTCACCGTTTTTTCTCTTTTTCCGCACTAGACTCATGATTTCAGAAGTGATACTATATTTATTAGTTATATTTATGCATTAAAAGACATTTTCAACAGGTAAATGAAAACATGCCTGTTATTTGTTTTTAGTTTGTGGTGAAAAAAAATTTAATAATGTGTTGTTTTCTTACTAAGAAAGTAGCGAAAGTAGCTCGAAATGGTTGGTATATATATATATATATATATATATATATATATATATATATATATATATATATATATATATATATACATATATATATATATATATATATATATATATATATAGGGCAAGTTTCACTGTTTAATATTTTTCGATCTTTGAGAGGAATACAGAGAAAAAGGACTATATTGCACTCACTCAGATTTTCATAAATAACACTAGAAATGCGGAACACCTTAAACAACCGAGGAAATGTCAATGAGAAATACACTTGATGTCAAACTTATAATAACCTACCACAAGGATTTAAGCAATTGAATACAAATACAGCTGCTACTGAATAATTGTTTTTATTCAATATCTGAGTTCATGAATTGTACATATACGGAATGATCTTATGCTTTTACCGGCCATTTTACATATACTTAAGTGTTATTCTTATTTGTATTTTTATATATACCCTCTGTATTTTGTTTTTTGATGTTTCTATTATATTTACTATTCACTTCTTATATCTAATATTAACTTCTCATCATTCATTACCAAAGGTGTTGGACATACTGTTTTTGACTTGTCATAAATGTAACTTTGTAACATAACATGATCAAATAAACTATCTATGTATCTATCTATACTAGTATGTACAATAATTTATTATAACTCCAAGTTGTAAATCATGGAATAGTTTTATAATACCTAGTATGATGATATTATGGTGACCTTTACCATACTTGAACTTCCGTCACATATAGAACCAAACAACAGCACCCTCCGCAGTGACTACTGATATAATTGAATCATTTGGCATTTGGTCTTGTTAGTATATTAGTCCTTTTAGATTTATCAATAGCTTTTGATAGCATTAACCATGAGATATTTTGTTCGAAATTTAGATATTATGGCAGGGATCTATACTTGAACCACTCATCTTTATTATCTACACGGCTGACATTATTTCCTGTGTCCAAGCGTATGCGGATGACACACAACTGTATGTCCATTTTGACGATGAATACTTAAATGCACAAATTATCATCAATGATGATCTTAATCAAATAAAAAAAATATCCCAGCAACACAATCTTCACCCAATACTAGAAAAACAACCTTTATGTGCTTTGGTAATTTGGACAAAAGGAAATTCATTCAAAATAATATGCAAATCAGGTCACGTTTTAGAATCAGTAGACTCCGCTAGAAATTTAGGTGTAGAGCTAGACAAATATTTTCAGAGTATATAAACCTAACCTAATGAAGGAAGCATACCTTAATTTGTAATACTTCCAAGTCCATTTTTACCTAAATTGATTTTTAGTGACTACCTGTAAAATGGAGGAAAAATATGGAACTCTCAAAAATTCAAAGAACTATCATAATCGTGTATTAGAAAACTATTTCAATCGCAGAACTTTGTATTTATAATTTTTATGGATACTCTGAAGTTATCTTTTTTCTTCCAATCACTCAGCTACTATATCAATTCGAAGTGCAAAACCTCAAAATAGTTTGAAAACAATCATGTTTTTTCTCTTCTGTAAAAAATGGCATTTATTTTGAAAATTTATTCATTGTAATCGCCACATTTTGAGTGTGGAGCTAAGAAAAAAGGATGTGTGCCTCACTTGTACTCAGTTTCAACTATTGCGACTTTATATATGGCTCATGCCTATCATCTGATGTAAATAGAATACAAAAGATCCAAAACTCATGCGTTTGCATGATATAGTCAGAAAGTTTGATTCTATCTCTAAGAAATTCAAAAACAAAATGGCTGAGTATGACGAATCAGAGATTGCATCACCTGGGTAATTTCATGTCCGAACTCATCCCACTCAACTAGTTCAAATAAGAAACCGATTCCTAGCTGCAATGTCCATTCCAGAAATACTAGATACAGGAATAATCTTGCAATGCCTCATCATCGCAGCACCATGTTTCAGAGATCGTTACAAATGGCAAGAAAAATTTGTCTATCGATATAAATATCAATGAAAACGTAAAAAATAAATAAGTTAACTCGATAATTTCTTCCATTGTAGATAGGAAAAATTGTTCTTGGAATTACAAAAAAACAAAATATAAGACGTTTGTAAACTGAAGCATTATGACTTTAAAACATGCCAGCTGTGAGTAAATATAATGAATGTCTTGATAATCAATCCAGTGTTAATAACTACGATTTATTGCAATATTAAAAAAAAATGTCAAATACAGTATTGTATTATTTTTATTCACGATTCCGATTTCTTATATTTCATCAACCTGTTCCTTTAGTTAAAGTGGGCCCCTGATGAAGATGCTCGAGCACCATTCTGGCCCCAGTCCGCCATAGATTTTGCTTCCGTAAACTATGCCATATTTCCAGTTTTTGGGTTAAACGGTTCCTTTCCCAAAAGGTTGTGACAGACAAACAGCGAAGGGGGACCATTAGTGTTCGGTTTTCACTTGCGGTACGAAATAATAAAAACTTGTAATTACCATATAAGTATCGAAAGAATGTATATCTACTATCTGAGATCTCAGGTATGGATAGAATGATCCCACAGTGTCTTCGTGTAATTATTAAAAAATAACATCTGAAAAAAATATCTGAATCTACCATCACTCTCATGCCATCTCTGGATGAGTTACTTAAACTAGATGGTCTATATTTGTTTGTACTCTTATAACCACGCAATGCCGCTACAGAAAATATTCTAATGCAACAGGAGAATGACTAGCAACCTCTATCTGTAGATGGCTAAAGTATGTTAGCGTATTCTTATTCAGGGTAATGAAAGAGTATCATTGGCTAAGGTTTATCTTTAAATAATGCTAATATTCAAAATATTGTAATGATTTTCAACATAAATTATATTCGAGTCATTGATTAATGAGCAATGTTATGAAAATTGTAATTCTACAGTACAGGTTGGGTTCTAGGCAAGAAAAAATGTGAAACAGGAGCCCCTATATATTTCAACAACAACACAATTGATGTCTGGACTATCAATTACATTTGTCATAGTAAATGCATGATCATAAAATTTTATATTTGGGTATGAACTTAAAAGCTAATAAATATTAAAAATGTGATTGTTAAGTATTGCTAATCAGTCGTCATCCTGCAGGAAACCTACTTGTTTCACTAGTATCTTGTGGATTCTGGAGCAATTGGAGAATCTCATATCTCTTCGCAAAACTTCTTGCACGATTGCCTTTTTGCTTTTCTTACTTCTTCGTAAGTATTGCGTAAGTGCAACTTTATATTCTGTCCAGTTTTAATTGGATTTTGGTTTGTTAAATAGCCTGCGCACCTCCCTTCTGAGGGCTTTTAGGTTTTTATTCAAATCTGACTTGTCTGCCACTTGCCAGTCAACAATATTATCACATGATTTGTTTGAAAATGTGTACAGAATGTTCATAAAATCACATGAGGAATCATCTGTGACTGAAAGATAAGCAAGTCACTATCTTCCATCGTCCATGATAACCTTTTGTGGGGTATTCATGTTGAAAAGGGAAATGTTTCCCTTTTCAACATTATCACATACTTTTTCCTTTGAAAGTGTTAGCTGTGACAAAGGTTGGTATATTACCTATATTAGCTATAAGTAAGCTTTTTGTTAGTTTAAATTCTAGTAGTAGTCACTTCTTATGTTAAGGTTTGGTGTGCATTTTCATCACATCCTAGTTTTCCTTAGCCGCATATATGCGATCACTTCGACTATTATGGGTGGTGTGCAAACCTTGGCGTGGTTGGAATAGCTGTGAAAAAATCAGCGGTGAAAAGCACCGGAATCAATTAACAACTTACCTTGTTACTAAAAGCGATACCTGCACGAGTTTTTTTATATCTTATGTGTACCTTACCTTGGTTGATTTGCAGGCTTGCCACCCTACCTCCATGTAAACAGGGTACTTGCAAAAGTGGCATATCTAGATTCTCATTGGCTGCCTTAACGTGGTGAAGGTTTACTTGATCTTCGAGCTCAGTTCTGGGAACTGAGTGGTTCTTTCATTTCCTCCGAAGCTTCTTCCACTTCCATGGACGTACTTGCCTCTATAGACCAATCAATAGAGATTTTTTTCGTGACAAAAATAATACCAGGAAACCGACTACGCCATCATACGAAAGACGGTCCTTAGTTCTATCCTGTTATGTTTCCTACTTGCAACTGTCATTGCTTGATTCGTTATAAACATTTAAATGCAAATATATTTTTTTTATGTTTTTTGCTTCTAACATGAAAACAAATGAAGCAATCTAGATGCTGCGAAATAGGTGAGAAATACTTTCAAACATGGCCGAAAACGGGCGAGTGCATGAAAGCGATTGATAGGCCAGTAGAGATAGACATGATTTTCCCAAAATTTGATGATAATTACAAAAGTTACAAAACTTCAATAGAGTGAGAAGTACGTTCAAATGATAATTAGTCAGATTTTCAACCCTTTTTTCTGAACGGAAGATGTTGAAAATCAGGATTTAATGAATTTTCACATTATTAGCGCGGAAAAATTTGCAAAAGTTCTGCAAACTTCCGATGTTTTGTAAAATAGCAATTTACATCCCCTGATAAATTTGCAACGATTCAAACAAAACGGAAATGTTTGTTTTATCGTAAAAAATTGTTATTAATCCCAATTTTTTGATAAAAATTCCAAAAGTTCTGCAAACTCGAAAAAATTACTAAAATAATGTTCTTGAGAAGAGTTTCACTTTGCAACCTCTTGCGACAAACGGAAAATATATTTTTTCATGAAATTGTTTTTTTTTCTATTAAAATAAGTATCCGAATTATTATTGAAAATGAAAAATATCTTATTCCTCAAGGCAGCTGACTACAAAAACCTATGCAATAGGTGTATGTTGGTCGCATATCCATCAAACAACAACTATTTTCCTGGCTAATGCCCCGACGGACGTTGAATGTCATCCGATTGATGAACGTACAAGGCCTACAAGGTACTTTGCAAATGCTTGTTGCAAAATGGATCAATTTAACCACTTTACTCAGGCTGACCACCTGTAGAACGGTTTCGGGGTATTTGCCCCCCATCAGTACAGGGTGGGTCAAGCATGCAATAACTTATTGTCTGCGTTACCTGACTGTAATAATCAATATCAATCCAATTTCAAAGCATTTGAATGGGATGGAATTAGCAGAACTGAGCTAACGCCATCTCAACACAACTAGTGCAACTAAAACATTACCAATAATGATATTTTATTCCATTAAGACCATATTACATGGTATTGGACATGTCAAAAATATATATATAAAAATCTATACACCTATAATCAAATATACATAAAATTTCATTCTACGAGACCGTAAAGAAGACTCGACGATTTACAGGCACATAAATAACAGTTACTATACAATTTCAGTTATTGTTTACATGTAGACATTCAGACACACAATGTTCAGTATAATTTAACAGTCAATACAATTTTATTACAGTTAAGAAGTCAGAAACTTGCTTGGGCTATATATGCTTTTCTCAATCAAATAACTTTTTAGTTGTTTTTTGAAACGTATTTCATTTCTTTCACTTTTTATTGATTCCGGGAGTATATTGAAAAACTTTATACCACTGTATTGAGGACTTCTTTCATATAAGGAAGTTCTGTGGTGAGGAATTTGTAGCAAATTGCCATGCCTAGTTTTATAATTATGACTATCATGATTATGTGTTAGTGAATCTATATTTTTACTGACAAGCAAAATACATTTGTAAATATATATACTGGGAACTGTTGAGATGTTATTATCTCTAAAATATGGTTTACATGAGTCTGTTCGTTTGATACCAAATATAAGTCTGATAATACGTTTTTGTGAGATCAGTAGTCTGCGAGCCATTGATGTATTTCCCCATACAATAATGTCAGCTAATTCGAGAGTATACGAGCCATAGACAAATTAAAAATGAAGAGACTGTTTGAAACATTGGCGATCTTGACCACCAAGTTTTTGGTACGGCCAGTCGCGCATGGAGGCACTGCCCGCAATCGACAGACGAATGATGACATGATAATTTTCCAATTTCGACGTTTGTCATAAAATGACAAACCACGTAATAATTTCAGAATAATTCTACTGTTATTGTCATCGAAAAATTAATGATAGATATTATACTATGGACTTGAATTCGGATTCGAATTCTATCACCATTTGAGGAAGTATGAAGTACATGGTCTACTTAATGATTATCATCAAACTGGAGTATTTGTTATACCTACTCGTTCTCCTTTTTGCTAATAATAAATTAACAAAATCATTGAAGTATGTTGTAAATGTAATTTGTTTTCATTTTGGTTGATTTCATGATAAGACTAAAAATTTTTAATTTTGTTGTTTTCAGAGTGTTATTATTGTTTTGTCTGTAGTTGTACCTTGTCCTAGATAAAATAAAATGTGTTTTTTATGGTGTTTAACTTATTATTTTTATTTTATAAGAACTTTAATTTTGTTCTTGATATGAAACAAAGATTTATTTTGAAGCTTTATTTTAACCACGAACTAACATTCTACGAATCGATTACTGTATATATTTTATTAGTGATCGATTTGCCATTCCTGCATTTCATATGATACAACCATTCATATAAAATACAGGATTGGCAAATCGATCACTTATAAAATACCATATCAACCATATAAAAGTAATACATTTAAAAAACCCGCCTGTACTAACTTAGTTCGGCCAGTTGCGACATATGTCGCCACTGTCTAAACGTGGTGCCAACTTTTTCTGCAGGTTTGACAACTCTCTTTATTTTTAGTTTCTCTATGATACGAGCGCATAATAGACATTGATGAGTTGTTCTTTATTGAATATGGTTTTCAGTTGGACTATAGCATAGTAACTTGAGTTTACTTTCTTGCTGACATTCTCAATAGCGGTTTTGAAGGACATGTCTGAATCCAGATAAGTTCCAAGAAATCGTGCAGAAGAAATTGGTTGTAACGAAACTGTTCCTATATTTATATCAATTCTTTTTTTGGGTTTACATGTAGAATATCGGTTTTTGAAGCATTGAGTATCATTCCATTTTTTTGTGACCATTCGGTGATTTTGTTTGCTAAATGACTCAATTTCTCTTGTAATATTTGAGAATTATTACCATTTGCTGCTAATGAAACATCATCTGCATGTAGCACTAGGCAATCAGTTTTCATGAAATTTGGAAGGTCATTAATGAATATGAGAAACAGGAGTGGCCCCAGAATTGATCCTTGCGGAACTCCTAAATTCACATCGTATGTTTCTGTTTCGTTGCCATTCATTCTGATAAATATTTTTCTATGCTCCAAATAGCACATCAACCATTTTGATACTTTCCCCCTAATGCCTACTGACTGAAGCTTACTTTCGAGAAATTTCAAATCCAAGCAGTCAAATGCTTTGGTAAGATCAAATAAAAGTATCCCCACATGTTTCTTCTGATCCAAATGTTTATGGATAGTAGATAGCACTCTCTGTTGATCTCCCTGGATAAAAACCATTTTGACACATACTGATTATTTGATATTTCTCAAAGTATGTTATAATTCTATTATGCAGTGCTCTCTCTATTATTTTACATATGACTGTGGGAACAGTTATGGGTCTATAATATTCCAGGAACTGGGAATCAACTTTTTTAGGGATTGGTGTAACCGTTCCAATTTTCAAATTATCGGGAAATTTACCTAGTTCAATCGAGAGATTGATGATGTACGCAAGAGGCTCTGCAATGTAAGATCCTATGCTTTTAATTATTTCAGTATCAACACCAACACTGTCGGTGTTTTTTAAATTATTTATTATGTCTAGTATTTCAGTAGGATTGGCAGCATTAAAGAAGAAAGAGTTCATTTGTGGATTACTCACAGTGAATGTCATCCTGAATCCCACTGTATAAAGAAATATCTGCGATAAGACAGAAATCTATAACATTCTTGATAGCCAGCCATAATTTCATTGAAAATGAAAAATGTCTTATTTCTCAACATATCTGACTACAAAAACCTATACAATAGGTGTATGTTGGTCGCATATCCATCAAAAAAACAACTTTAGCCAGGAAAATATTTCTGTCTTATCGCAGATATCCGAATTATTACAAAAGTTTCAAATAATGATTGATTCTGTATAAAAAAGTAAGGCACAACTTTTGTTGGGGTTGATTTTGAGTAAATGTTCAATTGATGTTGGGGATAGAACGACCAGATCTGAGTTTACAAAATTATTTGCATTGCAATATCTGCATACTCAAAAACGAAATATACTTTAAAATCATCGGCCTAGGAGTGATAACTAACATGTTGCAATATAGTTGTGAATTTTGATGTATAGAGAGTATATAGAAGAGGACCTGATATGCTACCCTCTGAAACACCTCCCAAGACATTTGTTAAGGGAAAAATTTGGTCATCTATTTGAACGGTCTGAATTATATCACAAAGATACAATAACAACATACGGCAGACAGACTCACTGAATCCAAAGTAGTGAAATATGTATAAATATGTTGTGTTTCCAATGTCAGTTGAATGAGCTGGAAAACCCGAAAGAAAGAATAGGATTTACCGTCTTCGATCTTACATGCCGACAATAGGCGGATATTTTTTCTTTCGTATTCTTCGAATGGTCTCCAATATGCCATGTTGCACCAATACATACAGACACACAAACATACAACACAGCGCTGTTCTGGCAACCGCAAAAGTTCGAATAGCAATAAAAATAATGTATAGTGTTTAATGGTAATTTATGCAGCAAGCGGTCAGCAAAGTTATTCACTGGTTTTTACGCGGCGTACGGTTTCCATTCAATTTGATCTACTATATACTTCCTACGGGGAATCATATTTATTTATCTTTCCGTTTCCTTCATCATTCGATATTATCATGTACGATTTTGAACCCCTAGATTTTGAGTTGAAGATAAACTTATTCAACTGACATTGCAAACACTATAATCATATCAAAAGCTATTGAGTAGTCTAAAAGCACGAAAATACTTTTTGTTCTGATATCTACTGCTCTCAGGATGTTATCTACATCAGAAAAAGCTTTTGTACCTTCTGTTTGTTGGGAAATACTTCATTTATTTCCAAAAAAAGGCTTATTTGAGATTCAATTACTTATTGTTTGTAATATTTTTGAAAATGTCGGTAGTATACTAATATTTCAAAAATTATTATAGGTAAAATTTCAGTAATATATCGAAAATTTTGGAATATATTTGCCAATAAGTCCCCAAAATCTCGATTGAGTTCAAAGTTGGACCAAATCCGTTGAGTAGAATTGAAATGAGGTAGAGTAGTTTTGATGTACACACAAATAAAAAATCTCTGTGAATTACCATTGGTGTTTTCCAAAGAATACCTAATTTTTTTAGATTATTTTTGTGGGGGAATACTCATTCTTGACACTTGAATAGATTCCCTGATTCATTTGTTTTTAGATTGTTGAAAGTTACATAATTTTTGTTTGCCCCGTATGCTAGGTTTATTTGACGTTGGATTTTAACATTTCTGGAATTCGAAGTCGAACTATTTAGGGTGGGGTAGGGAGGCTCAGGATAAAATATGTGGATAAAACGCAAAAAAATATCAAATGAGATTTTTTTTATGCTTTCCAGTCATATAAAAAAATACCCCTTGTAAAGGGTGGAACCTAATCCCACTTATTTTTTTAAATGGGATGATACTACTTGTGGTATG
The DNA here is from genome assembly GCA_018342105.1 of Gonioctena quinquepunctata. Classification (NCBI taxonomy): domain Eukaryota; kingdom Metazoa; phylum Arthropoda; class Insecta; order Coleoptera; family Chrysomelidae; genus Gonioctena; species Gonioctena quinquepunctata. Next base: position 259,538 of record JAFIRS010000373.1, on the reverse strand, counting down.
TTGGAAAGCTCTTTTGAAAAGAATATTGACTGTGCATTTTATTATTATTTTAATGTGATGGTTAATTTTTAATTAAAAAAACTTTATAAAAACAAAAAAAATAGATAGACCATAAAATGTGTTAATAGAGCGTATTATCTTAATTACCTAAAGAAGTAAAACGACCCGTTTCATAAGGATTTAAAAAAATACCTAATTCTCCATTTAAAGTAAAAGTGGCTTCATCTGAAAACAATATCCCCTCCAATTGAATATGCCCACCATCAATTAGGTTAATTATTGTCTCGCAAAACTCCACTCTTCGATCGAGATCATCTTCTACCAACTCCTGCATCGGCTTCATTTTAAAAGGTCTTCTCCCTGCCGATTTTAGAATATTCAAAACAGTTTCGTGGCACAAATAATATTCCCTGCTTATTTGCCTGGCATGGCTTGGTATGGGTGCGCATTCGATACCCGAACCCAAGCATCATTTAAATTTCTATTTTTAAAGTTTCGGTTAAATACACCGGCATTTTTAAAGTCAATGAAAAACATTTGAAGAATATCCGGCAAAAATAATTCATTTCGTTCTTCCACACGGCTGATAAGAATACGATAATTTTTTGCAGTAAACTTTTTTCGAATCCTTTTTAGACAATAAAAAGTGCAATATTTAAATAAAGCAGCCCATACACAGTTTTCCTTAATAAATGTTAGGTCCCCTTTACACCCAAAAATCATCACATAATTGCAACTTTAGGTAGGTTAAATGTTGCATAAGTTTTTAAGATACCGCGCTCAATTAAATTTGTAGACAGGTTTTATGATCTATCTATTTTTTAATTTTTATAAATGTTTTATTTTTTTAATAAAAAATCAACTATCACATTAAAAAAATGCACTGTCAATTTTCTGTTTGAAAGAACTTTCCATCAAGGTGCCACAAGTAGTATCATCCGATTAAAAAAAATTAGGTGGGGTTAGGTTTCACCCGTTAGAAGGAAAAATGTTTTTTGGATATGACTGGAAAGCCTACAAAAAATCTCAGTTCACATATTTTTGCGTTTTATCCACATATTTTATCCTGAGGCTCTAGAAAATTAGTTGCAGTTGAAGTCCCCACCCTGTATAAATAATTATTAGTTACTAGCTGACCCGACAGACGTTGTCCTGTCCAAATTTCTATATTCCCCAAATAGTTTTTTCTAAAAACTCCACGTAGAATGACTTTTCTCCTGTTTATTATGTGTTGTTCAATCTAGGTTATGCCTGATTTTGCACGCTTCCCGTTATCCAGTTATCCCGTTTTCCCTTTATCCCGTTACCGAGTTATCCCGTTATCCCATTTTCCAGACATCCCGTTATCCGGTTTTCCCATCATCCCGTTTTCCCGTTATCCCGTTATCGCTTTCTTCCGTTTTCCCATAATCCCGTTTTCCCGTTTTTCTGTTATTGAACTTATGAATTTTGAGAATAAATTCATAGTCTTTGACCCCGAAAACCTACACATACCAATTTTTAATAGAATCGGACCATAATAACAAAACTCGTTCACTATCTCGTTTTTCTGTTATTGAACTTATGAATTTTGAGAATAAATTCATAGTCTTTGACCCCGAAAACCTACACATACCAATTTTTAATAGAATCGGACCATAATAACAAAACTCGTTCACTATCTTAGAGCCGCCATCTCGAATTTGTGAAATTTTGAAAAAAAATTCATAATCTCCGACCCCGAAAACCCCACATACTAATTTTGAGTCGAATCGGACCATAAACACAAATTTCGTCCGCCATCTTAGAGCCGCCATTTTGGTTTTTTTTTCTCAAAAATTCCATAATGCATTGTCACGGGAACTATGAACACCTGCCAAATTTCACGTTAATCGGGCAACTGGAAGGGGATCAAATCTAATTTGCAAGATTTGATGACAAACATCTGGACAGGTGAAACTAAATAAGAGCTTGTAATAATATACATTTTAAATAAGCACTGAAGATGGCCGTAGGCTAAAAGCGCTTTGCTTAAATATACAAAATTTTACATAAAATATAGAACTTTAATTTTCGATTTGTAATCGTCATGTACACAGCAGTAGTGAATTTTTACGCATAATACTTTAGTTCAACAAATTTGAGCTATTTCCTGGGAAAAGTAGTACAGTAGGAGAAATTTTCAGCAGCCTTCGGCGCTGCGGAGCAAGTCATGCTCTGTGGAAATGCTGTTTTGTGTTTTGAGGGGTTTTGAGGGTGAATGTTCTGAGGTAATATGTTTTGGTGACTTATAGAAGTTTTGTGGTTGATCTGAGTGTAATAGAAAATTGAACGGTTTCGATACAGCTTATTTGTTTCTGAATATTGAAAGTACTGTCAGACAACGTTCACTTTTCTTTAATGAGGAAAGTGAGTTCACGTTTATTTAAAACGATTCTCGTCGCCAGTTTTTATATATGCATATTTAACATGAAATAAAGCACTGATTAATGTAAACAAATATGTCTATTTGAGATTCTTCTTGTGTTATTCCTCCTTTAAGAAACGAATAGCTCTATATCCTAATATCCACGTCAAAATTGTCAGTTCACTGAAGTTTGTTCTTACTACCAACACCTAACTGTTCCGTGCGTATTTTGCACTTTCCATTTTTTTTATTCCTTATTTTTTTACTTTTACGTATTGAGATTAGTCTTTTTTTTCAGCCACGGCGTCTTTATTCTCCCCATACAACGTTTCTTCGGCAAAGCGGTCATTCTTTCGAGTTGTCAACAGCACTCTGTTCTCTGCTGATTGGAATAGGCTATGATGCTTATGTTGTTTCCGGATATGCTGTCAAAGATGTCACTAAGAGAATAATGATAAGGTATGTATTTTATTGGATAAATAAGTGGCGCCCCAAGTGGATATAAAAGTCAACTTTCCGAATCATTATAAAAAATGTCAGAAATATTAAACTTTGCAAAATTATCAAATAGTTGGATATGAAAGTTTTTATTTTTCACTTTTAACATATTTAAAGTAGGTGATCATAATATACAATAATACATAATTACATTAACAACATATTAGATATTATAATTATTTATGAAAAATATAGGTACAGCTCCAATTTGAATTTACAGAAAACGCAACATTTCAGTATAAATCACTAGGAAAGGTAGGTACCGCCCCAAACACATAAATATTCTACATAAGTTATATTATATCTAACGGTTTGGAAGGATCCCAATAACTGTTTGAAAAAATGATCAATGGTGGATTAGATTTCACTATGTTTGGTAATTTCGTGTATGTACTAAAGCCTTTAAAAAACAAAGTTTCATAGCACTTCTCTTATTCGTTCTGCATAGATACAGATTGGTGTTATATCTTGTGGCATATAAGTATATGTACTTCTAAATTATATATATATATATATATAAATAATTTTTTCTTTGTTTCCTCGCAATAAGTGCCTTAGTCATTCTATGTATTCTTTATTAGATACGACGTTTCGACATTGTTTATGTCATCGTCAGGTATATTTTTAAAAATAATGTAAAACATGTAAAGTTAAAAACATTATACGTTACATAAAATCAAACAAATACGTTTAGAATACAAAGAGACGTTCAAAACTTATATAATTTAATCTAGAGTTTTTTCTTCCATTATTTCGTATTCATGTTTCACGATTGGAATGAACGTTTTTGAATGTCTGAGATTGCTGGTACCGAGCTTCTTTTATCTGTTATCGTTTTTCCCCTTTTTTTAAATACATTGGAGTTCGACATATTCATTTATAGTAGGTGGGCTCTATTGTTATAATTCATGCAAGACTTTTCCGTGTAAAAATGTAAAAATCAGTTTATTTTTACTTTTATATTTTTTGTTGTGGAGTGAGTGTTTAAAATAGGTTATTGTAGATTTGACTGAGGTTTTTCTAGTCGTTTCTATTGTTAATACTGTTTGTATCTTTTTTCGAGTAAATTTCCAACTTTTGGATTTTTTATATTGTCAAAATTTCAACCTTGTCAAAATTGAATTTATGTTGATTTTCCTTTACATGTTTAGACAATGCTGTGATTTCCGTTTCTGAGTATTTGTGGACTTGAATTCGTTTCTGTAGGTATTGTTTGGATTGGTCTATATACGTACTTTCGCAATCTTTACATGGTATTTTATATACGGTGGGGTTTGTTATTCTTTAGAATTTCTGGTTTTAATTTCGAGTATAAAATGTTATTTATATTTTTTAATCGATGTGCCATTGTTATGTGTATTTTTCTACTGTTTTGCTGATTTTATTGGATAATTTTTGTACGTATGGTAGGGGTATTTATTATGTTGTTTTTTTTTGTTTTATTGTTTTGTTTTTTCCACGAAGTGATCTGGGTAGTTATTTTCTTTCAGGATATTTTTATTTTTTTCTAAATTACTTCTTATGAATTTTGGGTGAGCAAGTTTTATGGCTCGGTCAGTCAAGTTCTGAACATCTTTTTTTAAAGCTATGTGGTGCACTTCAAAAATAGTTTATGTAGCGATGAATTGGGTTCAGTGAACCAGTTTGTGAAGATTTTTTCAAAATTGTTGTACATTATAGTTATATCGAGAAAGTTTATTTGTTGGTTGATTTCTCTTGAAGCAGACTGGTTTAAATGATAGTGAGTTGATGACGTTTTCTTCTACATACTCCATTACGAAATTTGCTATGGTTGCAGCAATTGGAGAACCCATTGCAATTCCGAATAATTGTGAATAATATTTGTTCTGTATTGAAAGTATGTCGAAGTTAGACAAAGTTCAATTACTTTCAGAAATTCTTCAAATGTTAATGTCGTGTGGTTTTTTATTTCGTGCATTTTTCTTTTATAACGTTTATTGCTAATTTTGTAATAGGGATACTATGTCTAGTGAGATAATCATATGATTTTTTGGAATTGTTGTATTTTTAATGAATTCTACAAATTCCTCGGAGATTTTTACGTAGTAGTTATTTTTTCCATTCATATTAGTGAGAATTTCGAAAAAAAATTTGTTAAGTTGTATGTTGCTGATTGGGTATTGCTAACAATAGGGCGCAGGGAAATTCTAGTTTTGTGCAATTTGGGTAACCCGTATATTGTTGGTGGTTGTGCGTTGTATATATTCGATTTGTTCTTTGTTTATCCTTTTTGATGTGAACCAATTATTTATTAAGTCATTCACTGTTGTTTGGAGTTTTTCTGAAGGATTCACACTCACTCCACAACAAAAAATATAAAAGTAAAAATAAACTGATCTATACATTTTTACACGGAAGAGTCCACATACTATAAATGTATATGTCGAAAATTCCAATGTATTTTATAAAAAGGGAAAAAACGATAACAGATAAAAGAAGCTCGTTACCAGCAATTCAGACATTCAACAACATTCATTCCAATCGTGAAACATGAACACGAAATAATGGAAGAATAACTTTCAGATTATATTGTATATTTCTTTGATATTATGTAACGTATTATGTTTTTAACTTTACATGTTTTACATAATTATTAAGAATTTACCTGAAGATGACATAAACAATGTCGAGAAGTCGTATCGAATAAAAAATACATAGACTGACTAAGGCCCTTATTCCGAAAAAACAAAGAAAATAAACATATGTGGTCAAGAAATTTAGAAAAATATATATATATATATATATATATATATATATATATTGTTATGTTAGGAAGGACCAGTAATATATTTTAAAGGTAAAAAAGAAATAATTTCGTAAAAAAAAACACAAATTAATAGGTAAATATTTAATAGTTAGTAGTTCATGAGATATTGTTTTTACCATTTTTTGAGATTCTATTTCCTTCATAAAGCCTTTGGATAATATTGATAGGTAAAAATATGCAAATACTATAATGCAATCATTTTCATACATTGTCAAAATGATTACAACCTATAATTGTTTAAAATACAACAAAAAAGTCTAGATTTACAAAATCATTCTGAATTAAATGTGATCAACAAAATTATAAGTTTGAAACATACAGTATATGAAATTGTATCTAACTAAAAATAGCCATTGGGAGAACAAGAAACTTCTTGATGACAATAGCCAATCAGGGAACAGGATGGTCAGATAAAAGATTTGAAATTGTGGAAAAGTAAGAACTGAGAAACGTCAAAAATAATTATCATCAAATATTGTATTTAGTTTATAAGAAATGTAAAATATATTAGTTCATAAGTTCTCTCAAATAACACCAAAATAGTGAAAGTTCGACAAGAAAGTGCGCGATTTTGAAAATTCAAATAAAAATGACAAAACAGAAATGGTATCCTGGTGAAGAAAAAAACAAAGCCAAAAGGAGATTGAAAAAAATTTGAGAACGAAGCCAGGTACAAAATTTGAGAAAGAAGGAAATTGAATATTTTCACGAATGACAAAGTAGTTTGCCAAAAATAACAAACCAATTCAACTTCTGAATAATTTTGACACAAAATAAATAGCATAAAAGAAGATTGATTACCTTTTTGTACTCTACATACAAACTTGTCCAAGCTGATTTCGGGGATTTTGGATGGTTCCTTTGCAAATGGAGAGTCCCTGAGAGGAGTGGATGAAGCAGGATTTCAGATTATTGGCAGGTATTGCATCAGCGACAGTTCCAGCTCCAGGTATAAACTTTTTAAGTGCACATCACAAACTGAATCACTGCACTACGTAACTTGTATATCTGAAGAACTCTATTTTATTTTGGTATTGAACTATAAAAGAATTCTTCCAAGTCAAAAGAAAAAAGTGAGGTTATATACAATATCCAACACTGTTTCTTATTATTCTATGAAAATTTATCAATTGCTTATAGTTATAAGTTATTTAACGCAGGCCAGGTTAATATAAGTCTCCTGAATAAGGGAAATAATTGTTTTTGATAATTTTTGGTTTATTTTCCACAATGATATGCAAATATTTTACTTATAAACACTGAACTGAAAATAGTTCGAGTGAAACAGGCAGTGGCTCTATTGCCAATACCGACTCCTGAGGCGAAGGCGTACCAACTGAGATTAGTCGTGGTAAGGAAGGCTAATAACAATTGGCAGCAACGTGGCGAGAAAACAGTAACGTTAGCTGGCAATTATTATTTCATAACAATTTGGCAATATTCAGTAATTGATATTTCATAACAATTAGCCATTATCATATCACAATATAACAATTGGCTTCCCATCGCGGAGCTGAATTGCTATATAAGAATAAGAAGTATATCAAAATCGAAATCAAAATATTTATACAGGGAGAAAATATTTGTGGGGCAATAACAATAACGTGGAAAAAAATTAACAACAATTATTATTTAAAAGCTATTGATATTTCATAGCAATATATATATATATATATATATATATATATAAATATTGCTTTATTTAACGTCGGCCACTTCGGCCTATTTCTGAGACCAGGGCTAAACGCCGACGCCGGTGAAGACACTCCTCCCAATTTCGCCGAATCCTCTGTTGTTTCATCTTGAACTCGGGGACACCCTCTTAACGTTCCTTCCGGAGGACGGCATGTCTATCGTCTATCTCGTGCTCATTGATAAGACGCCTGTAGCTGCGAATATGCTACTACGCTACAGTTGTTAGAACATTCTAACGCGCACCTTCCTTGTCACGTGGTCACCCATCCAAGTACTAGCCGCTCCCTATGTTGCTTGACTTCAGATATCGATAAGACTCTCGTCAACCTGGTCAGCCACCAATGCCCATAAATTATATATATATATATATATATATATATATATATATATATATATCTTAATTATATATGTATATATATTGTTATGATATGAGGTATTTGTTAAATATAAAAAGAATAAACATTGGATATAATGATATTTATACATTACATGAATACCTGCTATGATTGTTTTTACAATTTTTCTGTGTACTTTGCATCTCTGAAACCTTTGGCCATCTTATAGTCAACGCAGATGATCCAAGAGTTTAGCAGTGGAGCTTTTCTATTATCATCATAATGTTTCCAACAATTCATTCAATTTGCACAACCTATGAAAGTATGGAAATCAAAATCCACAAATAAAACTTTAGAATTCAAATAGACAAAAATAATCTACAAGCAAGAACATCCTGTATGCTAATCTTGAGTCACAAGGAATATGACAGGGACATGTCAAACTATTTTCCATTGGATATAATCAAAATAACAGATTTGAGAACAGAAAATGGGCGAATATGAATTTTGAACAGTTTTGTATAAATAATGTTAGGAGTAGATATAGAAATTGTAAATAAAAATTGTATCATATGTGTTTCAAAAAAGTGTGCAAAAAGTGAAATTCAGATCGGAAAAATAAAAAGTGAAGAAAAAAATAAGGAGTCGAAAAATAATTTTGGAGAGAAGGGTAACACAAATTTTTCATCATCGAAAATCATCGCAAATAAGCAGAAAACAATTTCAACCTTAAATCCAAATCAAGAAACTGCCTGGAAAATATTCGACCAAAGTGCCACTTACCTCCAATCCACATCAGATCATATTTCCAATACATGACATAACCAGCAACAAGGGGGCCAACATCAGCTAACTTCACTCCCAGTAGCCATTGAACACCTACTCCAGGATTTTCGTGAGTGCACGAACTGAATTTACAAAAGGTATTTCATCAACAAAAATTAAACAAAGTGTTACGTTTTGCACTAGACACTTTTTATGGTTCTTTTTAATGACACCGATTCACAGTGATAAACTTTCTTCTGTACTCATGATCATAATATAAATATAACCTCTAAATATTTACTAACAATATTCACTGATTGTGCATGAGCAAGCATGTTTTGAATTGTGTTTGTTTCAATTACATCAATCATAAGGTAGATATCGCAGGAATAGTATTTGAAATATTTGAAAATGTATTTGATTAAAAAAGAACAATCACTTAACTATTCTCTGGACTTGTTGTTTATCATTTGATCATATTACAAGCAATATTTAAATGAAACAGTAAATCAAGCAAAACAACTAGATGGCGCAACTGCAATCCTCCTGAGATTTGAGACGATATGCTCTACATATGCGTGCCGACTGAGCTGGGGAAAGGTAATAAAAAAAAAGTAAATGGTATATTGAAAAAGGGTAAGAATGTCATAGCCGGAGCTTATTGTTGTGATGGGTATTTGAAAAGCACATTAAAAAAATAATAATAATTATACATAAAACAAAATAATAAATCATCATCAAATAATATATAATATATATATATATATATATGTATATATATATATATATGTATATATATATATATATTTATATATACCGGGTGTCCCAGATTTTTTTATATCTCGGTTCGGTTATGCTGTGCAAAAAAAAATTGTACTCATTTCAAACATATATGTCTTTGAAGATTTTTGTCAAATTCAACGATGTACCATATTTGATATTTTGACACGCCAAACTGACAGAATAAGAAAATTTCAACAACAATTTTCAAAATTCTATAATAAAGAATTTATTGAAAACAAAAATCATAAAAGCTGCCCAAAATGTCTACCATTATTATTCATACAAGCTGTGTTGCAGGAATGTACAATTTTATCTTGTAGACTATTATTTTTTTTTGTAAAAGTACAATAGTTTTACAATACAACATATGAGTAAAATAACAAATCAGTGTATTGCCAATATAAAATATGATACAATTCGAGTAATATACCAAGATATGTGAGGAAACCTACTAAGATGAGTCGTAATTTTATAATCTTCATGTAGTAACCCTACACGCATTGTAATTTACCGAACTGTTGGTCAGTTTCCAATCAAAAGTTTTTAAAATTTACAAACATTGTTGTGACTTGAAACTGAAATTACTCTGAAGTCATTAGAAATTAAGAAATATTTTCAATATTTTTAAAACTCTGACTTGAAATGTACATAATGTATTGTAATTTATTTGTTTTTTTTTTCATTTTTTACGCGTTTTTAATTTTAATGAACTGTTGGTTGCCAGTCAAAAGTTTTTAACATTCAAAAACATTGTTTGTGATTTGATTTACTACAATTTTTTTGTGAAGTTACAAAACTATGTTGGAACTCTTTGAAAATTACATGAATGCGTTTTGTAATTTTACCGAACTGTTGGTCGGTTTTCAGTCAAAAGTTTGTAAAATTTACAAACATTGTTTGTGATTTAATTCTCTACTCAGATTTACGCATCAAACGTTGGTGGCCTCTGCGTGTTGTTTTCCCGGCTTTTCGGGACAATCGGCGTTGACACCGACTAGACAACGATGCGATTTCGTTACTAAAATTTACTGTTTAGTGTTACTTGAACTTGTTTAAACTTGTGTTGATAAAAAATCACCTATTTAAATAGGGAGAAGTTAATAATACTTGTGAGACTATTGCTAAAGTAACCGGAAGAAGATAATGGTCATAATCAAAGGCCATTTGTTAAAAGTTAAAAAAACAGGAATCGTTGGTGAGCAATTCAATAATAATTAATTTTCTATTTGATATCAGTAATTATTCTTGGTACTCGAATCTGTAGCCATCTGACCATTCGTTCGCTTTATTTATCAATTTATAATAAGAACAGAATTGTATGTATATTTGTGATGCAATCTTAAGAAATTACAAAACATTTTCAATCAATTTTTTTTAACAAAATCACAACACCTGTATTGTATTATTACTTAACAAATTTCTGATAGATGTTTAGTAAAAATGCAACAAATATGTTGTAATTTTTTAAAACTAAGTTGAATTGAATTTGTAGTGAATTTACAATGCAGCAACTGAATTACAAAACATTTTCAGTCAAATTTGTTTAATAAAATTACAACATTTGTATTGTAATTTTACTAAAGAAATTCCCGATAGATGTTTAGTAAATTTCAACAAATATTTTTTAATTTTACTAAATGGAGTTGGAATAAGTTGTGTAGTAAATTTGCAAAATTGAATTTCAGTATTACTATATTTTTATGCGTTAGAACTTCCGTTTTTTTTTGAAAATTACTATAGAAATTTTTAACAGTGTAAGTCATTCAAGTCGATTGGTCTAGTTTCATAGACTACTTTTTTCAAATAACCTCACATAAAAAATCTAATGGTATCATATCTGTCGAACATATAGGCCACCGAATAGGACCTCCGTTTCCTATCCATCGACCTGGAAAATTTTGATTGAGATATTCGGTTACAATGTTGTGATTATGTGGTTGGGCACCATCCTGTTACCACCACAGGGGTTGTCTTTCTTGTTGAGGAATATCATGAAGTTCATTTGGCATGTATTCTGAATATATCTGCCCAGTCAGTATGTGCGGGTAAAAATAAGGGGCTATCAAACGTCCATTGAACAACCATACATTCACACCCCACATGGTTTGGACATTTGTTTCTCTCATCCAATGAGGATGCATGTTATGCCGCTTCACTGTCTCATTATTGTAAAATATTGATTCGTCACTCCACATGATCCGATTCAACACATTTTAATTATCTTTAATAAAAACTTGCATACTTGCAATAAAATTTTGTCTCTTTTTAAAGTAATCGGGTCGAAGCCCCTGGTGCATGTGTATTTTGTAAGGATGATAACCGTGTGTTTTTACAATTGTGTGCACAGACGACTTACTTATTTCAACTTCGTCAGCTAGTGCTCAAGTAGAAATGTGCGGGTGAGCCTCCATGTAGGCCAGTACATTGATACTAATTACCTCAGTTCGTGTTGGTGCAGCATGTTGGACGCGCTTACCTTTTCCTGGAAATATCCCTGTTCTCATTTTGTTCCCAACATAGGAAAATGTGGTATGATTACGCACTCGCCGATTGGGAAAACACTGCTGGTATAATTGTACGGCAACACTAGAATTTTTCTGGCACCCACCAAAAATTAACAGCATATTAACATACTCATTTGGAGTAAACGTAAAAGGCATTTTTTTATTGGAGTTACAATATCGATTGAAAGACCCATGCAAGAACAACTATCGAAAAACGGAGATAATAAAAACAACAAAAATGAAACTGTCTAAAAGGTTTTTATACACGATGGCCCATCAAATGGCCCATCAGATGAACAGCATCTACACGTTGGCGCCATTCAGTTCTAATATTGTCAAGATGGACGTAGAAGTTCTCGCCGCTTGCTGCGGCAATATATCTATTTAATCGATGAAAGAAAATTGTATTTCGTGCATAAAATAATTTATTAAAATCGTAGCGAAGCGCTTTCGACCCTTAGGTCATCTTCAGTGCGTACCTGAAAGTAAGTAATATTGATAGAAAACAAGTTACTGAAAAGTTTTTTTGAGAAATAAAATTGACATATTTTTAAAGTGAGGTTACTTACTCGTTAGGTGTACACCTTTGATGTGCGGACGAAAAATGACACCTAGGCGATTTCTAGACCATCCCATCGCGCCATAAGCCATCCGACGCCACTACGCCCTCCACACGATGGCCCATCGTGATGGGCCATCTGATGGCACATCTGATGGGTCATCATATATAAAGACCTTAACACATTGACAGTTTTTATCAATCGATTCGAATAAAGTACAGTGTGACCCAAAAATGTAAACAAAAAATTATTGATTACCAAATGTTTACTTTGAAGTTTCTAATTTTGTGAGTTGACATCTGTTAAAATATCAAGTATGATTCATCGTTGAAGTTAGATTTGATCGCACTCCACAAGTCAGCAGAAAAATGTATAGGATACCATTTCAGTTCAGTTCGAATTTCGGAGTAGATAGGACGTTTATTTTTGACATTGTGAAAAACTGTGTTATACCTGTCATCGCACTAAAATGTCATATGGGCTAGAACCGTAACAACGAATTAGTGCCAGTGTACCGATTTATAAAACACGTAGGGCAGTTTTATTACGCATTACTTAATCTATTTACATTTGGTTCTGGATTTTATGATAAAAAATTAACAAAAAACAGATACACCAGGTACATCAATTTATATTAACTTTATCACTGATGATTCTCGATATATACTGATTTCGGTGAATCCTGAAGAGCGTGAACACGATCCATCCATCAGATATTAACACTGCTCGATGGACCCAACCGCAGAATTCACTAGGCTAGAAAAACATTTCAACAGTTCCATCAATAACTTCAACGCGAGGCTACAACAGGCAATGAATCTACCTAAACAAGTTCCTTCACTTAATGCCCTGCAAGCCGATTCCACTGCCTTCAAAAATCACATACTAGTCACTTTAAATGATATCAGAAATATGTTTGTCAATATCGATAATCGTTTGGATGCAGTGGAAAACGAATCAAGAAAAAAGTGTATTCTTATTCATGGTGTGGTGGAAAAATAAAACGAAGACCCTAGTTCCCTTGTAGAAAATGTCATCACCATGGTGAAACTCAAGGATAAAGTTCCTGCAGGGACGTTCTTTGAGGACATACGTCGCTTCGGCAGGCAATCTGGAAAGAGCACTAAGAATCCCAGGCCCCTTCTAGTAACATTCACGAATTACAAGTACAAAAACTCAGTTTGGTCTACCAAGAAGGAGTTGAAAGGATCTAAGATTATCATCACCAAGTTCCTAACCAAGAAGAGACAGGCTTTGTAGAATGAAGCAAGGGTAGCATTTGGTCCTCACAAGGTATGGGCACTGAACGGCTGTGTAAATGTCGCACTAGGGAACATGAAAGTGATGGTTACATCGTAATTCCAAATCCATGATCTGAAACGTTCTTTGCCAGTAGAGGGTGATCCTCTCCTACCTCAACCGTCCCAGAAATCGCAACAGAGGCCCAACACCAGGAGTAGAAACGTAAGCTAATGAAATAATTGTCTCATTGATATTTTTCAATCTCAAAATGGCTATCATTCGAATTACCTTCGTTACTTAAAGCCGTAAAATTTTCTATAAAGCCAAATTGACTCATCCATTTTTACTCTTGTATATTTTTTAGTTTTATTTAGGTCAAGTATGAATTCCCATGACAACTCACATTACTCTTCTGGTGGCGTTCTCTATTCTCCTCCGTCATATAACTATTTTGACACACTGGATTCTGCCATGGATGAACTAGTTCCTAATTATTTTTCGAATATCATCATAATGGGTGATCTTAATACGTGCATGATACAAACTTCAAGTCGTTCCAAATCATTGAATAAGGTATTGAAATCTTATAATCTTGAGTTGGTGAATAACAAACCTACTCACCATCTACCTAACTCCAATACTATGCTTGACCTAACTGTGACGTCGATTCCTAACAAAATAATTGCTATTGCCAGCATAACGCCTATCAGTTTTCTCATCATGATCTCATCTACGCTGCCTTCAACTTCAAATGTCCTAAGCAAAAACCACGTATCATCAAATGACGTTACTTGTATTGAATAAAATGGATAGGACAAAGTTGAGACAGAAGACGAGAGACGTGAACTGGTACCCCCTTTATGAAAAATCGTCATTGGATGAAAAGGTAAACTATGATATGAATGATAAAATTATAGAAATATATGATGCTGTCGCTCCACTGAAATCCGTTAGTCCTGGTCATCCTACATGCCCCTGGTCGAACGATAACCTGAAAAAAATTATGAAGGAACGCTATAAATTGAAATCACTGTACTTAAAAAACCACTCACGAAAACAAAGAACTTTTTCGCGCCATGAGAAACAATTGTAACCACTTATGTAGGAGTGAGGATAGAAAATAATTTCATGATAACCTCACAATTGTCCCTCCTAAAACAGTCTGGCAAACACTACGCTCCGTAGAGATTGGAAAATTATATCATTCTTCATCAAACGTTCATGTTGATCCAAATCACATCGCCAAACATTTTATATCACCGTGCACCGATATGAAATGTGATACTAAGAAATCAACATTAAAATTGCTCAACTGTTGTAATCCACCTGAGAGACCTCTCTTTGAATTTAGCATGATCGGAGACGATGAAGTAAAAATGGCTGTGGATGACATTACTTCTAAATCAGTTGGATGTGATGAAATTGGAATTGCCCTTATCAAATCTATAATAAACGATATTTTACCAGCACTTAGCCACATCTACAACTTCTCATTACAGAACGGTCTTTTTCCCACTCTATGGAAGCAAGCCAAAAGTATCCCCCTCCCCAAAAACAGAACGTCTGTGATGTGCCGGACTACCGTCCAATTCCGATACTCTCCACATTATCAAAAATCTTCGAAAAAATAATCCACTCCCAAATCATATATTATGTGAATGAACACTCCTTACACAACCCGTTCCATTCAGGCTTTTGCCATAAACACAGCACAGCCACAGCCCTTACTAAAATCACTGATGATATTAGTCTTGCAAAGGACAAAGAGCAAGTGACAGTCTTGGTGTTACTGGACTTCAGTAAAGCGTTTGACGCTATAGATTTTGACTTATTGCTAGCTAAGTTACGCCTCCCAGGTTTTTCTTTGAATACTAGAAGATTCATCGAGTCTTATCTCAAAGGAAGAAAAATGTCAGTTAGTGTTGATCAGAGTAGCTCCAACTGGATGGAAACTAAGATAGTGCTTTGGGACCCTTCTTTTTTCTCTTTACGTTTCTTCTCTAACGAATCATATTTATTGCAACTTTCATCTATTCGTAGATGACTTACAATTGTATATTCATTCTCCTATCGAGCAATTTTCAGCAATTGTAAAAAACATTAATAGGGACCTTTCCCAAATATCTGAAGCAGCTTCAAGTGTGGGTCTAATCATCAACGCGACCAAAACACAAATAAATTGAAAAAGGTCGAGCGCTTGCAAAATGCCGGCATAAAATTCATATTCAACTTGAGGAAGTTTGACCACGTTAGTCGTTATAGGCAGTAACTGAACTTACTATCCATCAGGCAACGTAGACATTGGCATATCCTATTACTGGGATACAAAGTTATGAAAACACTCGAGCCAGCATACCTATACGGCAATCTTCAACCTCTTGGTGGCGAAATTCGTCAAACAAGAGCACATTTCAATTTAATTCTAAGGATACCCGCCCACGTTTCCAATCTCGTTAACAATAGTTTTTCGGTCAGATTTTCTCAGCTTTGGAATCGTATCCCTGCTAATATTACCAAGAAAGCTTCTTTCATCTCATTCCGAGCTGCCCCAAAGAAATATCTGCATAACACAGAATTATCTGCTTTTGGGTACTAGAATAGTTTCAAACAATCAACGCTCAATCTCAATCTTCCAGTCTATGCCTGTCCATAATTCATTCACTCCATTTGATTTTTGTACTGTTTGTTTATTCAATTAATTTAATGTAGTTCATTTCACTCCATCTTCAACTAACTGATTCCAACATATTTTATTGCATCTCATCTTAGTTATAGCTTGTAATGGTCGGCAGGAAGATATCGCTTAGCGATATACCCACCTATTGCACCCTAAATCAAATTGTAAAAAAACTATGTTAGAGTAATAAAGAGTTTTTATTATTATTATTATATGTTAAATTTGACAAAAGATCTTTAAAGAAATGTAAGTTTGAAATAAGTACAATTTTTTTTACACAGCATATGAAAAGATCTGAGACACACACACATATATATATATATATATATATATATATATATATATATATATATATATATATATATATATATTTGAAAGCGGGCCACCTCTCTAAAACTGTTATGTATCATCCGATTCAGAAGTTTTTTTTTTCAGTAGATAGAGCATCAATAGTTCTAGTTGAATGCCAAAAATAAAAATTTGACGGCCTACTTCGAATTTTTTTCAAGGTCAAAAATCCAAAAAACATACTAACAATTTTTTTTAATAAAATTTGACGACGCCACTGGATTTGTGATGCTTTCAAATGAAATATTTTTTTTCAACAGAAATATGGCATAAGTAAAATTCATATCACTTTATCAAAATATTTCGAATAGCCGTCATATAAATCACAATCTTGTTAAAAATATCATTTAAAATGCTCTTTCAGGTCGTTAGCAGTCGAGTTTGTAAACAGCAGTTATTCAAAATTGCGTCAAATGATGTTTCTTCCAAACGTAACTCCATAGTATAGGAGATAGTTATGTCCATCAGAACACTGCAGTTTTTTGCCAAAGAAATTAAATGTACATCTTTACATCAAATAGTAATCAATATTCAATAATCAATAATAACCAATAGTGATAACATAAATGAACTACAACAAATGAATGGATTGAAATGAGAGTGCCTACACATTAATTTTTGTACTTTTCAACCAAATCCCGATTTAATTCCATACAAGCCTGTCTTATTCTTTCACGCAGTTCCTATTTGGTGTTCGACAGTTATTCCAAATATCAATCTTGGTTTCATTCAAACATGCTTGGGATACCACATTTCAAAAATATTATTTTTATTAGGAGGCTTTGTAACTTTAGTTGCTATAGAGATGACAAATCATCAGAACAATAGACGAAAAGACACAAATTTGTCAGTGTTAATAGTGAAGTTTATAACTCCTCAAGTACCTACACTAATAAAGAAGTATGGCTGATAATTTGACTTTGCAGGAGAAAATTGAAATAGTAAGATTTTGTAGTAACAACGACAGATCCGAAAGGGAAGTATGTAGAATTTTCAATAACATGCATCCGGAGCGTCGAAATATTAGCAGAGCTGCAGTTGGCCGAATAAACCAAATTTTCAATCAGCATGGTTTGTAAACATATTCTGAAGAATAGTAATATTGTACAAAGACAGAGACGAAATAATTCTGAACGAATTCGAAATTATTTTAATAATAATCCGAAAACAAGTGTGAGAATTGCAAGTTTGGACATTAACTTACCGAGTGAAACATTAAGGAGAAATCTTAGGAAATATAATAAGATGAAGCCCTTTAAACCAAAGTTTCTTCACACCTTAGAAGAAGGCGATAATGAAAAGAGGATGGAGTACAGTTTATGGGCTCAAGGAAAATATCTAAATAACAGGAATTATCTGAACAAAAATTTGTTCAGTGACGAGGCAACATTCACAACCAATGGAACAGTTAATTCTCAAAATACAAGGTACTGGACGGAACAAAATCCTCATTGGATGATAAATTGCAGAAGACAGTACTCACAAAAAATAAATGTTTGGTGTGGAATATTACATACCAAAATAATTGGCCCCTTTTTTTTAAGCAATTTAAATGGCAAAAATTTTTCAAATTTTTAAAAAAATGAATTTTCCAACGCTATGGATGAACTTCCACTGGCAGAAGAGGCTCATCTTCTATTTCAATTAGATGGCTGTTCCATCCACAATAGCAGGATTGTGAGAGATTGGTTGGAAGAAAATTTTCCAAATCGGTGGATAGGGCGAAATAGTGCATTGATCGAGTTTCCCCCCAGATCCCCGGACTTGACTCCATTGGATTTTTTTTATGGGGCTTCGTTAAAGAAGAAGTTTCTATCAATATTCAATTGAGAATGTTTCCCTTTTCAACATGAATACCCCACAAGAGGTTATCTTGACGATGGAAAATAGTGACTAAAGATTATCTTTCAGTCGCAGATGATTCCACATATGATTTTATGAACATCCTGTTTATATTTTCCACAAATCAATTGGTAATTATATTATTGGATGTAAAGATGTGCATTTCTATTCTTTGACAACAAACTGCAGTGTTCTAAGAGACATAACATATCCCACATAGAGTTGTTATGTTCTGAAGGAGTATTTTAAACCATATTATTTACAAAATTGTGATTTTTATGACAACTATTTGAATTATTTCGATATTGATATGAATATTTTACTTATGCTATATTTCTGTTGAAAAACAATATTTTATCGTGAAATTTTGGTCACACACATTTGAAAGCATCACAAATCCAGTGGCACCGTCAGATTTTATATAAAAAAAATCGCTTGTATGTTTTTTGGATTTTTGACCTTGAAAAAAATTCGAAGTAGGCCGTGAAATTTTTATTTTTATTTAGAATTTATAGCATTCAACTAGAACTATTGCTAGCTACTGAAAAAAAAACCTTCTGAATCGGATAATAAATAACAGCTTTAGAGAAGTGGCCCACTTTCAAATGGGTCACTCTGTATATAGATGCATTTTTATACAACGATACGCAACGAATGAATCTCAGATACCTCCATGCGTAATGTCTCAGGCATTGTTGATCGTATCGCTCAGTTAACAAGCATATGTAATTTCATGGACTAATACATTTTGATGTGTTTATATGTTTCACATTATAGGAATACTCATTACACTGGTGTGTTTTTTGTCATTTCTGCAATGTTCTAATGTAACTTAAACCAATATGTCAGTTGGTGTCAGTGTCTACTCTAAGGAAAGTGGTTTGTCCGAGTCCTTCGCGTTACATTAGATTAGTAGCCATAGATGTCGCATTTCTTAAACAATAATATGGTATTTATTTTGGAAGGTTTTTTATTTCTCAATTTTCTGACTCCTTTGGTGGGGACAATGCGAGTTGTCTATTGCACACGATTTGTTGTTGATTATGTGTAGATCATTTGTGCCATATTTGTTGAAAATATATGCTGATCATTGATAAAATTCTGTAGAATCTAATATTATTCAGGGTGAAGTGTCCATTTGTTGAAGAAGAAGAAGATGACAAATCAAATCGTGAAGAGGTTGTCGAAGAAAAATATAAACTGAAACCACCAAGGGATTTGAGGAGCAAATTTTTGATGATGATGGAGGAAAAAGAGAAAGAAAAGGCTAATGTGGAGAAGGAAAAGCTGGCTGAGGAAGAACGCCTTCAAAACTTGGTAAGTAGACTTTTACTATTTTTATAGACTCATTATCATCAATACATGAACAACTACTCAATTGGAAAACAAAGTAGTCTTATGTGATTTTCATAAACGGTGAGAGTTAGAGATTAGATCTAGGCTCTTCGCGGTTTTTATAAGAATAATCGAGGAAATAATTTTACTCCAATACCAATATCTATTCAAAAAAAGCCATAAATTTTTAAGGAAAATATACTTAGTTGTCATTATAAAAATGCAGGTCCTAGGATTGTCACATCCGACATCCCAAATGATTTGCAAAAAAAAATTGTTTAATATCTAAAAGGAATAAATCCCAATAACAAGACATATATCGATATCAATTGTCAAGAAGTTTATAGTTTTATATACATATATACACATAAAAATAACCTATATATACCTGTATACACATACAGACATATATATACGTGTACATCATTCTACTTTAACTGTCAGGAAACACCTGAAGAGAGAAACATAAATAAAGAAGAAAATACATAATCCAACTAAATCACGATCAATGGAATAAGAATTTTATAGTAAAGTAACACATAAAGATTATCACCAAAAATGTTGGCTTGTGTTTGAGAGTTTCATCATCCCCGCTAGTAAGTTTAGGATTTGATTTTTTAACATAATTGAAAACTTCAATTTTAGAAAAACGCTTGACAGAGATAATAGGATTGTTTGGAATAACATTTGTGAGCTCGAATGTTTGTTGTGGTGGGGAGTATGCACTTAAAAAAAAAACAGCTGTGGGACACCCCGGAACTTATTAACCGGCACGAGACTCGGGAGGATGGGGTTATTTTGAAATAAAACATTGATAAAACATTTTTAGGGCTGTACGAAATCAATTGGATCGGTCAATTCCACAGTCAATTTACCAGTCAATTGACCAAGTGATATACTTAACCCCAGTCAATTGCACCAAACGGGTGAGCGGCCGTCTTGGATGGTAACGCACAGAAGAAAAATTATACATATTCGTAGTGCCAGACTGGGATACGGTAGAAAGTTCCAACTGCTGATTTGATGTTTTTGTTGTGTTGCTCCCATCTGAATTTAGTTCTAACCCATCGGATAGATTTTGAATAATTGAATGGCGAAGTTTTTAACTTTTAATTTTTGACAGATGTCAGTTGGAAAAATAATTTTGACTTTTCTGGATACAGTTTTCCAAAGGGTTTTCAAATGACATATTGCAAGTCAAGTTCCGTGCGCTATAGTTTCTGTAATTTTTTAATAGTAACACTTCCGTTTGACAGATAACAGCGAAAAACTATTGGTCGCATTCGGAGCAGAAACTGTATCTTCATACCAAATTTCTGCTCGATTGGTCAAACGGTTCGGCAGTTATCGTGGAAGATACACGTCTAGACTTCACTCTGCAAATGGTCTCAATCGTCTCGGGGGACCTCAAAACGGATATTTCCGTCGTTGTCTCGTTTTTTTCACACGATTACATCACTTGACCGTTAGGGGGCCGGTCAAGTAAAATTATGCAAATGCATTAACAATTTCTGAAGGATTGCTGTATTCCAAGAATGGTATACTAGGGATTCTTGATGTACCTTTCTCATTTGAATGCCCTTTCAGATTTATTTTCATATTCTCTGTACGCAAAATTAATGTTCGTCCAAATAGATCGACGAAGGGATCGGAATGATTCTCTGAGATTATTTGAGTAGTGGTTTTTAGTTTTCTAAAGATTCTATTTTTTCTTTCAATATCTTTGATTATTTCACTGTTGAACCATGCGGATAATATTTTCTAATGAAGTTGTAATTAACCGAAACACACTGATGATTGAGAATTGGTGTTAATAGTGAATAGCATAATTTTCTAAGGCTATGAGGCTATGTTGACTTCTGTACAAATATAAAGGAGTGATCAGTCGACATTTTGTATAAGAGTATATAAAAGTGGAGAGTTGTATTTAAGGAACTTACATCTGACTTCTGTAGAGTTATATGGTATCGCCTGTTCAGGTGATACAAATTTTAGAACAATGTTTAACGCTGGGTGATAGCCATCTTCGGTAGGAAATGTAGGTCGTCGTGGGTTACAGAGTATTCAAAATTGGATAAAACGAGGTCGAGTACGCGATTTGAAATTGAACAGAAAATTGAATTGTTCTAGATCAAATTGATGGAGACTATCCGAATTGTTATCCCTGTATATAGGATTATCATTTAAATAGTTTGCTATATTGAAATCAACTATTACGAGAATTTTGTAATCGTATAAGCCAAGGGCAGTCATATATCTTGATTCTGGGGGGCGGGGAACACTTACTTTGTACAATTACTTACACATCAGTGAACAATTTCAATGCACACACAAAACGCAGCATGGGATATTTTATATGTATAATTAATGACCCCATGTCCCCCCCCCCTTATGTCTGCCCTTGGTGTAAGTATTCAAGTGTTTCTAACATATCCAATAGATTCAAAAAATGAGCGTCGCTATTATACGGAGGTATGTAGATAACAAACATAAAAAAGTTTTCCGCAAATTCTGATAAATAAATTTCAATACATACCTTTACCTTCTTCGTAAGGCAGTATCTTGATCTGTCCCCTGTAAATCCAGTTGTTCTTCGGGAAACATAGACGTCTAGAAAACCTGGTGTATACAATGATTTCATATTGTGTTAGAATTTTTAGGGGACACCATCTGTTACTTATACCAGAGCTTCTATTTCAGTGGTAGATGGCGCACTTCAATGATGTTTGATTCCTTGCGTAGATGTCAAAATAATAATTTTTTGACATATTGAGTGAATAATCACTGCATTCATCAGTTACTTCAGTTAGTGTGTAAGAACTTGTTAATTTCTTGGTAGTGTAGTTTTTACGAATATTTTCTGTGAAACGGACCCCTTTTGTATTTTGTGCGGACACTCTTATTAAGCCGCAGATTCGAATAGTTACCGATATTCAGTACCAAAGGAAAGTACAAATCTCGACTAATCAACTAACAATGATACCATAGTTCATAATATTGTATACGTTGAATTTCATATTTTCTGCAATTCAATGAAAAATAATGTATATCCAATTCTCCACCAAAGGAACCATATTTTCGTTAAATCATTTCAGAACATTCTAGTTGCACAATAAAATAAACCCAAATAAGTAATTATTAATATAAACATAAACAGGTTGACTTTACTGTAAAGGTTTTAAATGCAACTCATTCGCCCCACAGATCTAAAAGATACGTATTAGACCAGGGTCGATAATTTTTGAAACCAAAAAAAATAATAGTAGGATGAAACGTTTTGGAAAAGGAAGAGAATATAACAAAAGTGAAAGGAAAAATAATTTACGGGCGATCTGAGGTCGGGAAGTGGAAGGGGGTGAGTTTTTAAGGGTAAAAAACGGTTATTCTCGATTACCGGCAAAACTACAAGTTCTATGGAAACTGTAATTTATTTTATTTGAAATATTTATTTTTTCACCTTATTTTGACTTAATATCGAAAAACCACCCTAATTTTCAATCGAAAATTCTCGCGTCAAAATATCAGCTTATTTTAAAAAGTCGGTGGGCTTTTTATTCGTTGAAATCTCTTCTTTCTGATGGTGAAAAAACAAATATACATTACCATGGTAAATGTTCTCAGAAAATGCAAAGAAACGAAAAAAACTCGAATCCGAAATATTTTTTTTGGTCGTTATGTACAATTTCATCTAAAAAATGTGACTGCTGCAATTTTTTTCAGTAAAAAAGTTGATTTATTGAATTCTAATTACATTTATCATAGAAAATCTCATAATATATAAATATACATCTAAATCGTACTACTGAATGTAGATAGTTTATACTAATTACGTTATTCATTATAATATTTTTAAATACATTAATCTTGTTATTTATAAATACCTTATTTTGAATTCTAATCACTTATCCATTAGTTTTTGTCTCTTTGATGGCATTTCTTCATCGTTAGATTCGACAAACCTTCCCGATTCTAGTGGATCTTCGAAATCTTCAAGACCATCACCGTCTTCATCTCCAATATTATTTCCAGTCTGCATTGGTTCTTCATCCACAATTTCATCTGAATCATTAACTTCCTCGTAGGTTTTTTCTTCCACATTGGAGCATTTTTCACAATTTGAGCATACATTTGTGAATTTCGAATCATTTTTTCGGCAGCCACATTTTAAACTGTTACATCCAGTTTCACAGCTGCTGCAAATAGTTTTGAACAATATTTCCGGAATTAATTCCTTTTCTATAAATTTGGCATAATGCCACGTTAATGTTGCTTCCAGCCCCAATCTGTTGCTGTCAGTTCGTTACCCAGCCAAGTTTGAAGCTGATAATATGCCCTGTAACAATGTTGTTCTGCTGCACCTTCTGTGGGTGAGAGATTTGCCAATATGAAAGATGATTTAATTTTTGCCAATTGAAATGAAGTTATTTTTTGTGAATGTCTAACAGAAAACATCTACTTCCCCAATTGATATTTTCGAAATCTTAATTGATTCAGTGTTATATTATCATTTTTACATTTATAAATAGATTTTTTTTGTTTATCAATGTAACATGGAATCTTACGTTTTTCGAGTAATTGAAGTGTACATTTCAATAAATAGCTAAAATTGTACATAATGATTGAAATTTTTTTTTCGGATTCGAATTTTTTTCGTTTCTTTGCATTTTCTGAGAACATTTACCATAGTAATGTATTTTTTTTTTCACCATCTGAAAGTAGAGATTTTAATGAATAAAAAGCCCACCGACTTTTAAAAAAAAGCTGATATTTTGACGCGAGAATTTTCGATTGAAAATTAGGATGGTTTTTCGATATTAAGTCAAAATAAGGTGAAAAAATAAATATTCCAAATCAAATAAATTACAGTGTGTTTGGGACATAAAAAGGTGAGTTCGTGAAAAAAATTTTTTTGTAAAATTTTGAGGTTATGTGAAAAAAGTGTGTAGACAAAAGTTATAGATCTTTTCATTGCCTACAACTTTGCTATCTAAGTTTTTTCCATAGGACTTGTAGTTTTGCCGGAAATCGAGATAAACCGTTTTTTACCCTTAAAAACTCACCCCCTTCCACTTCCCGACCTCAGATCGCCCGTAAATTATTTTTCTTTTCATTTTTATTATATTCTCTTCCTTTTCCAATGGGTTTCATCCAACTATTATTGTTTTTCACATTTTACCATTTTTAAAGGCTTCAGCCCTGGTCTATATGGTATTTGTGTGATTATTCTCAAAATCTTTGAAACTTAAACAGTTAACCTTGATCTTCAAAGGATACAAAATACGAAAAACACATGATCTTTTTTGAGAGTTTGTTTTGTTATTGATGAAATTTAACAGATATCACTCACTCTCAAAAATAAAGTAAATACACCGTGTGTGTCTGTGGTTAAAGTTCACTGAATTACAACTATACCATGAGTCGGAAATAATAGTCAGTGACGTCGGTCACTAGTTCAGAAGAGCGGCAAAATAATATAATTTTTACAATAAAAATCTATTTTATCCCGATATCCCACTTGTTTTAAATGCGATATGCCGCTTGTTTTAAATGCAGACACAGCGCACCGGTGCCAAATTTATTTCGGCCCGTGCAATAGATCTTACGGAGCATTTGAAGCAGCCTCTATTTTAACGAAAGTTCGTGGTCGAGGTTAGCAATTGTACTGATATTTATCGACGGCGGCGCGGAAGTTGCAATACTGAACGATCGAGCTGAGTCACTGACTATTATTTTCGTCTTATGGTATTATAGTTACGACTTGGTGCCATCTGAAACTCTAATAACATATTTTTATAAAAAGGGTCGCCAAGTTGATCCCAAACTTTAGGTGTATAAGTGCAAGCACCAGGTTTTCTAGACATTATTTATATGGTGGCTGATGTCTTCTCGCTGGGGATGTTTCCAGTAGTCCCAGTTAATCGATGAGGTCAATACCCCTGCCGATTCAACGACTCTGGTTACAGTTTCTTTAGGTGTGGTTGGGGCTGGTGATTTTTCGCCTCCAGTGGTACTAGTCAATTCATTGTGGTACAAAAGACTTACATTTTGTATTTCATTGTAGTTTTGCACACGAGATGTCTTAGATTGGGAACTTTTCACAATTCATTATAAAATAGTTTCGAAAAAGGTACCCACTTAGCTCTATTTTCTGATTGCCAGCTAAATTCCTTCTTTGGGTATTTGTTTGTGTTCAGAAAAAAATGTGATTGCAAAATCTTTTTGCGCATTCAGACGAGTTTCCTCAAACATTTCTATCAACTACGTTCAATCACTGAAAAAGCGTTTTTTGGAAAGTGGTATGTTTAGTCTTAGAAAAACATTTTACGATGTTTGTGCTCGTTGGATCGTTATGGCTCCACCGTAGTCGTGTAAAAATGAATAATTTTTTTATTATTTAATTTAACATATGTTTCTATTGTGACAGGAATTAGAGAAAGTACCATCAGACGATTTTGCAGGACAGAGGGTGCATGCATGGGTGTTGCTCCTGCCCGGGGAAAGAAACGTAACAGAAGCCGTTTTCATCGATCCCAGTACTGGCTTCTCTCACCCATTGAATTCGCATTTGTACCTCGGAATAGAAAGTATTTGGAATCACACCAATTACTGGGTATGTCAAATTAGAGAATTAAGTTGTATTATAGTTATTTTTGTACTAAGAGCTGAAAGTGATATGTTATTGTTCGAAAGCGCGAAGCGTAGCATGGTAATAATCACTTTTTGTTCGTAATGCATACATTGTTTATTGGTTGCTATTGACGACACGCGATTTCTGGATTTCATCGCTCGGCGAGTGATAAAGTGGCTATCCTCAATAAACTTCAACTTCACATGGTCAACGTTAGGAACGAAATCTAATTTAATAAGTTATGTTAAAAAAATCCCTGAGGTAAATTATTGTACATTACTAGACACGGTACACATCATCATTTATTAGTACCACTTTCTTGCAGACAGCAAAAAAAAAATTTTCATGCACGATGGGGTGTAAAGTAGCACTCAACCCCCGTTTCTGCGGGCGTAAAATGACACTTTGGGTTTGAATGTCCAAAAACACTGAAATAAGTATTTTTTTATTTGTAACAAAGATCTCACAAAATTGCACAAGTAACCCCATCACCACACTTATTCATTTCAAACCTATATGCGCATTTCGATAACTAAGTTATCATCACCAATAGGTTAATTACACTAAATAAATTGTAACATCTTACAGTTTATACCTGCTATTTCTAATTGGGTTATTTTATACTAATTACGACTCCTCAAGTCGCTAATAAGATCTTGATGGTTCTATGGGGATCAAAGAAAACAGAGTTAAATACATAGGCCCATTATCCTTATTAAGTAAACTTTTATTATGGTTTTTGTGGATAACGATACTCTCTAGGCAGTCTAATTTGCTAGTGTCGTTGACCGATTTGATCATTTTCAAATTATGAATGTTAATTTTGTGACAAGATTCTATCATATGGTCAGCCACACTTGACTCACTTTCCCTTCGGTGAGTAGCATGGGTCAAATGTTCGTGGAACCTTTCGGAAATTGAACGTTTTGTCTGACCATAATAGTCTTTGTCACAATTTTGACAACTAATTTCATAAATTCCCGACTTGTCTAATATGTCAGTTTTGTCCTTCGGATTTCCTAATAACGTTTGCAAGTTATTTCTATTACTATAAACTGCTTGGAGATTTACATCCCGGAATATAGTGTTGAGACCTCTTGTGAGATTGGGATGGACAGGGATTCTCACAAATATTTTGCTTTCCCTCGTTTTTCTTAGAGTCGTGGTTTCATTCACTAAACGTGTGAAACGCCTCATTCTCAAGAGATTTTCAATAATTCTGGTGTTTATCCATTAATTATTGCTATTTCCTTGATCTTTTTGATTTCATTTAGAAAACGATCAGCATTCAATGGGAAATTTACGGCTCTTGGTATAAGAAAATTGAAACTAGCATTTTGTGTTGAATGTGGTGTTTTGAATCGGCTGGGATGAACCTGTTCGTATGGGTGGGCTTTATGTAGATGTCTATTTTCAAACGCTCTTCATTTCTGATGACCAGAGTGTCAAGGAAAGATAATCGTCCGTCAACTTCCAGTTCTACCGTGAAGTTAATTCGTTCGAAGACTGAATTCATGGATATCAGGAAGACGTCTATGTTTTGATTTTCCGTGTCAAAAATACAAAACGCATCATCCACATACCTGAGCCAAATTTTTGGAAAATATTGACTTTGAAGTTCCAGATTCGTTTCGAATTTACTCATGAAAAGGTTTGCCATGAATGGTGATAGAAATTGCCCATGGCAGTGCCTTCCTTCTGTTGGTAGAATTTATCTTGGAATATAAAATAGTTTCAATCCATTTTATAAGGATGTCAATTTCAAAAATTCTTCGACTCTTTCTGTTTCAATCTTGTTCGACTCTAAAAGTTCTTTCAAGTACTGCAGGCTAGGAATAGGTACACTTGGAAACAGAGAGCTTACATCGTACGAAATCAAAATTTCACCTTCCACCAAAGTTAAGTTTTTGATTCTATCGATGAACTCATAAGAATTCCTGATAGATAAACTATTTGGCTGGATAGGTGAATTATTGAACTCGTCCGATAGACATTTTGTCAGTTGTAGATTTGATACCTGACACAATTGGTCTCATACTATTACCGCAACTTATATTTCAAACGATCATTATAGTATATTGCAGTTATCGACAGTTGTCTTATAGTTGCGTATCATCTCAGGTAACAGTGTTCTTTTAAGTTGTTCATAAGGACCTTGTGAAATATGTTTGTTCATTCTTTCAAAATACTCTGATTTATCTAGAATGACCTTTATCTGCTTTTAGATAAAAGCAATCTTTCTCTCTCAGATTCATCGCGCGGTTTTGTTTCATCGCGCGGTTATGAAGCGAAGAATATCAGAGTCACGAGGCGTATTTACGGATTTGGAATCGGAAATTTACCGGAATCCCCACGAGGTGTATAAACGCAAAATTTGTACCGAAAGATACACAGATTTTTGTTTGATTGTCGACGCGATTAGCTAGCCGAAGTTTAGCGAGGAACCAAGTTCCGGAAAATGTCGAAGTTTGTGAAAGTGTTAGAAAATTATAGAAACTCGATTCGTATAAGACAAGTGACATACATTTTTGGATAATGAGAAGAGCCTACAAGATCACACAGAAAGAAGTAGGTGCATTTTAGGGTTCTGGGAAATACTGAAATACTTACTAACCCAATTTGGTATGAATATAGTGCAAAAATGCTTCATTCCATTCTACCATTCAAATTTTCGTAACGCGAGGTTATACGCATAATTGAGTTACCGCGCTAGGCGGGGATTTCTACCCTCGAACCAGGGCATAGAGAAAAAGGGCAAGTTCAAGGTTTTCCGTTCGTCTAAAAGGCAAAAGTTGCCTTTTGTACGTTGGACTACATAAGTATGACCTATTTTATCGGATTCAGATAAGTCTGAATTTTAATTCTGTTATTATTGTCCACACCTAGTGTAAAAAACTTTATTAGCCATTTTCTTTTCATGAATATATTTGTTTTCACTTCAAATAGTGTCTTTATTTGCCGGTCAGAACGGTGTAACAAAGAGATAATCTCAGACCCTTCCCTAACCAAACCTTGATGAAGAAAATCACAAACAGACTAGCTGCTTCTAGCCGATTCTACTACCTATCGGATGAATAATGTGAGAAAAACCCAGGGCCTTGAGGAGGGTTACCTCAAATAATAAATTCCTGGCCACATCCAGTGATCAGGTTGGTGACAGCGTGCGTTCATTCGCAAGAGTGGAGGCTGCCAAATATATTTTTCTTCGTCCACTTGTTGGGTAGAGTTGAATATCTTTTTTTTTTCTAACAACTTTGAGAAAAAACTGACAATAGTCAATTCCTCTTTAGACAACTGGTGACGTCGGCGGGATAGTTTTCTTTAGAACTTATTTTTCTCTTGAAAAAATTAAAACAAACTGAGAAATTGATCATCAAAGCCATATCTTTTTCTACACATTCGAGTGATTTCTAGTTTTGGCATTTTAGAAAGTTAAGTAAGACCTATCTTGAATGTATTCTTGCAATCAGCAATATTGTATGAAAAACTTTTGAAAATGTCTTTCCTATGTGGAGCTGTTGTCAGATTATAGATTATAACTTTTTCTTTGTGCGGGAGAGCGTTGTTGCCAAACTGGTCAATCGGAATTTTTTTCTTCGAATTTTTTGTTCGATTTTATGGTCGCTTTTTTCACTGTTTCCGTAATTTCGACAAGTTCAATAATATGGATCTGGGGAAAAAACTGCTTACATGGACTTGCTTCGGCTATCGCCTCGATAAAAAATTAGGATGGTCACAATTTAAAATTCACACTGAACTCAATCTAAAGTATAAAATACATGAGGTAGCTAGAGAAAAAAAGGACAAGATAAGATGAAAATCACAGAGCTAGCCCACATGAATTGCTCTTTGATAGTGATATTCTTTGCAAATATACAGTGTGTTTCACTTCTCATGGAATCATCCTCGTATCTTCCGTAATTATTGGAGTAAAATTTTGTAATTTTCACGATTGTTGGATGAGTCTAAATCTCTTCTGGGGTTAACCTGAGTGACATACACTGCGCGCCAGGGCCAATGGATATACTGATTTTTGCAAAAAATAATATTAGAGGGCAATATAGGCTCAAAATTCTTACGGATTCGTGATCAGGTCATCAACTTCAGTAACAATCCACATTTTTGCTGAAAAATGTTCAGTTCTGAAAAATCCGAATTTTCTCACTTCTCATGGAAACACCCCCGTATCTTCCGCAATTATTGGAGTAGAATTCGGACATTTTCACGATCGTTAGATATACCAAGGAGGAGTCTAAATCTTTCCTGGGGTGAAACTGACTGACATACACTGCTCGCCAGGGGCCATGGATAGAACGATTTTTGGGAAAAGTTATATTAGGGGACAAGATAGGCTCAAAATTGATCACTCTCGTTTCGGACGTCCATCGTCTTGATGGATTTGGAAGGTTTTCACGATGTTCCGAATGTTTGTATCTGCAATCGTCTCCATGTGAATACTGACAAACTTAGGTGCTACTTACTTATTTATATGTCTGTCGGTGCAATGATGCGTGCAATTCGGCGGTGCGTGTGATTTCGCACGGTGTGGTGGTGCATCAAGTTTCGCGCCTCTGCAGTCCACCAGAAAGGGCAATTAGTGGTTTCCATACGTTCTTGATCTCAACGCTTGGTTAACTGAAGGCGTTATTGGCTTCGATGTTAGCGATCCCTTTGAACTTTCGTTTGAACCGATACTCATTTCTATGTAGAACACTTCGTCGTCCCATAGAATTCGATGATGCTCAGCCCAGGCGTGGTCAGCAATTCCCGATTTCGACGTTTCTACGCGTTGAGTCCATTTCTTTTGCTTATCCAATCTTACCGATAATGCTCTTTGTCTCTCCAATGTAGGGATCTCCGCATTCACATGAAATTTCATAAATACAATACTTACTGATTTCATTTCTGTTGTCAGGTTTGGTCTTGGTAAGGAAACTCCGTAAAGTGCTTCCGGATTGGAAGCAGCTCACGATTTTGAACTTGTTTCCGATCCTTCTGGTCTTCTCGGAGACACCTCCGATGTACGAAAGGCAGATCACTGTGTTTTGTTGTTGCTCTTCAGATGTCTTAGGTCTCTGGAGTTGTTTCAATACTTCTCCTAGGAGTTTCTTGGGGTATCCATTCCGGTAAAGGTTCTCTCTGATGTGGTTTAATTCGACATCTAGTGACTCCTCGTCATTGCACATATGCATCGCTCTGTCTACCAATGTTCTCACAATCCCTCACTTCCTTTGTCCGAGTTCGACAAAGACTCAACGCGGAGAAACGACAAAATCGGGAATTGCTGACCACGCCTGGACTGAGCACCATCGAATTCTATGGAACGACGCAAGTGTTCTACATAGAAAGAAGCATTGTTCGAAGGCATCGCCTACATCGAAGCCAATAACGCCTTCAGTCAACAAAGCGTTGAGATCAAGAAAGTATGGCAACTAATTGTCCTTTCTGGCGGACTGCAGAGGCACGAAACTTAACGCCTCTCTCTAACGTACATGGTGGAATTGCACGCACCATTGCACCGACAGACATATAAATAAGTTTTCACCTGAAGTCGATTGCAGATACAAGCATTCGAATTGTCGCGAAAACCTTTCGAATCCATAAAGACGATGGACGTCCAAAACGAGAGTAATCAATTTTGAGCCTATCTTGTCCCCTAATATAATTTTTCGAAAAAATCGGAATTTCCATCGCCTCACGCGCAGTGTATGTCACTCAGGTTAACGATCACGAATCCGTAAGAGTTTTGAGCCTATTTTGCCCCCTAATATTATTTTTCGCAAAAATCCGTATATCCTTCGCTCCTGGCGCGCAGTGTAGGTCACTTCGGTTAACCTCAGGAGAGATTCAGACTCATCCTTGGTATATCTGACGATCGTGGAAATTTCAGAATTCTACTCCAATAATTACGGAAGATACGGGGGTGTTTCCATGAGAAGGGAGACAAATTCGGATTTTTTCGGAACTGAACTTTTTTCAGCGAAAATATGGATTGTTACTAAAGTTGATGTCCTGATCACGGATCCGTAAGAATGTTGAGCCTATCTTGCCCCCTAATATTATTTTTTGCAAGTATCGGTATATCCATCGCCCCTGGCGCGCAGTGTAGGTCACTCAGGTTAACCCCAGTAGATATTTAGACTCATTCTCGGTACATCTAACGATCGTGAAAATTTCAGGATTCTACTCCAATAATTACGGAAGGTACGGGGAAGACACACTGTATATACAGGTTGTAATCTAACTTCTTTCACACCCATGAATGACGGGTGTATAATGACATTTTATAACAAATTGCCAAAATATGTCTAAAAGTTCGAAAAAAAAAAGAAAAAATAATAAATAAAACATGTTATTTGGCAAATTTGTCCAAATTTTGGGAACCGCGAAAGAGTTTCAGTAGGTAATACATGTTTTTAAAATTTTCTTTTCTTATTGACTAATCGTAAAAATTTCAGAGAAAAAACTTTTTATTTTTTTATGGACTATCGGCTGTTAGCGGTTGTGGAAGACGTTAGATTACACCCTGTATATAACGCTAGGGCTTTTATTTTAGATTATTATGAATGTATGAGCTGCCGGTGAATGAAAAATAGTAATACTATTACATATAATGCTTTTTTGTTAAGGTGAATATGCAGGATTGCACAGGAGGACTTTCTTCTATTGAATATGATTTCACCAACGTAGAAAAATGGGAACATTTTCTCGCAGGAGAACCACTCAAGAGTCGTAAACAGAAGCCCAAGGATCTAGAAGAAGAAGATACTAGAGAAATGTTCGACGAAAAGCATTTGGACATGCCGATTTCATGGGGTATGAAGATACATATTCCACATGACAGTAAGTAAGATCAATCCGCTGTAATAGATTACAAAGATGGCAAAGAGATGAAAAATGAGTTTCACCGTTGAACAATTGAAACGAAAATAATTAGGCAATAAAAATAAACAAATGATATATATTCATCCCTCCACTTAATACGAATTACAGAAACATTACTCACAAAAAGGTTTCACAAACTATTACTATAAAATTAGTTGACGTTCTCAACACAAATTAGCTGTTCTAATATTCGATTCTAGGAAGAGAAAGACTGATGAGTGATGTGTATCAAAGGATGGAAATAACATCAAGTTAACACGAACAAACCAATGTCATATAAAAAGGGCATCCGAGGCAAAATAAGATTGTGAATTCATGAAAGAATGAAATTTTTTTAAAAATTCCATTTTGAAACTAAGTGATCGATTTGAACATAATTTCACACAACATGAAAGTAATCACTAATATAATCCATACAGGTTTAAAAAAACTATCACACTCTTAGATTTTGGGATCACGAGAACAATTTATCTTAAATACACTAGAGAGGGAAAATAAAACACAAAATATCATTACGAATCTGGGGTTTGTGGCTATTAAAATACCGAAGTAATTATTTTTCGTTTATTCACAACACAAAACAATCATAAACTCGTTTAACTAACTAACTTCTGTCTGAGGTATTTTGCCTCTTATAAAGGTCATTAGCACCCAGAAACTTCCGAACGGGACCCCTGGGAATCACTCGATCCTTCTATCGGTATTTTGCTGGAATTGCCGTTACGTCGAACATATGGGGCGTATTGAAATCATTTTTTCTCAATTACTTGATACCAATAATAAATCTTATGATATTTTTCATTTATTCAAATGAATGCCATTTTTACGCCATGCTGTTTCTAAGGGGTTCTTGATTGTATTTCGAATGTCACTTATCACAGCTTGTGTCACTGTTTCGGAGTTTTCACTGTTTATGGCTTCTTTTACTCTCTTGTCTGCTTCTCCATTTCCAGGTATTCCTACATGATATTACTCAATATATACAGTTGAAGGAATCAATGAAAAATTGTTGTCCAGAGCTGGTAGCTATGCCCTTAAAGAATATATAATATATATATATATATATATATATATATATATATATATATATATAGGAAAGTAATATCTCAGAGTATAGTAACAGAAGAATGATTTTTGTATTATAAAACTGTTGATTCAAAAAAAACGGCAGAACACGCCATTTTTTTTAAATTTTGCTTGAAAATAATTTTTTTTATGTCCGAATTCTCGCCCCAACCGGTAATATCTACCATAATTATAGAACAGGTTATATCCCAAAGAGTATCAGTAAAAGGAGAATGAAATTCCAAGGCTAGATAGGTAGCGACGAAAGATTTTCCAAAATTCAAATTCCAAGGGGCTCAAGCTATCTCCGGAATATTTGAATAACTTGAATATTGAAATTGCAAATTTTTTAATGTACTGTTGTCTTGCAAAGTTTTTAACTTCAAACTAGAAAAAGTTGCATGTCAATACATAAAATATATATTTTTCCAACGAACACTATAGAAGGTAAAATTAAAGTTAAAATTAAAGTCATTCTAATTCGATTTAAAATGGCAAGTCCTGGAGTGACTTGAAATGGGTAGACCGAACTAACTTTGAGAAAATTAACCTCTGTTCAACAAAAATCAATGAGGAAAGGTAACCTAATCGATGATCTGCCTCCGAATGAGGAAGCGGTCGCAGGAAAGGAGGTTTTGACTAAGGAACACTCTTTCGAGTGCCGGAACGCCCTGTTTGGGAGCCCTTCAAAACGGGGATTTCTTGAGAGGCCGGCTAATTAAGCTCTATAGACTTTTTCCGAAACACAGCTACCCCAGTCAGTCCCTGAGCTGCGAAGTTATTTGTGCCTTTATGCTACCTGGTCAGAAACATACAACAACAAAATTAATACCCTGAAAAATAAGGTATGATTAGTAACACTGAATACGCCAAACCAATCCTCGAGAATACGATGCCTCAGGCGACTCCTTGATATTAAGTCTGCAATCGTAGCAATAATAATCGCAGCAAAAATAAAATCTGGACTATTTTTTAGTCCGGGCTTGTATCCACAGGTGAAGCGACGCTCACTCGCGACCGCTAGTAGGTACACGAAGTTCGAATCTCCTGGCGATGCGCCGAAACTCGACAGGCTCGGCGTCGTCGGTTATATTCGCTGAATAGCTCGGACCTAGTCCTAAGATGTCTAAAAACCCTGGTGTATTCACTGATTCGATTTTGTTTAGAATTTTTGGGGGACAACAAATGAAAAACGTTCAATTCTGCTTAGAACTTCATTAGTAGATGGCGCGGTTAAGGAATGTTTGTTATTTGTGTCACGCAAAATGTCAAACTTAAAACATATGAATTTTTCTGTCAACATTACTTCATGCAAAAAATTGTGAATTGATAGTTTACAAAGATTATAGTTCTACGAACAAGATCCCGCTCAGAACAGTTGGCGCGAAAATGAGATGGAATCCTCGAAATTTACTACAATGTTTACATCTGTCCGTCAAAAATTAGATTTTTCTTCAAGTCTACCTGGCGATTTTTTCAAAGTGATTTCTTCTCAAATGGCATTTTTGGGATCATGGAAACTTCCACGAAGTAATGAGAAAAGGTAGGAGAGTGGACTGATGTCTCTAGATGATGAATTAACTTGGAAATTGAGGGGATTGGAAAATGTCCCCGATGACATTGTTCCATTAAACTTTCCGATACAAACTATTACCATCTGCTATTACCAACTGCCCATCTCTGCCGGACTATTACCTCTCTAATAACCTTCTGATATGAACAAAATCAGAGAGTTCATTATAGATATCATAAAATCTGTTGATGAAGTTGAGAAATCGATGAATCCTGGTGTGCGACAGTCTAGGCTGCTTCCAACTATCTTAGAATGACTTCTCCGGAAAAGGTGAGCCCTACTAACAAAGGCGAGGGGAGGAAACAATAATCTAAATGCTTCTCTTTTATTTTTCAGTAACACCCCATGTGAGATAATCGGAGAAGGAGGGCGATCTAAACCAAGCAGTTGTTCAAAAAAACAAGGCCCACTCCCAAGATCGATAAGGCTAATGACTATGATTAGGATAATTATCACTTTTCAATAAACACATGAATTTCACAAGTAAGCGTGGACTTTTAATTCTATGAAGATATCTTGATTTTGGCTAGTGAATTCCGAACCGTCACAGAGGGTCCCATGGCTCTTCGGAAGAAAATATCCACTATATTTAGAATTTTCCAATACTTTCAGTCAGAAGATTGTTATCTCATGGGGAAATATATATATATAATATAAAAAATAAATATAACGTAATAATAAAATTATTTGACTGCTAGTTACTAGATACATTACAATCACAAGTTGAAAAAAATTATTACAATGGGCAAAGGTAGTTCAGAGAAGATTCAAATTGATTTATACATATACGAGTCATTTTACTAGTAGTAGAGTAATATTAGATTTTAGGTTCAGGAAGTTAGGAGACTGTGGGAACTTTTTACTGTACATTAGTGATGATGTAAGGAACAACATATGAAAAGTTACCAACCGTAAAGTGTGTGCCTAATTTATTATTTAACAAATAAGTTGCAAAATTACATTTTTATTGAATATCTTAAAAAATATATAATTTTTTTTTTAAACTGATACAGCCATTTAAAGGAATGGAAGATTTTATTTAAAAAAGGTATATAAATATTTTATTTAAATGAAAACTATAAGCTGCAGATTTTTTTTTCTAACATACGAAAACGTGAGGTAGCGACACTGAAGTGCATCTCTTGAGGAGCACGTAGCCACGAGCTCGCTCCACTTAATTTGTTAAAACTTTTATCTAATTGATAAAATTAAGCTAACAAAAATTCAAATGAAAGAAGGAAAAAGTAGGTAAAAAGATGTCTTGTTTTCAAATGTAACAAAAATTAATAGGAATAGTACACATATGTGAAGTTACATCGATCGATCAACCTCAAAATATTTCACAACGAATTGACATAACCTTAAAGGCAACAAAAGCACAATCACAGAACGGATCAGAGACACAAATCACAAAAACACCCTGTGTGGTCTGTAATTGCAGTTTACTGAATTATGACAAGAAACTACGTCGGCGCCATCTGAAACTCTAGATGACTCCCTTTATCAAGTGGGCTGGTGTCCCCCAGTTTGTCCCAATATTTTACAGGTATAAGTGAATACACCATGGTTTTTAGACATCTTAGCTAGTCCTAGCTAGTCCTTTCGCCGTTCTTAGTAATTGTAGCTGTGAATCCTTTTATTCGCTTTGTCAAGAACGATTCTCGATCAAAATTCCAACTTGGAAATATAACTAGGAAGTGGCAGATGCAAAGTAAAAAATCGAAGCCAAGTGAACTGATCTGATGGAACTATCGTCAAAGACTGCCTGAACAAATAAAGCACCTCTCCGATCTCAGACCGAAATTTGCAGCGTTTAGCGCCACTGTTACTGAAATCTAAAACTGATGCCCTTTTCACTTGTAAGGCTATTGTCGTCTTTATGCAACACGAACGCTCATGAGCGCCTGACTGGCACCAGCCCATAGCGAGAAACATTCGAAAATAATTTGAACATGAATTTTGTGATTTGATGCAGATGGAAATATTTTTTTTTTCACCGATTGATATTTTTATTATCGTATTTCTGTAAACAATTATTCGATTCTAGTTGTTACTTGTATAGGCGTATGGTACTCCTCGTGGAAGAGGGAAACAAGAGTCCAAGTTTGGGTAGGATTTAAATAAGTTATACTTTCGCACCCAGCTACTTCATTAGTGAATACTGAAGGTATTATACGAAATTCTTACAAATCTGGGGTTAGTGGCTATTAAAATACTGAACTCATTATTATCCGTTTTTAAACACCCCCGAAAAATAATAGGCTCAGACAATTGAATAAATCAATTTAAATTCATCGCTGAAATACAATGCGCACTTCACTGGATTCTGGTAAACTTGTCTTCAATCTGACTGAGGGCCATTTGCACAGGTTCTACTTAATAGAAGTTAAGCTAAGCTTAACCATAAGTGAACCTTAGATTTATATATTTCGTTGCACAGTTCGTCAATTGACACATAAGCTCGGCTTGAATCACAGCGTAGGTAAGCTGCAGAATTTATCGGTTTAAGGTTCTCTTAGGCGGATTTAACCACACTTTTTAGTGTCACCAATTATTTGTTGTTGATCGACTTGTGAATGAAATTGATTTTTTACGCGCGATTGTTGTAGATGAAGACGATGATTTTGATTATTTGAATTTAGACGAGTCTATAATCGTGCAGAGTATTACAATAGTTTTGACGACCTGACGTTTTTCGAAAGGTTTCGAGTTACAAAGCCCACAGCAATTTTAATACTGAACGAAATTGAAGTCGAAATCGAGCATCCTTACGATTTTAAAGTAGTATTTATATATCATTAATGAAATAGAGATTATTTGTGGCAATATCATAGGTCGCTCTTCTGATTACAAACAACAGTGTGGCACCAATGAACCAACTTTTGATATTTTTGCGGTTGTGTGCTACAGAAAGCCACCTATCTTGTATTGGGGACTTCGAAGGTGTCCATTTGTCAACCGTTTCACGCATAACGAAAAGACAATTAGAATTGAACACTGCACATATTTTATTCCACGCCCCGTCTTTCTGCCTCCAAGTCGTCCCGTCCGTTTTCTTACATTCGATAATAGATTTATAAGTGTTAATGATGTTCAACAGAACAGTCTTTTCTGAAGTAGAAAAATTGGGGGCCCTTTTTCTAATAACATTTCAAATTGAAAAATAAAATTAATGGGAAATTCGAATGTGGTCAGCCATGTCACTGTCAGGTGTCGGTGTCAAACTTGAATGAAATATGAAAAAAATCCAAAAATTACTAGTTTTCAGCGGTGTTGTCAGCTCATAGTTAGGCTTAGCTAAGTTTCTCCAAAGAACGACTGTTGCAAACCGGATTAAATTTAAGGTACACCTTAAGTTCCTCGCATACTTAGCTAAGGATAATTTTTGAGGTGAACCTGTGCAAACGGCCCTGAACTTCTTATCATGGATAAATTGCTTCTGCTCGCGAACGATGCTGTTTATATGGTTATTAGGCACGTGGTAGAATCCACTGGAGTATTTGAGGCAAGCACTTCTCGAACCATCTGACATTCTCTCGGCATATTCTAAAACATCGTTATGTCAGTGAGGCGGAGTCGGTGGTACCGCAAGTTACAGTGGTATAATATCGTAACACTGCCTCCTCTAATTTTGATATTCCTGATTAAAGCCATCTTACCATGATAGGGCTTCATTTCTTTCAGGTGAACACTTTCATCTTAGTTCTAGGGCTTTGATTGTTCAACATGCTGTCCCTCAGTTTATCTGCATAGTTCCTCAGTTTTACCTCTTTGGTGCTTGGTGATGCGAACCCCAAGTCATAGGGCAATTACAGCTCTCTTTCAAATATGGTCTTGCTGATCCCCATCAGCTCACAAACTTATAAATGAATTCCTTCCTCGGTCAAAATGTAGCTCCATCGGTACAAATTTTGAGAACATGTTATCCACCAAAAATCTTGAGGATACTTCTTGTTCTAGAATGGTATATGCTTTTACCCATTTGCTGGACTAGTCCATTGCAACAAGAATGTATCTGTTGCCATCACCCGCCACAGGAAATGGTCCAGCTACAAATATGGCAATTCGTTCAAATAGAGCACTGACGTTGTATTTCTTCTTTTCACCCATAGACTTTGTTTTTAGACTTTTAGTCGCTCCATACTTGTCCAAAGTTTTATTGACTTCCTCGTGAATTTCCTTCAAGATTTCATACATCCTCTTCCTGGGCAAAACAAATTGAGAAATTGAAGACCCCCACCACCTGACTCCCAGACCCCTTTGAACAATCCAATTTCCATAACCAGAAAATCCTACTGTGCCAACATTACCTTGGAAATGGAATCGCTGTCCAAAATATTACTCCAAGAAGGAGGTTCTCTTCCCTCTCCAATGTGGAAAGTCCTCAATGTTTGGATCGGTTTCTTGGTCATATGTGTGGTAGTCCATTTATCTTCAGTCTCATTCATTTGATATCGGCAACTCTCATAGCATTCAATACACTGACAATGCTTACATGTTTTTGCACCCGATCTTCCGCATTACCATGTAATCATTCTGGGTGATATTTGATCTTGGAATAGCACTGGTTCAGTTTTTCTTTCCATTTACCTATTTGTCCTTCTGGATTTCTCATGACCAGTAGCCACTTCAGGGCTGCGTGATCGGTCTTGATAAGATACTTCCTTCCATATAAGTAGTTGTGGAAGTGATCGACCGCCCTGGCGATTGCTCAATGTTCCGTCTTGGTGACTCAGTAATTCTTCTATAGTATTCGATGACCTCTTCTTGGCCATCTTATACTTGTTATACACAACTCCAAATCCGCTATCACTCGCATCCGTGTCTAGTATGAACATACCTTTTTGTTCTAGAATTTTGGACTTGAGCAAAGTACTACCTTCATCTTGCAAACAGCTTTATGAATTTCGATAGATCAGTTAAAGTGGACCCGATATCTTATCGACTTATGTAGTGGAGCCGCGATATCTAGAAATATGTTCCCATAACTGGGGTTATAAGTACACAGTCCTAGTAAACTTCCCACCACGCGTTCATTATTTGGTCTCGGCCAGTTTCGAATAAAGCCTGTATTTTTTATTGATTTGTATAGCTTCTTTCTGCTGAGGCTGTGTGCCCTAAAAAATCAACTTTTTTCTGGAATAGTACAGAACATTTGTGAATATTCAGTTTGAGATTGACACTCCTTAAACATCCGAAAACTTCATTCAGGATGTACACCAAAATGAAATGATTCCACAATACGGCGGTAATAAGTACACAGGCCTAGGAAGCTTCTCACCTCGTGTTTATCTTTTGGTCTCGGCCAGTCTCGAATAGCCTGTATTTTTTATTAATTTGTTTGGATTACTTCTACTGGGACTGTGTGGCCTAAAAACCAATTTACTTCTGGAATAGAGAACATCTCTAAAGATTCCAAATTTCTTCCTATAACCATAACACATCAAGATACACCAGACAAGTTTTCCAAGTGAGTCCACGTAATATAATCTCCACCAATGTTTCTAAGGTCACCGTGGCATTACATAGACCGAAAGGCATAACAGTGAACTGATATAGTCTGCTACAAGTTGTTAATGAAGTCTTCTCCTCACCGTCTTCATGAATGCTCACAATATTCGCTATTCAAGTTCAGCGTTGAAAACCAGCCAATGTGGTTAGTGTGTTAACAATTTAGAGTAATGAGTAGCTGTCCTTCTTTGTAACGTTACAAGTGTCCTATAATATTTTCCACCTCTTGTTGTTTGGTAAATGGTAATTTTGGTGGTTGTCGAATTGGATGGGTGTCTGGACCAGGTTGGTTCGTCCTTTGGGAGACTCAAATACGTCACTTTATTCGGTTAGTAATCCCACGGTGGCTTCTCACAGGAATATCTTGTCTTGTGTTGATCAGTGCTCGTGCAAGTAATAATTCAATTGGCGATTATTTGGCTGTACTATTCCAAAGCAGTACTCAAGACGTTCTGCTAATCGATCTTCAACGATCAACTCAGATAAACCAAGTACTCTTTCAGTTCGGGCTAAACGCAATTTCATAGAACGCCCTTTTTCGGTTAGTGTTGTTAAAATTAATTCTTCCCCGCCATATTCCATGGTTTTTTGCTCACTATTAAAAGAAAATCCGTACTCATTCTTCACAACCTTTATAAAAATGAACTCGTCTTCTATATCCGCCGCGAAAACTCTTTTCGCTCATTCGTAGTCTTTCAAGGGTTATTGTGATGTCAGATACCCCTGGTATCGGTGAATTCTCACCATTCGTAGGACGAAATTGGACGTTCGTGTTTTTACACTATCTGGCCCAAGGATACCTCTGGAAACCAAATAAACTAACGCACCACTATCTATAGTGCATCTAAAGCAGTTTTCTCTTGATTCATTATTGCCAGTTTTTCTAGTATTCAACTAAACATCTACTTTATACTGTCACGTTGGGTCTTTTTCTGAAGTGGCTCTTCAATAGATATCCCTCTAATTTTCGACCTTGAAGTTTTGAATGCCGCT
Organism: Gonioctena quinquepunctata; assembly: GCA_018342105.1. Taxonomy (NCBI): domain Eukaryota; kingdom Metazoa; phylum Arthropoda; class Insecta; order Coleoptera; family Chrysomelidae; genus Gonioctena; species Gonioctena quinquepunctata. The sequence goes on along the minus strand of JAFIRS010000373.1, from coordinate 217,125 downwards.
ACCACTTCTGATGAACGAATTAAAGCTTCACTGCATTTCTTGAAGTATGTATTTTTCAGGATCCTTCATATTTCAACATCTCTCAATCTATCAATGATTATCTTCACCACCAACTATTCTTTGCAATCCTCGCGGGTCTCTGTGTAGGCAAGCTGAATAAGTCTCGGCACGTCTACTTCAAACTCCTGCAGACTTTCACTCAACTTCTGCACTCGTGTCTTCAACTGTACCAACTGTACCCGATACAGCTGTTCTTATTTATTCACAACTTTACAATATAATAATGTTTGACAATAGGGAACACGCATGTGCCCCTTTTCTAGAATATTTTGATTCGTTCATGAAGATTAAAACTCAGAAAGGTCAGCCACAAACTCATAAATTGAAAACACTTCACACAGTTACTAATATTTCTTATTATCATAGTATTTTCAATTGTTACTGAAACAGTACAATAAAAGTGAGTTGAATTCATGTGTGGGTTGAAAAAAATAGTATTGTCTATGAATATTCCTAAAACAACCACAAGTAGCGCTAGTGTTTGGGGGAAGTTATTTAAGTGAAGGTCAAATCGAGTTTCAATTGAGGAGCTTTGAAGATATAAAAAGATATTTTAACAAATGGATAAAAATGGAAAACTGAAAAACTAAAGGTGTGATTGGGTGTCCTCTTGCTCATAGAAGAGGACGAATGCTTCTCCAGTTATAAGGGATTTTGGGGATATCGGTGATACTCTGGAGTCATTATACTTGTACCATGTGCCTGCATAAGGGTGCCTACAGTAAGTGTAGTGTCCGCTATAGATTGTTCCACCTAGGTTGGACACAGCATATGAGTTGTGAAGACACGGTGTTACGTTATCTGCTGCATAATTTCTCATATCTAAACCTTCGAGAGGAAAGTCAATGGTGGCATTTAGTTTTCCCATAAATCTCCCCATCGGCGAGAATCGTGAATTACTAATATTTTGGGGAACTTATGTATAGATAATGACTTTGTGCATTTTATCATTTCCCTACAATTACAACAAGTTGGTTTTTCTTCGCCGTCCAAAATTTCTTCCCTGGTAAACCAGTCTAAACATTGTGGAAGACTGAGCTGGCCAGTATTCTGTGGAATATGAAGTGAAAGGTCCCAGAAGGGGTCAAAAGAGACAGAACAATAGCCGCATGAAATACAATTCAACGATGATTTTAGTTGACCAACAAAATTATCAACAATTTTCGAGTTATCCATTCTAAGATATCTTGACCAAGACTCTTGTGCCTTTTCATGGTCATTCAATATTTCATCGATTTCTTTCAAGGTAGGTTTGGGCTTTTCTGTCACTCTGTTTACATCTTCATGGAGACCTTCCAGTAAATATCTGAGAAATTCTTGAGCGTCCTGTTGAGCGAACCCCATGAAACGAGGTGCAAATTTTTGTATCTGGCTTTTACCACCTTATCAGACGATTCTTCCGACCAAAGATCTTTTATCACTAACGCGAATTGTTTTATCAAAGCACTTTTCATATTTGATATGCTTGTGTTAATATCCCTCATATACTTGTCTTTTCGCAGATACTCGAGCAACCATTCGGTGTTCGATAAACATTGTATAATGCTGTTCATGAAACAGGTATTTCCAATGTTTTTCAGACCATTTAAACCAGGAATTTTGGCATTTCCGTGTACTAGGGAGTTGATGGTGTTATAACTAACAGAGTTGTGCTCTCTGATACGATGATTTTTACTGGCACTGGATCTGTGTGGAAGGGAGATGACGCTGTTCGATGGAGAATTACATGGAGATATGGAAGGTCGTGTTGATTTTGACAAGTCATCATCAAGAACTGAACCAAGGGATTTATATGAACTCTCCATAGGAAAAATCGTCCTTCGAGAATTTAAAAATAATTCATTCAGTTGACGTGATGAAGAAATAGTTCCCAAAACAGAAGCGGCATTAACCCTCTGGATCGCAATGCTGATTCTTTGGATAAAAAATGAAGTTGCTCTCCTATCATTGGTCACTTCTGTTATTCGTCTTCCTATGTCTCCAATGAATTCAAAAGCATTGGGACCGAATACTCCAAAAGTCTCAACGGCAACAGGATAAAAAATATAAAGTTGTTGTAAATTTTGGTATTTTTTACTTTTAATTTTCTCCCCATTTACTGCGGCTGCTCCGGGACACTTGGAGGAAGCAACTACGTGTGAAGTGGCAACCGTGTCAACGCAGGTAAAATCCCAAACAGCTGGTTTTCCGAACTTCCATGGAATAAGTGTCATGCCGTCGGGGGGGTTACCATCGTCTCTGCTGACACCTGTAAGCTCTAGGATCGAAGGGATATTGGCTGTTGTTGATGCACGTTTCAATAAATAATTGACTGCGTGATGACGGGATTGACGACCTGCGCTGAATTTACAGCTCAAACCATGGGTTCCTTTCTCATCTACAAGAGCACCACATTTGCACGTGTGAGGGACACAAATAGAAGAACCAAGTCGTAGTCCTATGGAAATTCTGAAAGATTCATTATCTAAAAGAGACCCAAGTGAAGCGGCAGGTAAAGCATTAAGCCAAGCTCCTGAATGGTGGGAAGTAACTGCTTTGATTCGAGCCTTTTCTTTTGCGGACATAGCCGAAACAAGCAAATCCTTAGCAACCATTTCAATGAGTGGGCGATCCCAAGCTTTTTGGAACTTTTTCATTAGTTCAGGTGATTTAGAATTGGTTTTTGAAATCCACTTCTGCTCTCCTTCCACAAAGAGATGGTTGGGTACGTTTGAGAATGAATCGGGTAAGATCATATAAACTAATTGAGAAACACTACTGAAAGATGACAAATAAGTTGGAAGTTTAAGAGAGGAAGCCAAGCGTATTCCTAAACCTCCTTTGTCGACAGGTAATATTGTCTTGCATATAATTATTCGTTATTCCTTCCAATGTTTTTCGCAAAATAGAATCGAATTCCAGGAGTTGCTCTTCACTGTGCCATCTCGGGCTGCACTCATAATATATGTTAACTTTGGAATTGCCAAACAGTTTTTCAAAATGAAAAATGCAATGTGTGTTGGAATATCACTCATTCTAGAAGCAATGAGTGACAGAGCCTTCTGCTTTTCTATGAGGCATACAGGAAGTGCTTCATCAGATAGCGGAGCGCCAAGCAGAATCCAGTTGGGTTTTTCCTGGAACGTGATTCCTGGTACAAGGGAGGTGACCTTCAACAATTCGTCTGGTTTCAAAGTGCTCAAAGAAAACATTTCGCATTTATCAAAATTCAATTCTAAACCTACAGCCTTGGAAGTGGAAATGACACTGCGTATTAACAAACAATTAAAATCACAATCCAACGATTTGGTTAATTTTTTTATTGCTAGACAAAATAACGCTGGGCCCAGAGGATCTTCCTGTTGAACTCCTCTTTCAGACATGATCAGGCTATCACCGAAAGATAGGAAAGTTTCATTTTGGTAACACTGGTTAAGAAAGGGGAAGAGATTGGGGATCATATTCTTGATTTGGTCTAATAAGATGTTGCGGTGGATCGAATTGAAAGCGTTCTTGAAGTCTAATTTCAAAAATATTTTGGATGATGGGTTTGGGTGATAATTGATGAATTGTCGAGCAGCATGAGTAACAGCTTCACAACCACCAGGTGTACCGAAACCAAATTGAACAGGACGAAATAGTTTGCCCAGTCGATCCCGTACGTCTGAGCATCCAAGTTTATCAACCAAACGACGATAAAATAATCCAATTGCGATTGGTCGGATTCCACCAGTTTTCTTCTTCAGAGCACAAAGTGTAGCTCCATACAAAATAGGACAGATGTCTGGATTAACTTTACCTGCTAGCATAAAGTTACATAAGGATGTTATTGATGATAAAAGCTTATCTTTCGAAAATCCTGAACTGTGGCTCAACAAGTCTTGAATGTGAGATGGCCTGAGAGGATCCAATCCACCAGAAGATCCGACACGGAATGATTTATCTGTTTTCATTACATCAGACTCTGTAACTTGAAAGGCTTCATCGTCTGGAGCAGATATATTGCATTGGTTAGAAGCAACGAGGTGTTTTGATTGCAGTTCTAAAAGTGTTGAAGAGTCAAAATTAGCAACAGTGTCACTTGAGCTAATTATTCGAATGGCCGAAGGAATATCTCCATCTGAAATTTTGCTTACTACTCTCTTGGTTAAATTTTGGATATTTGAGAAACAGTTCTTGAATGGCGTATAAGAGGTGATTGAATTTGATGGGTTGTTAATATTTTTCTTTATCAAAGTAGCAATAGATTGATTATGTTTATGAATATCATGAGGAATGTTGAAAGTTCTATAAGCAAACATAAACAAATTTACCCAAGCTGCTATTGTGTTAGTTTTGATACACTCGTCAATAACTCTGCTTAAAGATACTGCTGCAGATATTCTTGCTGCTTTGGGTACTCTCTTAATAATGATATAATTCCTCTTGAAGTTTGACAGTTGAATTTGAATTCCTTTAATAGACTTCAAATCATCATAATTTTCAATTTCCGACTCTTTTAATAAATAGTAATCAGGATTTGATGAAGCTTGATGTTTATGCACTCGTCTAGTATGGATATTCAACCCTTTCTTGATTTTGAAAGATTTTTTACAAATAATACATAAAGTGTTTGAATCACTATTGCTCGATTTTTTTTAATTATCCTGCTGCATTTCTTCAGTTATCGGAACTATATTGAAAACATTAAGTATATTAAATTTTTCTTGGTGTCAGCACGAATAAAATCAGATGAATTGTCAAGTCTTGGCTGTCAAATTCCAATCTCATGATGATTCGAAAAGTACTTCAAAACCAGAATACCTGGATCTATCTGCCAAATCCGAACCAAGAATCTTCAAACAGCAACCTGGAGCCTCCTTGGATAATTAAATCTTTAAAACTTCACCACAAAATTGATGTTAAAACTCAGATGTAAAACATTCGACCATGTAAGGTTGTATTCCCTCCTTTTGAGGAGCACTTTTAAATTTGAAAATTTCGAATAACATTTGGGATTTGAGAAATTATTTTCACAAAATGTAATATCTGAGGACCGACCTGAGGCAAAGAAAAATTAAAATGAAATCATGCGCATTCCCTATTGATTAACTCAATTTCACTGCTAAAATACGCTGCGTACTTCAGTGGACTGACCTTTTTTCTGAGAAGCTCGCAAGACTGCCATTTATATGTTCATTAGACACCTGGTAGAATCCACTGGTTCTAGAATCATCTAGTGTTTTCTTGGCACATTCTGGAACATCGTTTTGTCAACGAGGCGAAGTTGGCGGTGACGCAAAATGCAGTGGCGTAACATCGTAACAATAACAACACTAATCTTGGATGCGTTCTACGGCGGTGGCCGGAGTCCATTCGGAAGAAAAGTCAGCTGACTAATCAAATTATAGCCGGAGTGTCATCATATATCCAATAATCATACACACCATGCAGCGTATAACCAACTCTTAACATATCAATAATTTAACTAGCCTCACTATTAATATACATAATAGAAACTAATTTTACTAACACTAATGTTAACTTTGTAATGAAAAAGTTTTAGCAAAAACTGTTTTTTTACTATGGAGGGGCAAAAACTGTTTTTCCTTGGGAGAAAAGTATTCTCCTCTCTAAAAAAATACTAACGGTCTGACATCTGGGAAAATTATTCCCGGTGCATTTGAATTCAATGCATTTCTTTTAACTGATATTTATCTACCGATATTTTTCAGGTCTTAAGAAACGATTTCCTGACGGGATGAGAACTACTCAGTACAAATATACCAGCGTAGAAGAGTATGCCCCTTACATGTCTTACGATGGACTAGTGTTGAGAATCACGAGATACAAAGATTTCGATTGTACAATTGTTAACGTTGTAGATGAGCACTACGAGAACAGACAAGATAAATTGTACAAAGCCATACAAGATGCTCATAACAATATTATAACAGATTACTTCCATTTAGGGAGAGAAGATTCTGTACTTAGTGAGTATATATGATGTTACTTGAATTTTAAAGACTTTTTTTGAGAAAGAAAGAATTAGCATTAGAATTTTTATGGAACATTTTTTATCATACATTTCGATATTGATTTTTACAGGATACAAAGTAATCATAATTAATTTAGTAGATTAGCATTATAAGGAAAGTGAAAATCTGTATATTGTAATGAGATTAATTGTAGGTAGGTTAACTTTCGAACTCTCCAACGTAGAACAATGGGACAAAAACTGTTTCGTCGCCGATATTACTTTTTGCAATAAAAGACATTGTGCTTGCTCGATAGATGGCGGCACATCAACTTAAATTTTAAATAGCATGGGGGTCAAGTGGCACATGGCTGAAAAGATAATTCAATGCTTTGTTCAACGATCTATTTTTTTAAATTTCGTTAATATGTTTTTACAATATGCATTTGACATGTCAAGTACAACAAAAAACAAAACTACTATGTAGGTTTTTTTTTTATTGAGAATAAGCAGCAAAATTGTTGTCAATTGATGAAAAAAAAATATTTCCGAACATTATGTAACATATCTGCAGGTACCCCAGCACACACTCGTGTTATTCGTTGTTTTAGTTCTCCCAAAGAATCGGACTGTGCTCATATACTTTCGATTTGACGTAACCCCATAGAAAGAAGTCACAAGGTGTGAGGTCTGGTGATCGTGCCGGCCATTCGATTGGTCCACGACGTCCAAACCATCTTATAGGGTATGCTACATCCAGATATTCTCAAACTTGATGTTGGAAGTGAGGAGGGTCTCCTCCCCGTCTTGCTAGAAAGTTTTCCTGGAATTCGTTTTCATTTTCTTCTAGTATTTGGAGTATGAGTGGATCAATCTTTTCTTGTAGCATATCCAGGTATAATTTACCGTTTACGTTTTCTTCCAGAAAGAACTGACCTACAACATGCTTTCCTAGAATTCCTGCCAAACATATTCAGTTTCTGTGGGAACTATGTATGACCTTCTCGAAAGATATGAGGATTTGTGTCACTCCATTACCGCTCATTTTGTGTATTCTCGTTTTCTTTAAAAAAAGTACTTTTATCTGAAAAACAAATATTCCTAAGGTAATGGCGCTTCTCACCCATCTTTTCCATCATAATTTCACAGAATTCCATCAGTCGGTCTGGGTCGTCTTCTATGAGTTGGTGTGACATTAACAACTTTTATGGATGAAATTTGTGTTTCTTCAAATATTTTTTTTATTGTCGATGTCGTATTTGCAACATGTGAGGTACTTTGTTGAGGTCTAACTACCATTTCGGCAATTACCGAAACTTCCGTCTTTTCCGGAAATGATTTTCGACCAGCACCACTGGCCCTATGAACACTGCCAGTTCTTTTCAACGCGTTTCCTCAAATACTTCCAAGTTATTGGATGATCAGGGAATTTTCATTAAAAATTGTCTTCGCTGCATGGTAGTTCCCACGGGCCTCACCAAAAATGTAGATTGCTTCAGTTTTCTCTTCGAGGGGACGTGCAATACTATTTCTGAATCTACCAGTACTAGATCAGAGTCTATATTATCATTATATTTGGAATTTTGATAGTAATATATTTGATCAGTCCAGGCAGTGTCATTCATTTTGAACAGTGAAGCAAAGCAATCATTCATGAGATTCACATCGGACAGTTTTTCAGTGCTCGAAGATTGAACCCTTAGCGATTTCTATACTTTGAAAAAAAGAAGCCGAATCTCTGTAACCAAAGTTTGAAGATTGTAATGTAAAACAAATTAATTATTGTAATAGAATGCCCAGACTATTCAGTGAAGAGCGGTGTGGAGTTCTTTGGACCGCCTCGCTAGTTTCAAATTTGTTTATGTTTCAAACAAAGGTTTTAAAAAATTGTAAATTCGAATGGACGCCAGAATTTTTTGTTTAATTAGAATAAAAATTCAAACTTCCTACTCAATAATAATTGCAAATCAAATAATCTTTCCTTCTGTAAATAACTACAACAATAAATCAAATACCAAACTCATATTAGTCTATTAACAAATGTACAAGAATTTTTTGTTTGCTGTGTAACAAATATTTACAATGTTTAGTTTTCACGAAGTAATGCTGAACCTGTCGGTTTATCGATGACGATGTACCTCTGATTGATTATTGTGTAGCTCGTAGCTAAACTTAGCGTAGTCGTGTGGCTCGCAATCAGAGGATACCAATAGCTGCTGGGCGACCGATCAGGTGGAATAGACCAGCATCAGCTTCTTGTCCATGGAATGATTGTTCTCAGCAATACAACATGTGAAACAATATTGTTTGTGTCATAATTTGTTCTTACTAAAACATTCAACTTCTTGAAACTTGGAATTTCTCAGTACCTACACTCTTCAACGCACGGTTGTTACAGTTGAGTCTAATCTCATTAATAGATGGTTGCTTAACATTATTTGAACATACAAATCAGCTTGTGCTGAGATTTGTGATTACTATTCAATAATAAAATTTTTGAACGTGACTATAGCTTTTTAGATTCAAATATTTCCTTATCGCACATATCATTTTATCTAGAACCCGTTACGATTGTTGAAGTTGAGTCATTAATAAGTAGACTGAAATCTTCCAACTCCTCTGGCCATGATAATATTTCTAATAATTTATTGAAGAAATGCAGCTCGTGGATTAGTGAACCTCTGAATTACCTAATCAATCTTTGTTTTGAGGAAGGAAATTTCCCAGATAACTTCAAACTGGCAATAGTTCAGCCACTTTACAAGAAAGGAGATCCGAATGATTTTGTTAACTACAGAGCAATAAGCCTGTTATGCAGTATCTCTAAATTATTTGAGATGGCAATTAGGGATCGGTTAACCAATTACTTACTTAAGTACAAACTCTTATCGTCCGACCAACATGGTTTCTGCAGTAACAAAAGTACAGAGACAGCACTATCTGAGTTCAGCGGTCGGATCATTTCAAGTATTGACAAAAAAATGTTTGCTTTGGGTATTTTCATTGATTTCTCGAAAGCTTTCGACCTAGTGGATCATCGATTAATCACTGCCAAATTAGAGAGATATGGAATAAGAGGTTTGCCTTTAACTTTAATCGAGTCAACAAATGATAAGAGTCAATAACATTTTCTCTGAGGAAATGGATGTAGAGCAAGGTGTGCCGCAAGGTTCTGTCTTAGGTCCTCTACTTTTCAACATTTTTGCTAACGATCTCATTCTCTATATTCAAAGGGTTCAGAATGTTCATGTTATCTCTATGCAGATGACACGAATATTTTGTTGTTGACAAGGATCTCAATAAGCTGAAAACTACTGCTGAAGCGCTATTTGCCAATATTGTAAAATGGTCAACAATAATAACCTACAACTGAATCATCGTAAAACAATAACTGTTCTTTTTGGTAATGGGGACCGATGAAATCAAACTTTTGAAGGTTCCAATGATGAAATAGTAAGTAGTAAATCAGTGAAACTATTGGGGTTACCTATGATAGGAAACTTCACTGGAATTGTCATATTGATTGTTTGTGTAAAAATTACAGAGTAGCTGTTATAGTCTGAAATTTATGAAGAACCACTGTAGTGAGTACACACTACTGTCATTGTACTATCAAATTTTCATTCCCATATAAAGTATGAAGTTTTGATTTGGGAAATTACATGTGAATAGAGTATTGGTACTTCAGAAATATGCGATTGGAATTCTTGCTAGTATCGATACTAGAACGAGCTGCAGAGATTATTTTAGAAAATTCACAATCCTACCTGTTGTGATCTTTTCATATACTGGAAGTTTGTACATACGTCTATAAAAATAAAAACGCGTTTTTGAATACTACTGAGAAGCATGACCATAATACACGTTTCAAAGGCCAACTACAACCTGAGAATCACCGGACTACGCTGTACCAAAAAGTTTTTTTTTTACTGGCTGTAAATTATACAACTCTCTTGATGAGCATATTAAAAGCTCCCTCAATTTAAATATTTTCAAAACTAGACTGAAACAGCATCTAGTTCAGGAGGCCTGCTACACTATAGATGAGTACTTGGTATAATTTGTGTTATGTTCGCGATATATGCAATTGATTTTATTTGTATTCAATATAGCATACTTATATATACGATTGTCTCTCTTGTTGTCTCTTGTGCATTCACGTCTTCTACCTTTTTATGATATATTGTCCGAAAAGTATGTTCCTGCAAAGATGAATTTCTCAACTTTTTATCATATATTTTAATCTATGGTATGTATTTTATTTTATTTTGTTTTGATGTTTAATTTATTTTGTTTTGATGTTTATTTGTGAGTTGTTATAAACATGCATCTGTCTTTGGTCCTTGTGATTGAATTTATATGTATATTTTATGATGAATAAATTGATTGATTGATTGATTGATTGATTGATACTGAAATTGAAGATTCAAGATTAAATTTTGATTTAGACAAAATGTATCTTTGTTCTATACAAAAAAAAGTGGGAAGTTGTTCTGATCTTACTCAGCCAAGACTATATTTTACAAAGAATAAAAATCAGAATTTAGCACAATTAAGTTTGAGTAATTTGATATACGAAAATGACTTCAATCTCAATCAGTTTCAGAGATAGTGTATGAGAATTATCTTTGACCAATCGTCAAATACTTCTTCACAAAGTTTTCTATAAGATGAAAGAATATTCCAAACTCCAAGTATTAAATATATACTATATATAAGATCGCTCCACCTAGGTCAGAAGCAAAATCACAGCTATGTGATAATTATCACCAAATCAGAAACCATACCAAAGATATATCCAAAAGACCATAAAAAATATATAATTTTCAATTATATCATACTTTTTTTTGTGATTGGCATCAAAAAATATATCCAAATGCGGTGTAAGTGATACCATGTATTTGAGAAACCCTCTTTAAGCCCCAATGAGAAACCAATCATATTAGATGAGACTGAAAACTGATATCTTAATTCATACCTGAACTCATTTGGAAAAATAAATATGGTACTGCACTGTAATCAATTATCTGATTGACCTAAATGAATATAATCGCTGTTTACTGAACAACGTGGATAGATGAATCAAGATAGCAATACTTTCTGAAGAAATATTTCACGTTCTCGTTAGAAAATATCTAAACGTGACATATTTAAAAATGGCCAAAAAGATTATTCTTACATACCTTGATATCACACTGAAGTCACTGCTTTGAAATCACTTTCGCAGAAGAAAGGAAGATGCTCTAATCAATTAGTTATTTCAACATGAACAAATTCTATATCTTTAATCAATAGCTGACAAACTTCAGAACACACGATAGCTCAATCAAAGATCTATCGGTAAGGGCCGAGAATGGCACGCTGCATCCTTTTTATTACGATCGTCCTGTCAAAATCTACGAGTTCGGTCATCTTCCTCTCAACTCCAATGACTGTTCGCCGTTAGATGGCGCTAAGATTTCCAATAGTGATTCTTAGATTGGAGTTAATAAGATAACTTGAGCTATTCCTAATTATTTTGTATCTCTGAGCATATCAATAAGAAATGTAACAGATATATCGTTCAGATCAGATGCCTCTGCTCTGAGAACAGCTGATCTGGCGCGGTTCCTCAAATGTTCGTATATTATCAATGTTCGTAGCTATTCAGATAAGGGTGTATATCTTCCTTTGATAGAACTTACTGCGTTCATGCGCTCGTTGCCACGGTGCCTTGAGTTCACTATAGTATTATATGGTGCATCTATATGGAACAATTCTATGATATTATCAGTAAGAAATGACATTTTATTATCAATGTTTTTGATAAATATAACGTCAAACCAATTAACGTTGTATATATCGACACCGAACAAATTCAAGTTGAAGTTTTTGAAGTCTATACGTTTTTGGCTTGGATTGATTAACATGATTTTTTATGGGAATATTGCAAAAAACACTATTGTGATCAGTAATATGATCAGCATTTATTGTACCAGCTTGGGAACATTGTTCACTAAGAAATATTGCAAAATTATTGGTTGCTGTAATCCATAAAATTCTTCATATTGTGAATGAATCATATGTATATTAAAGTTTTATTACCTGATGGTCAGAATGGTTTTCGTCGATGCACAGATACCAAAGCAGCGATTATAGATACAGTTACTAAACATCCAACTCAAAATTTATGAAAACAAAAATGTTGTCTAATATATCTGGTTTTGCGAAAGGCTTCCAATAGTGTAGACCATAAGATATTACTTGACAAATTATATAATATTGGAATAAGAGAAAAACTCCACATTTGGTTTCAAAATTATTTGTGTAATCGAAAACAATTTGTATGCCTCAATGATAAAGTTAGTCCAACGAAGGAAATAACTTGTGGAGTTCCCCAAGGTTCAATACTCGGTCCAGTATTATTTCTTATTTACATAAATTCTATGTCCAAATTGAATATTGCTGGTGATCAAATTATTTGCAGTCGATACAAATCTGATTTATTCTGCTGAAAATTTCACTGAGATTCCAACCTCCATGAAAATGACTTGAACCTAATATCATTTTGACTACAACATAAATTATCCTTAAATTATAAAAAATCATCTTATATTTATAGGTATTTGCAATCGACACCCGAATTTGGTTATTAATCCTTTGACTTTTGAACAAGAAAACCTTGTCCAAAACTTTTAGGAATATATATATATATAGAAAAATTATCATGAGAAAAACATATTGAAAAGTTAAGACATAAACTCTCTCCACTAATAGGATTATCGTTCAAAATATGGTATTATATTCCTCGTAAATGTCTTCTGAACATTTACCATTGTTTAATTACATACTTACAATATTTAGTGCCGATTTGGGGTTCAGCAAATAATTCAGTAATTAGACCATTAAAAAAATTACAAAACATGACAATCAAATGTATTTTCAGATTGAATCATTTGGAACCTACCAAATTTTATATAAACCCAATAATCTTTTAGATATTAATGAATTATAAAAATTCAAAATTTGTAAATTTATTCATTTGGTAAAAAACAATATAAAATTTTCCAATTTAAATTTTTTGGAAGTTAATGACGTACATCAACATGATACTCGACAACTCCATTCCCTGCGATCTTTGAACATGAGAACAAGCTTTGGCCAAAAATCAATCTTACATAATGGTGTTAAATGTATTTAACTCCCTTCCCCAAAATCTCAAAGACATCAAAGAAGATCGTATATTTAAAAAACATTTAAAAATATATTTTTTCAAATGAATAAATATTGTTTCATTAAATACATATTTTCACAATTGAATTAATATTTGATCATATAATTTTTTTTCAAATTCAACCATTTCATTATTTTTAGCTTAGATTAGTTAATAAATTTAATTTTCATTTGTATTTGTGACCATCCCTATCATAAACTGTAATAGTTTATTGGGATGACAATCAAAGATGATGATGATAAAAAAATTGTTCTTCGACGCAATTTCGCAGATATTAAAATTGGTTTTTATGTTCCAGAACACGTGTATTACAAGAATCAAGATGCGGTGGATGCTGAAAGAACTATTTTTTTCAATTCCGAAGCCAGATTTGATGCATTGTGTGAAATCAATGTTGAAAAAAATAGAATAACGGAGAAATACAAGAAGAGGGATGATAGGTAACATAAGTTACATAATTTTTGATTTTTTTTGTACTATACAAAATCATTTTTATATTTATTATTCAATATTTAAACATTCTAGTTTATTTTTTTTTTCAAGATTTTTTTTATTGATTTAAAATATCTAATTTAATCAATTTTCTAACCTGTTTATAAATATCAATTGATTTCGAGCACATTTGACAGATAGTCGACATTGGAGGTAAAACAATCTCACTTTTCCGATTTGTTTATGTAGGAGAGTTGAACATTTTTACCGATTTCAAAAAGAATTCAGTAGTTGGATTACATATGTTATTGTTTAATTCGTAGATGCCTTCATATTGTGCTGTTGTGAAATGCAAGAAAATGTTTTCTATTTATACCGGTCCCGGTGAACATCATCTAAACTGGAATAATATTTTGTCAGGTCCATTGTCACAATATTTCACTCGAAACACAATAAAAACAGTAGAAATTTCGAATGAACGTTCTTTAACAAGCGGAAATGTGAAGTTGTTTTACCTCCAATGTCGACCATCTGTCAAATGTGCACGAGATGTATAATCACATAGGTTAGAAAATATTTATTTTTATTTATTCCTGTTCCGTAATTGTGACGTAGTTTTACAACAGCAAATCAATCATATTTCATAAAAGTATACGACATTCAAAAAAATAGTTTCCTTACTGTTATTATTTTATATTTTTCAAATGATATTTGTTGAATGAAATACCATTATTCATAGAAAACTGAGGTAAAATTTGAATAAGAAATTGAATGTTCATGATAAGTAAAATAAAGAACACAAACTCTGCTTTGCAAATTTTCTCTCATCTTTAACTCATGGTAATTAATATTTAAAAAACCTGAATCTGAATCAGTTTTTGAATGGAGTGTTTTGGAGAGAACACTATCAGGGCAACTTTATATCCATTGTGCAATTCAATTTGTTTTATGATGTTCTTTTTTAAATTATTTTCTAAAAGTAAAAATTTACTAATCTATGAATCATGCTATTATAAGCTGCATGTTGGTAGGGAGGATTTGTTCTAAATTGAAAAATCATCGTTTTTGTTTAGTTCGGATATTGTCAAGTCCAAGAAATTGATTGAGTTTTCTGATTCTATTTGGATAGTGAATTTTATGTTTTTGTGAATTTTGTTGAGGTTAATCATAAAAATTTCGAATTCGACAACAACATTTATTCTTCTCGAAATTTGTATGGATAACTTAGAGAATTCGATTCATTTTTTGTATGGTATCGATATGTGGATGACATTTTGTTATGTTTCATTGGTACCAAAAGACAATTGGATACCTTTCATGAATATATCAACAAAATTCACAAAAACATAAAATTCACTATCCATATAGAATCAGAAAACTCAATCAATTTCTTGGACTCGACAATAATAATCAAACTAAACAAAAAACATGATTTTTCAATTTTCCACAAATATAATAGCATGATTCATAGATCACTACATGTTTCCCTTTCAGAAGAGAATTTCAAAAAAGAATTCCATAAAACAAATTGCATTGCACAATGGATATAAAGTTGACCTGATAACCAAACCAAATAACTCCAATCAAAAACTATGCGCGAAGTTTTTCCTACCAACAAAAACTCTAAACAAAATTATAGAACACTTACATATTGTAGACAGACTACGGAAATAATAGGTTCATTTCTAAATACACAAGAATTGAAGATTTCCTATAGAACAAATAATACGTTGGGTAGATTTATCAAAAATAATAAAGGCAGAATTTCGAAATCCGAAAAATCGGGAGTATATAGATTGAGTTGTGGAACTTGTCATAAGATAGATATTGGCCAAACTGGTAGAACATTTAAAGATAGGACCCGTGAACATCATCTAAGTTATGTAAAAATTAAAACAAATTCAACATATTCCAATCACCTTTTAGAAGAAAACCATTTTTAATGATGATTTTGAAATTTTACATGTAGAAATTAAAGACATTAAACTGAATCAGTTGGAAGCATTAAAAATTCAAACATATTACTCAACGACCAACTTGATTTGAACAATTCACCACTTTTGAATTTGTTTTCGTAGAAATAGATCAAACTAGAACTTTCTTATCATTATTATTAGAGGTAATTAGACCGATAATGGTCTTAGGTAATATATAACTATTTGTCATTGTATTATTTGGTTTATTGTACATTCACCTGAAGAAACTACTGTGTTAGCGGAACATGTTGTCAATTTAAATAAAAATTCTGTGGAAATCTAATTGTGTGTTGTGATTTAAAAAAATAACATAAATCTTCAATAGTAAATTTCATAATGTTTGATACAGTTGTATTCGGAGAAATGTAAATAACTTCGATAATCAAAGGTTGATCATGTACGTTGATACACCGAACAACAGCAAAGTTATATTTTTCATTATAATTAGTTTGAAGTTATATTTGTATGAAAATTTTGAAAATGTTAATATACGTGTTTATTAAAAACTGTTTATTTTATCCAACCCTATTCCATTAATTGAGAGAAATGACTTAAGAAGATGTGAAATTTAAGCTATTCTATTTTGACTTCATAAGAAAAATTAGAAGGCCGATCAAATAAATAAAAACTTAGCGTTTCTTGGGCGACAAGACAGCATTAGATGATTGATTTTTTCGTCTATTATTATTTATAAAATGCTATTGTGATTCAGCCATTTCAATACAACGTAGTAATAATAATAATAATAACAATACTTTATTTCCACTTAGACAAATTTACATTGTATGGGGAATTGTCAATACATCAGAATAAAAAAAAGAATAGAATTAGAAGTAAGGAAAAATAGTGATTAAAGATTTCAAGACAATTAAAATCTGTTGAAATGTTCTATCATGGTAAAATAATATCAATACAATTAAAAATCAGTTAAAATATTATGTCAGTGTATAGCAACATTTTTCCAATAAATGGTCCTTTATTGCTTCTTTGAACACAGACAGCTGTTCTATATCCTTTAGGTATTCCGGTAGTTTGTTGAATATTCTTGGACCAATGTGCATATGAAGTTACTCTCACTTTGGAAATTCTCATTTATTGTAAAGGATGATCTGTTTTTGAATACATACACAAATAGTTCAAATATATAAATAGATGTTAATGTTAAAATTGTATATTCTTTGAATAGTTCTCTGCAAGTTTCTCTAGATGAAATATTTGCAATGCATCGTAATATTCGCTTTTGTGCAATAAATGCATTTTGAGTTTGGGTTGAACCACCCCAGAAACAGATACCATATCTCAATCTGGATTCCACTTGAGCAAAGTAGATTTTGATCAACTGACCTCCAGTTAAAACTGATCGTTTTTTTTTCAAACTTATTTATATTCATAATTAAAAAAAATACATAGCAAAACTAAAATTTATAAGCTAAAATTGTTTATAAATATACGTTAGATAAAAAATTACATAAGTTGTATGGTCATAGTTATATTAGTTTATAAGATATTTAGACATAAAAGTAGAAAACAGTTTTGGCTTAATTTGTTGTTTAATCAATAAAGAATAAATAAGCCTTGAATTTTTTCCTTGTATCTTCATTAGTTAAAAAGTTATAATAAAATTAAACATAAAAAACCCGGTCAGAGTGGTGAAATGAAAGAGAACAGAAAATTTAAAGTTCAATAAAAAATATAAATATTTTTTTTTCTAAGAATAATACATGGTTGTTTTTGTTTTTTTGAGTAGAAAAAGAAAAAAATGCAAAGAGATAATTTATTTGTTTATAACAAATTGTTTAAAAATTTAAATTTTTTTTTTAACCAATAAATAATGATTTAAAAAAAAGGTTCCTTAATTTTCATAAAAAGTGGTAAAAAAAATGTTATATAACAAATGCGTTTTTAAGAAATAAAATTATTTTTTTAAGAAACGGTTTTTTTTTTGAAAAATCATAATTATTATCAAAGATTATGTTTTAAAAAAAATTCAATTATCTCATAAACAACGCATTTGTTTATAACAATTTTTTATTTTTTTTTATAAGAAAACGGATAGTAATAATATTATACAAAAAAAGTTTTTTTCAATGTTTATTGAAGCTTAATAATTTTTCACCTTAGTAAATTGTTAATAACAAAACGAAAATTAACAATTTTTCAATTTTTCTAACGGGAATCTATTCTTAGACCTTTGAAAAATAGCTCCACGAAAGGAAAACATTCTCAGATTAATAGTTTAACAATTATCGCACTTGCAATGTTAATGTTCGTGCTACAAAAAATTGTTAATTAACTAATGGATAACATATTGAAAAATTGCGATGAAAATTTTTGGACCACGGATTATTGTTCATTGATCTATCCTGCAAGCGCCTGAATTTTTTCAATGTTAAATTTTCATATTTAATAAGTTTAAATAATATTTATTCATTAAAGGTCCGAAGGGGGCGTGGCTTGCGCAAGCCCGCGTTTTTGGGCGTATTTTCAACCCTCTGGGAAAATTATAAATATTGGTCCTACAGTTCCGAAAGTTGAAACTTTTCCTCAGGAAATTTTCTCTTTTTTTTGCATTTTTTTTCAAATTTGAATTATCTCGAATAGTTTTTGAGATATTGGCGAAAAGCCAAATCCCCCTTTTTTTCACTTATTTGTTTATAACTATTGCAATTTTTGCGAGCGGCCTTAGCATTTTCTCAAAAAATATCTACATGCCATTCCGAATCGAATGACACCTCAATCATAATTTTCGGAGAATGCGAAAAAATTTTGACCTAAAAAGCACTTGTTAACTAGACTATAATAGCAATGGAGAACAAGGCCGCATCAAGCCTGGATTCAACCGAATATTTTTTGCAAAAACTGAGGCTAGGAAAGAGCCAAATTTTTTTTTTTATTTTGTTGTCTGTAGAATAGTTATTAGGTTTCAGTATATAGGTCCGATCTTGATACATATAATAAATCATTTAATTTTTATCTACTTCATTTTATTGCGCAATACCTATACTTATTATCATATCATTAATTATAATCTACTTATTATTATTTAATTTTTCAATATCATCCACTAACACAAACTACGTTACATAACTAACTTTGCTTTGCTATGCCCTGCAGTGGGCGATAAAGAACTGATGATGAAGTAGCTTTGCATATTTTAAAACTTATTTATAATCTTCACTAAATCGCAATAAAGTGTGAGGTCATAATATTTTGGGTCCGCTGCACGTTATTCATATAAATAATACAGACTTCCATTACGCTCACGTCATCCGAAGCATTCAGTTGTCCCTTAGTCGCACCAAAAGAAGTTTTACTTTAATGCTAAAATATTGTTAAAAATGAGATTTTAGGAAGAGTGGTTATTTGTGAAATTTTACATTCAACCGATGTGATTGCAATTTTTGCATAATAATCCACAATACATAGAGAAAGTTCTTAGCTTATTTTTATGTACGGGCGGGTCAGAAGTATGCGATCGTCTTCAAAAAGGGAGATTATCTATTCAACCTGTATGTTTATGTATATTACGAGAATTATAATTTAAGAAAATAAAAAACCGACCTAAAAAAATTTAAAATGCACAAAATAGTGTTTTTGAAGTCGCTGCGTTTATCTGTATGCTAATTGTTACCTTGAACTGTATGCTAATTGTTATATTACAAAAACGTACAACCTATGTAACATATTCAACTATTTGGATACTGACAGAATGAAATTGAAATTGTTAATTTAATATCTGCCTTATGCAGAAGCATATTTCACGAAATAATATTGTTTGGCGCGACCTTTTCCAACGTTCGTGCAATATCGAGTCGCTGACTCCTGCTTTTTCGAAAATCATCGTGTTGATTCGGAAGTTTCACTTATCCATCTCTGAATGAATAGTTGTTCTAATTGGGTACGTGAATATTAAATTCTGAGATGTATTGTATAGCCACTATTCACGGGCCTCTGATATTCTATTTTTTGTCAACAATCTTATTTATCTAAAATATACAGTTCAATTAATTCCATAATATTTTATAATCAAGTAGGTTATGATAGGTTATAACAATCTGTACATGATCATACTAAAAGAATAAATGAAAATGGAGATTATATATAGGAGTGTAAATATGAATGAGCGGTAAATAGACGGGTTGCTGTTAACTGCGGTCAGATGTCGGCAGCGGCACACCGATGTCGGTAAATAATAGGAATAATATCAGTTTTGCCGCTTTGGCTGAACATACGCATATTTATTATGGATTTTTGAATTTAGCCAGAAATTACCCTTAAAGATTTGCGATAATCGCCCGATGTCGTTTTGACACAGTATGTGGCATTACGCGCCGCTCCGCTGCGACCTCTGTAATGAAAATGCAACATTGGCATTACTGAATACCACGTTGGCAGTTGGCCCTACTGCTGATTTCGTGTAGGATGTCAAATCGCGTATTTTCTAGTTTGCCTGATCATTGTCATTGTGGTGTATGGTCATGAAAAATAATCACAGTGGCGAAATTTTTTTCAGATTTGTGTGTTGTCATTCTATCTATTCGGTGAATTATTTTTCCAGGCCAGTTTGAAATGTAATATCTGGGAAAACATTCGAGATACAATAAAAATGGTTGAAATGGAGAAAAAGTTGTCTGTTTAGGTAAATAGGAACAATCTGGCTCTACAGTTTCAGGAATCCTCTTAATTAGTGGCTTCAGAGAGTGAAAACAGTGAATTGTATATATCTAGTTCATGAATCAGTCGATTCTGAATGTTTGGTGAATTTATTGTGTATAATAATGACCTATCTTCATTGAAATTTCACTGTTTTCGAAGATGTAATGCTAGATTATTCTTAGGCGCTTATATGGGCCATTTTGTTTCCATTGAAACCGTCTTCATGCTCATTGCCTTCCAAGATACTCTATACTTCCATGTACTGTATTTTGAATTGGACGCCCCTGTATATTTGCATGGATCATTGATGAAATCCCAACAGTGAAATGACGCGGTTGATTAGTAGGATACCCGCAATCGCACCATAATCTGTACCATGCAATATCAGTTCATCTTAACTCTGTCTATCCGCTGAAGTCCCGCTATGTATTAAAGCGGGTGGTAGTCTGGAGGCCTACTGGTGGCCGTCGCGACATGAGCTAGCCGGACCGACGACGTATCATGATTATGGCCCGCTCATGTTGTCTGTCGGCTGTTTTGAAAGTGCCTCTAGAGGCCCGCGCCTAACATGTTTGCTGGGATCTTTTTTAGATTATAAATTTTGAAAATCAACTTGGATTTTGGAGTTCGTATTATGATTAAGTATCTATTTTTTGCTCTGAAAGATCAATTTTCAAGCCCTGTTCATTGTGTCGAAAGCTCCCAATATATTCAACCTTAACTGCATATTTTACTTTACCGCACTAGTGCGCAAAGTATGCTATCACTGTAGAGTTTTAACTTCATTATACTATCGTAGTAATAAGTAGTTATTCAATTTTGATATGCATAACTTAGTAGGTACGATTGAATTTTTATATTTCTCTCAAATTGAACTTTCGAAGCAGGAGTTGCAAAAAATAATGTATGCTACTTGTGGACTGAGGAGCGAATATGACAATCGTGATCACAATATTCGCTTTGAGGTTTATTACATTTATATGAGAACGAGTATGGTAGATGACGCTACGAAAATAACTCGCCTCATAATCCACTTGTTGCACAAACTACTATTAATCGAACGTTTGTAACGAAGTTACTATTTTCCGTTTTGTAAAAAACCAAAAGCTCAAAGTAAAATAAAAAAAATTCATCTCCGTCAATAAAAATCGTAGAAACACCGTTCAAGTTAGGTTTAAACCCGCGAATTAAACTCAATATACCAGTGTATTAATCTGGCTATGGACTTTTGTAAGTGGCGCCGCAGTGGCGGAATGGGGCGAATTACTCCACATAGCGCAAATTATCCGTATTTGCCGCATTGATAAATGGAGTGTTTTTAAAATGTTCGCGGACAGAGCGGCATATCCCGCGCTATGTGCAGGGACAAGACGGGATATGCCGACCGATTTCTAATTATATTCTGGGTTCACCGCGGCGGTTGACGGCAGTACTGCGTATGATTTCTATGCGACGGATGCTTACTGACCCAGGAGAAAACATAATATTTCGTGAAATATAATAATACTTTTTTGATCAACAAATATTTTATATTTTTGGTAGTGGCTTTTTTTGAGCCCCCCGTTTCCACCTTCTGTCCGCGAACGTGTTGAAGTGCAATAGTTTGAATTTGTTTGTTAAAAACGTAAAAAGTGCGGTTGCGTTGTGATTCGGCATATATAACCTTTGAATCAAATTGAGCCTCGGTTTCGGAAATTGCCCTTGTAATCATTAAAATGCATATTGAGACGAGTAGTCTGCGAACCGCGTTTAAACGACTGAACACGTGCACAGCGGATACGTATTTCGCATGTTATCGAAGTGTTTACATGTTATTTATTGTCAAGTTGAAAAGTGTTCAATATTCGTGATGGATCGAGTGGTTACAACTGGGTTTTTACCCATTTCAAGCCACATAGTTTTCCAGAATCAGTCATGTGTGGCAGGTGCGAGAAGTAAAAAAAAATATATTATTCCAGCATACATGCGAAGGTGATTAGCCAAGCATCAGCGACAACAAATCAGTACTCTGTCAAATTAGAGGTGAATGAATATTTTCACAAACATTCCATAAAACCCAATCAAAACTCACATGTCTGATGTAGGAGTAAATTACAGCGGTAAATGGGGATGAATGATATTGTCTGGACCAGTTTGTCCGATACCGCCACTGCGGCGCTGCACGTTAAACTCCTTCCTTATGCTCCAAGGATAACACAACGCCTAAAACGCCGCGCCGCGGCGAGAAATAATAGCAAGAGATCGCACGCCGTATCAGAACGCGACAGGTCGACAAAATGTACCAGCGAAACGAATTGCGGATCAGTTCGACACCTGCAATCGAATATTACATATATATATATATATATATATATATATATATATATATATATATATATATATATTTGTGAAAATTTCTTGAACCATGTAAATGTATCATAGGGGTATTTTCTTGGGGATTGGTTCTGTATAAATATAAAAATAAAACCCAGTATAGAATCTGTGTTTTTTAATTTTTTACGACGTTTCTCCTGGAAGCCTCCAGGCTTTTTCAAGTCTTTCTATAACACAGATTCCAACAGGTAGACAATAAATTGACCAAATAGGCCATCATGATTGGAACGTTTCTTTTTTTTTGTTATTCTTTGATATTCACTTGTAGTTTGGTTTATCTTTTTAACAATGACCATGCGCCGCTTGGATTTAGGAAAATTATAAAAAGGTAACATAACCCCACCACTTTACATCTTTAAAATGTATTTATATTGTTTAAATTCTATTATAGACTTGAAAAAGCCTGGAGGCTTCCAGGAGAAACGTCAATTTTCCTAAATCCAAGCGGCGCATGGTCATTGTTAAAAAGATAAACCAAACTACAAGTGAATACTCAAAGATAACACAAAAATATGCAAAATGAAACGTTCCAATCATGATGGCCTATTTGGTCAATTTATTGTCTACCTGTTGGAATCTGTGTTATAAAAAGACTTGAAAAAGCCTGGAGGCTTCCAGGAGAAACGTCGTAAAAAAATAAAAAACACAGATTCTATACTGGGTTTTATTTTTATATCCATACAGAACCAATCCCCAAGAAAATACCCCTATGATACATTTACTTGGTTCAAGAAAATTTCACAAAATATATATATATATATATATATATATATATATACATTTACTTGGTTCAAGAAAATTTCACAAAATATATATATATATATATATATATATATATAATATTCGATTGCAGGTGTCGAACTGATCCGCAATTCGTTTCGCTGGTACATTTTATCGACCTGTCGCGTTCTGATACGGCGTGCGATCTCTTGGTGTTATTTCTCGCCGCGGCGTTTTAGGCGTTGTGTTATCCTTGGACCATAAGGAAGGAGTTTAACGTGCAGCGCCGCAGTGGCGGTATCGGACAAACTGGTCCAGATAGTATCATTCATCCCCATTTACCGCTGCGATAAAAAGGGTGTCTACAAAGAGTACAAAGTGCGATAGTTTAAATTTTTTTGTTGCAAACGTCAGAACGGCATTTGTATTGTGATTCGGCGGGTAAAAGCTTCGTATATAAATAAAATTTAAACAATATAAATACATTTTAAAGATGTAAAGTGGTGGGGTTATGTTACCTTCTTATAATTTTCCTAAATCCAAGCGGCGCATGGTCATTGTTAAAAAGATAAACCAAACTACAAGTGAATACTCAAAGAATAACACAAAAATGTGCAAAATGAAACGTTCCAATCATGATGGCCTATTTGGTCAATTTATTGTCTACCTGTTGGAATCTGTGTTATAAAAAGACTTGAAAACGCCTGGAGGCTTCCAGGAGAAACGTCGTAAAAAATTAAAAAACACAGATTCTATACTGGGTTTTATTTTTATATTTATACAGAACCAATCCTCAAGAAAATACCCCTATGATATATATATTTATATATATATATATATATATATATATATATAATTCCTACGAAATATATATATATATATATATAAATATATTCATTTGAAGGAAGTAGCAAATCCTCAAAGTGGAGTTTCGGTATAATGAAGTTCAGTAAAAACTCAAAGTCGTCTCCACAATATATATTTAAAACCCCAGAGTAGAAGTAGGGTGTTGTCAAGGCAGCTTTTTTGCAATCAATTGTCAAAAAGTTGCATCAAAACATAAATCAATAACATGTTTTCGAGCATAGTAATGCTCATCTTCAGTTGAAATGAACAATAAAACCATTATTAACATGGGGTACAAACAAGTAAATGAATTAGGTAAGGCGTAAAATGATGGCATCGAGTTGCGCGGTGATATTCTGATAATTTTTTTGAAGTAATTTAATGATGTTCGTTGATTGTACGTTTGGCGCCGACTCAAAATTAGTTACTTACTTTAGTTCAGGAGCTTAGTTACTGAGACTAAGAATGTTTATTTTATTTTTTAATTTTCAGTTCCGTATTTCGTCGGTTTAATTTTTTGTTAAAAAGTTTTTTGATTTAGTCTAACCTCCTGTTCATTTCAACTGAACATGAGCATTACTGCGCTCAAAACATGTTATTGATTTATGTTTTGATGCAACTTTTTGACAATTGATTTCAAAAAAGCTGGCTTGACAACACCCTACTTCTACTCTGGGGTTTTAAATATATATTGTGGGGACGACTTTTGTGTTTTTACTGAACTTCATTATATATATATATATATATATATATATATATATATATATATATATATATATATATATATATATATATATTATATATATATATATATATATATATATATTTATATATAGATATACCAGAGGACCCAAAATGGTACCTTGAGGGACTCCGCAAGTTAAAAATTTGGGTTCCTATTCGATAATCAATTCTTTAGAAGAAGTTGGGCATTGTCACTCAAGCCAATGTTTCGGAATCACTAACAAAATGGTATTAAAAGCTCTTGAGTAATCGAGGAGAACCAAAACTGCCATATTACCGCTATCCTGAGATTTGAATGTCATCATCAGTAACTTTGAGTAGAGCTGCGACGCAACTACGATTTTTTCTAAAACCCGATTGAGTGGTCAGGCAAGATTGAGAATTCATCCAGATGATGTCGTAGTCGTTTTTCTATGATTGTTTCAAGCACATTCGATAAATACACCCATTATGCGAATAGGTCGAAGATCTTTGTAATTCTGCCGTAGATCTTTTTTGAGAAAGGGACTGACATTGGATAGTAGCCATTGATTAGGAAATTTGTTCTCCAACAGACAACAGACATGAGACAATAATATAGGTCATGAATGTCATGATATTAATTATGAATGGACAACAGTATATAATTAATTTTGTATTGCGACCGTCCACCTGGGTCGCATTAGATTTCATTGAGTATACTCATATCACTAATTTCATCACTTGTTGTTTAGAATTATTTAGTAGTTCTGTTTGCAAGTAAAATCAAGTTATTCTGGATCATTCAGGACGGTGGGTGTAGTGAAGTGGTTATTGCGATTGGATTGTGGCATTTTTATATTTTTAAGAGCTTTGTCCCTTTCACGCATAGCAATATATTTATTTGACCTGCAGTAAACACTTGTTAAAAATGTGTAACGTGGTTAATTATTATATTCAATGAGTTTTTTAATATATCCAGGTTGTTTATGATCATAACATATAATGTGTTTCATTAAATTTGAGCTCAAATGATCAAAATCTAAATTGTTCTTCAGTACAGATGTGATGCCATTGACAACTAGAACTATGTCATCAACATAAGGAATTATTCCTCCTGAAATGTTCGTTTCCAATATGTCATTGAAATATATCAAAAATAAATGGGGACCTAGAACGGTTCCTTGGGAATTTTCACAAGTTATCTAAGAAATATAATATTTCAACAAGCATTCTAAGCATTTTCTTCGAATACCATCAATTGATCATTTTCTCATAGAAAACTTTTCTTTTCAACTCATAAATATTCTAATGTTTTTTTTATTTTGGTCCAACTTCTTATATCATGTGTTACTTTGAAAATTACGTCACCTATTGCTAAATTAATTTTGTGGAGAATAATTAATTTCTTCCTATTGATTTCAAAGAAATCGTAGTGTTTTTGAGATATATCCAATCATTTAGCTACAGAATATTTAGTGAAATTGGTCTATAATTATTACTGTATGTATCATCCCCTTTGTGAATTGAAACTTCAGAAGATATTTTCAATACTTTAGGGAAAACACCAAAAGTAATGCTCTGATTAAATAATGTTAATATACTTGTGAGATCTGCGAAAGAATATTCTTGAAGATTGTATTAGGTATTTGATCTAGTTTAGGATAAAACTCATTTTTCAAATGATCAATGGGATACTTGCAAAAACAAATGAGGATTCTGGAAAAATTATTCATTCACAAAATACTTCCTTTCAGGTTATATTTCAGACAAGTAACCTATGAGACCAAAGGAAATAAAGGGAAAACCACTTCAACTCTGGGAGGAGTCAGGAGACCAATTCTGGTAAGATTTCGAATGTTTTACATACAAACAGAAATATACACTAAACAGAAAACATTACCAATACTAATATTATAAATAAACAGAGAGTTTGTTAAAACGAAACTGATGTTTTCAGTAACTAATGGAACTATTGTATTCATGTTTAACTATTTGAATGCTAATTTAATACCATCGGTCAAATGCTATAGTTTATTAAGATATGCTCTCACCTGTAAACAGTTAATTTTCATTGCTTTTGTCCACAGAAATAGAAGGAAAATATTATAATCTAAAAGGGATATCCGACTGTGAATCAACTCGTAAAAATTCCAATGAATGAGTTCGCTCCCGGTGCATTTTCTAGGAAAGCTGGATATTGAGTTTGGGGGAGGTCCCTATATAATCTTATGAATGCAGTCAATGTATTAACAAATCAAAATGAATTGTTTTTACTAAAAAATGACTCAGTGGCAAATTCTCTTCTCGTGTAACTCTAATCTGATTTTTACTATTATGGACTTCAAAATGGGTATTATGTCCCTTTGGTTTTCTTTTTGCTGCCAAATAAACTAGCTAATACTTATGCTACTGCATTCAAATGTATAAAATATCAATGTTTGAAAATTAACATCATCTTTGACCCTGAAATTATCTACGCCGATTTCAAAAAAGCTATCTACTTTGCTGCACATCAAGTCTTTCCTTCTTTGTTGAAAGGATGTAAATTTCATCTTGGGCAGTCATGGAGAGTCTTAAGAAAAATAATCAGTAGAGGATGGCAATAAAGTAACGCACAAAATTCATAAAATCCTCAATGATAAAAAATTTGAAAATCCACAAAAATAGCCAGTATACAGTGAGCCCATAAAGTCTGGTATAAAATTAATAATTTAATTAGTCATATTATAAAGTGATAAAATCGGTTGCAAAACAATTTTTTTCGAACATATTTTAACGATTTTTTTAAATGGACGTAAAATAGGTTTTTGAAAAAGCAGCAGATTTTTCCATTTTTTTATTTGTGTATTTTTTTGTGAAAATATTGTTAATAATGTGGGAGTTCGCGGATTATTTGGTAGAACCTTCACCTACTGAATCAGTAATATCCAAAAACAATGAACAAACAACCGAACCTATCGAAATAGCCAACAACTTCAATGCATATTTTATTTCGGTTGGAAATGATTTGTCAAAAAAATCACTAGATACTTACGATATTCAGAAAAAAAGTGATGTGCAACCACTCATTATTCCTACACCCTGCAACGGAAAATGAAATAAACGAAATTATCTCTCAACTGAAAAACAAGAAAGCTCCCGGGATTGATAATCTGGAAGCAGAAACCCTCAAACTTGTTTCCAGATACATAGCACAACCACTTACCTTTATAGTCAACAAATCACTGGAACAGGGATATTTTCCATTATCTTTCAAAATGGCAGTGGTCACACCAATCCATAAAAATGGCGACAAGAGTGATGTTATAAGTTTTCCCAATATCATTTGCAGAAGCATAAAAAAGTCTTGCGGCGAAATCCTGTGAGCAGCAGTGGTGGAGATATCTAATTTTATTTAGATATTTTAAGATTTTAAAAATACTTCATAAATAATGGAAAATGAAAAAAAATTAAAGACAAGCTTTTATTTATACAAATACATTAAGAAAGAAAAATAATTTCTTTCATTGTTTGATGTAGGTTATTATTATATCCTAAAACGTATTTCGATCGGCACACACCAAGACCATAGACGCTACTGGTTTCTAATCTTCCAGAGCTATTAAAACACAAATATAACGCGTAATTTATGACCTCCCATCGTAGACACACCTGCCACCAACATCGATGTCCGACTCGATTGGCCCAGACGAATCGGGTGTACGATAGACAGCCGCCACTCGAGTCCACGTTGACTATCGGCTCTTTTGATCTACCGTTTGCCGACGGAAAATGTTTACGAGTAGCATACAGATTATTTTTCGTTCTGTTTCTTCGCATATACGCTCGTGTTAGCGAAGTGAGTTTTCATTTGCTCCCTATAGAAACAGCTTCTGCAATTGATATTGGATGGATAGCAACATAGGCCTATTTCGCTAATAACTTGCCTAGCAGAAATTTTGGAAAAGGTTATCCAAAGAAGAATGAATAAGTTTCTTGAAAAACACCATTTAATGTCAGATTCACAGTCTGGTTTCAGAGAAAATATGTCTACGCAGAATCCAATTAAAATATTGACACAAAAAATATATCAATCCTTGGATGAATCGACACCATCAATTGGTGTCTTTATAGATCTGGGAAAAGCCTTCGACGCCGTAGATCATACTATAGTGCTTGAAACCCTTGAAGATATAGGAATAAGAGGTATACCACACGATCTTTTCACAAACTATTTGTTGAATAGAAAACAAATTGTTAAAATAGGTGACAAAGTGAGTGAAGAAAAAACCGTATCGTGTGGTGTGCCTTATTCAATATTTATCAATATTTTTCTCCTGAATACTTACTCCAAAATTATTAGTTATGCTGATGACACGGTCTTGGTCTGCAAAGATGATGACTGGTTTAAGCTGAAATTGAAATTAGAACAGGATTTGAGTCAGATAAAGATGTGGTTCGATTATAGGCTGTTATCAATAAATTTTGAAAAAACATTCAGTAGCTATGATATAGCCCTGCCTGAATATGATATTGCTAGATAGTCACCTTGGATGGGACCAACATATTAATTACTTGGTGAAAAATTACGATATATTCTGTATAAATTCAAAAGTATAACCAACATCCCCAAATTCGAATAAAAAATAATGATATACAAAAGTTTAGTTCAATCACATCTAAATTATGGCATAATTGGCTGGGGTGGAGTCTCCAAAACCCATCTACATTCCCTTGAGGTAATGCAAAAACGTTTTCTCAGATGCATTCTGCATAGAGACTATATCTACCCAAGCGACCTCCTACACGCAGAATTCGAGATATTCGACCCAAGACAGCTGTTCTTTATCAGTATAACCACAGTCCAATACATACACAGACATGAATTGATCATCTCAGACCATAAATATAACACCCGTCACAAAAAAGATATAGTGATACCAGTCATGCAAAAGTCAGGGGGTCAAAAAAATTATCTATACTTAGGCCCAAAATTCTTTAGCCCATTACCGATAAACCTGAAATGTGAGGCAACCCCAAAAATGTTCAAACAAAATCTCAAACAATATATCAAACTTATACTCCGTGCAGAAATAACTGCAAAGACAGAGCATTAACTATAGAATTTCCCATGCTCCTATGTGCTACATTTCCAAATATATCTCCCTATAGATATTTTCACATAATATCTCACCCCAATCAAACCTTTCAATACCACGTTGCCTGTTCTTACCTTTATTCATAATTAAAGGATTATCCGTCGCTACTTATGCCTCTTCAACAAATGAGGCAGTATTTTTTAATACCGAAAGTTCTGCGTCATGTATGTTTCATCTTGATATAAAGACTTGCGATTTTTTATTGTGTTTTATACCATGTGCATGCCGCCACCATAAGAATTTTATCATGTTAAGTTATTTCTAAATATGTAATCTACTATACTGTGTCCCTTACTGAATAGTCTTAATTAACTGTAATCGTTTCCCTATACAAACAATTTTACCTTATATATAATTAATATAAATGTTATATTTTCAAAATTTTGTTTTTCCATCATGCGTCATGCATGTTCATCCTGACCTTACAATATGTGAGTTCTTTTATATGTCTTATACCATATGAATTTTATCATGCTAAGTAATTCTAAATATTTAGTCTACTGTACTATGTTCCTAACTATACAGTGAGGACGTAAAAATTCCTCCCCCCACCCTTAACTTTTGAACGGAACAAGCTGTCGAGGTCGGGTAGATTTCAGGTAAAAAGGTACCACTTTTACCACTTTTTGGCATGAAAATGATTGTGGTCACGTGGTCTAGTGTCAAGAGGGCACCATCAACTTTTTTTTAAATGTAAAGGGGGGTCACGTGGCTCCTGGTTTTGAAGGCCTTCCGATTCTCTATCCAACACCGCTTTGTTTGTGAAGATCGGCAAAGCCGTTTCAAACTGACAAGCGTTTGAAATTTGCTTCAAATATTTTACAAATAAATTGAAACCTAAATAACTTTTGATTGCAACAGAATTTTAAGTAACAATTGCAACTATTTCAACAAGTGCTCGAAATGTTCACCGTTCACGTCTTGACAGAAAAAAAGTCGGTTGTGAAATTCATTCCGAACGTTATTAAATGTTTCCGGGGTAATACTGTAACACACATCTGTTATTCGGTCCATAAGTTCCTGGAGTGACTGTGGCTGCGTGACGTACACCTTAGATTTTATGTACCCCCACAGAAAAAAGTCCATAGGTGTCATATCAGGTGACCTAGCTGGCCATTCAATGGGGCCACGTCGGCCTATCCACCGTCCCGGAAAATTCTCGTTAAGCCATTCTCGGACAGGTCTATAGTAGTGAGGGGGTGCACCATCTTGTTGAAAGGTAACATCCATGGTAAATTCATTTGGGTTTGTCCCAACTACTTCTTGAATACTGTGATGGATCTGATTTTGAAGCATATTTAAATACAGATGCCCAGTTAAATTTTCTGCCATAAATATTGGACCTATGATATGGTCACCCAAAATACCAGCCCATACGTTGATCTTCTCTCGAAAAACGTGCGGATTTACGTCTGACCAATAACGCACATTCTGTCTATTTACTGTTCCATTTAGATAAAACGTACTTTCATCACTAAAACAAATAGAGTTAATGTAACCGGGATTTTGGGTTATGCGGTCAGACATGACCTCACAAAACTGCAGTCTTCTATCCGGGTCGTCTTCTGTTAATTGATGCAAATTTTTTAATTTATATGGGTGAAATTTGTGTTTTTTAAGATATTTTTTCACAGTGGTCGTAGATACGTCACAAGCCGTGGCTACCGTTTTCGTTGTTTGTTGCGGATTATTAACAACAGCTGCCAGAACGTCGATTTCTGAAATAGATTTTCTTCCAGATCCTTTTTCCTTCGTTACGCAACCAGTCCTTAGAAATTTACTAACCAATTCCCTTAAGTAGGTACGAGATATTGGATTATTTGGGAAGCGCTCATTGAATATTCTTTCTGCTTCATGGTAATTACGCCTAGCTTCAGCGTAAATTAAAATTGCTTCGGTTTTTTCTTCTCAAGGACGAGAACGAGGCATTTGAAAATTATAAAGAAATGCTGAAACCTATGACAACTGTCAAAAGTATCGATATGATTAACGTCACTATTAGACTGAGATTGAAATGAAATGCTATTTGGAGTCTCCAACAAAATAACTAAGGTATAAAAAAATTAAACAAAAATATGATTAACGTCACAAAAACTATATAGAGTTGAAATTCTGCTGCAATTAATAGTTAAACTAATTTATTTGTAAAATATTTGAAGCAAATTTCAAACGCTTGTCAGATTGAAACGGCTTGGCCGATTTTCACAAACAAAGTGGTGTTGGGTAGAGAATCGGAAGGCCTTCAAAACCAGGAGCCACGTGACCCCTCTTTACATAAAAAAAAAGTTGATGGTGCTCTCTTGACAGTAGACCACGTGACCACAATCATTTTTATGCCAAAAAGTGGTAAAAGTGGTACTTTTTTACCTGAATTTCACCCGACCTCGACAGCTTGTTCCGTTCAAAAGTTAAGGGGGGGGAGGACTTTTTACGTCCTCACTGTATATGTCTTAATTACTTGTAATCATTCCCCATACAAACAATTTTAACAACCTTCAAAATCACCTACTATCCCTTACACACAAGCAGTTATCTGCTTCTTAAGTTCTTTTTTCGATTCATTCACCGTATATTGTTCAAATGAACTTGTAGATATTTTGTGTAGAAAGTGAATAAATTGTTTATTATTATTATTACACCTATATTTCCGAAGAATCCGATTTCCCACCTCACATGTGGGCCGAAAATAGTTCATCACTTGAACGAACAACAAACGCCTGTGGAAAGTTTTCACTCCAAATTTAATTCTTTATTCCACAATCACCATCCCAATATATTTCAATTTATAGAAAATTTTAAAAATATTCCGATTGATACGTTTATTAAAATACGTGGTGTTAACCAACAGAAAAAGGTATATCGCAGAGCAGTTCACTTACGCAAACAATTTGTAGATGAAAAAATTTAACAAATGTGATAAGTAGATTCCAATTTGTAAAATGTATGTCATACAAATTCTTGCCAAATAATGCGCAGGATTTATAAAATGTATGTTTTTATTATTTTACAAGCTTTTATTTAGTTTCACCTGTCCCGATGTTTGTCATCAAATCTTGCAAGTTAAATTTGACCCACTTCTAGTTGTTCGATTAACGTGAAATTTGGCAGGTGTCCATAGTTCCCGTGACAATGCATTATGCATTTGTTAGAGAAAAAAAACAAAATGGCGGCTCAAAGATGGCGGACGAGATTTGTGTTTATGGTCCGATTCGAGTCAAAATTGGTATGTGGGAGTTTTCAGGGTCGGAGATTATTAATTTTCAAAATTCACAAATTTAAGATGGCGGCTCCAAGATGGCGAACGAGTTTTGTAATTATGGTCCGATTCGATTCAAAATTGGTATGTGGGTGTTAGGGGTACTTACTAAAAAGCACAAAATAAAATAATTAATAAAAAACCTTTTTAAAAACAAAATTTTATTCAAAAACCCTAAAAAGTACAAAATAATTGCTTTGGATGTGTGACGTAGGTTATTCCGTGAGTTATAGATTCAAAAGCTTGTCGCAAATGTATTCGAAATGAAAACTTTGCGCGTTGAATCTAGAACTCACGGAATAACCTACGTCACACATCCAAAGCAATTATTTTTTACTTTTTAGCGCATTTGAATAATAGCTTGTTTTTAAAAAGGTGTTTTTTATTAATTACTTTTTTTATAAGTATATAGGTATGTAACTAATGTAATATAAAATCAAATATATTGTTATATGAGTATGTATAGCGTTTTAACTTTGTATTCATATTCCTAGAATTACTTTAATCCCCTTAACTGATGCGAGCGAACTAGCATACGGTCACCGGAGCGAACTAGCATACAATTAACAGGGTTATCTGACCATGGGAGCGAACCACAGAACTCGTTCTATGCATGGACGTATATATATATTTATACGTCCATGGTTCTATGAGTTCTGTGGAGCGAACTAGTGTGCATCGTTCCACCCTCAGATCAATAAGTGAACCCTAGATAGGCCCGATGCTAAATTTGCATTACAATGTTTTGAAGCGAACATAATTTCGGCGCGACATGTAATGTTTTGTGTATATGATAGACGAACCAAAACAAAACATCTCTTGCACAGTGCCGTACCGTTTTAAGGGGTTCAAAACAGTATTTTTAATACACTTCAATTGAGAGTTCACTTGTGTACAAGAGTATGTTTGTTTGTTATCAATGTAAAAAAAAACTTTCACATTTCCGATTACTTGAAATTGTCATGCAAGCAAAAAGGATTCCATGGAAATACAATTTGGTATTTCTATATGATGAAAATTCGAAATTAAAAACAAAATCTCTCATTTATGGTCCGATTCAACACTAAAGGTATTCTTTAAATCACCTATAACAAATTTCATGGCAAAATTCAAAATGACGGCTGCAATTTTATTTTTGTCTGATTTAGACTAAAAATCGTTATCTAAGTATTTTATGAGTCGCGGATTAAAAACTTATCATGGAAATTAAAAATGGCGGCTGAGATTTCTTTCATTACCAGCTTTTATTTAACTCCACATTTGTATGTATGTTTAGTACAAATCTTGTAAGTTAATTTCAATCCACTTCTAGTTGTCCGATTACCATGAAATTTGGAAGGTGTTCATAATTCCGGTAACAATGCATTACGGAATTTTTGCTAGAGGAAAATCAATATGGCGGACGAGTTTTGTGATTATGGTTCGATTCTATTAAAATTGGTATGTTGGGGTTTTCGGGGACAGGGATCACGAATTTTTTGTCAAAATTCATAAATTTAAGATGGCGGCTCTAATATGGCAACGAGTTTGATGATTATGGCCTGATTCCATTCAAAATTAGTGTGTGGGGGTTTTTGGGGTCGGACATCATGATGTTTTTCTTCAAAATTCATGAATTCACGATGACGGCTCCAAGATGGCGACGTGTTTTGTTATTATGACTAGATTTCATTCAAAATTGGTATGTGGGTTTTTTTGGGGTCGGAGATTATCAATTTTTGTCAGAATTCAATATGATGACAGATTACATGAATGACTAGAAAGAATTGAATGAAAAGGATTAAAAAGGAATTTTTAGGACAAGCTTTTATACCCATGCACTGAAAAGGAAAAAATAATGCCTTTGTTTGACCTAGGTTATTCTGTTAGTAGCAGATTCAAAAGCTTGCCGCGAATATCAAATAGGTATTCTTGCCCGGCATGATTTTTGAATCCGCTACTCGGAGAATAACCTAGGTCAAACAATTGAAGAAATAATTTTTTGCTTTTTAGTGCATTTATATAAAAGCTTGTTTTAATTTTTTGTATTCTTAATTTCAACTCAAAATAATACCTATATGGGGGTTTACACGGCAAGAAAAGTACAGAGGTCTAGATGGCATGAAAGTAGTAAAATATGACGTCACCTCCTCAGAGTATTAGGTATAGCTTGTACAAGAAGCCTGCGTGAATTCATAGATATGCATTTTACAAATGTCTTTAGCACTGCAGGCCAAAACCTCTCGAAGTTTGGAGAACAGCTTTATTGCAGATAAATATTTCCATAACACAAAGTAAGTATATATGTATATTTTTAAATATTTTGTTATAAAGAAAATTAATCAAGTATAAAATTCAGTTTTTTGTATGTATGTATTGAATAATAAAAGCAATGGACAATCAAAATGTTTACATTTCTGCTACTCTTAATGTGCAGAATTGATCTAGGAACAATACTTTATTATTAAAAGCTCAACAGGTTATTATCCTATTATAGTGCGAAAAAATCGCATATGCATGTATGAGTGAAAATATTAATGGTCAGTACATTTCAGCATTACATAAAAATATAATTTTTAATATATATATAACATCATTAACAAACATTTGGGAATACATATCAAGTCAGTGTTGCACATCATTGTATGCCTTACACTCAACAATTTGTATGCACCAAATAAACATAAAATATGAGAAAAGATTTTGCTTTTTATGCAGCTACATTTAACCTTGAAGGGGTTAAAAGTTTCTAGGAGTACTGTTAGTTTTTAGGTTTGGGTCATAGAAATTGATATTTGAGGTATTTGTTGCAAATGAAGAAATACGTGTTTGTGTTTTTGTAACCCCTAAAGGGGTGAAATGGGATTGCACGTTTGTATAGGAGTTCCGTTAGTTTTTAGTTGGGGTCATAAAAATAGGTATTTCAGGTCGTTTTTACAAATAAAGAAATAAGAGTTTCAGTGTTTAGAATTTTTTATCAGGGTTCCGTTAGTTTTAAACTTAAGGTCATGAAAATTGGTGTTTTGGCTCTCTTGTAACAAATAAATAAATAGTGTTCAACCTCATTTGAAAATTCCGTCTCTAAAGGGGTGAAGAGGGGTCAGTGAATTTGTAATAGTCGTCACCCAAATGCCATAATGGGAAGTGGGCAAAGCCTCAGGCATAAGCTAGATGGAACACAAAGAAAAAAAAATTCTACCAAAGTACCAGCTAAACATAGCTCACGGAGTTTCTGCATGTGCCAAGAGATGCTCTGATTAAATCAGGAAAGTTCATTGTGAGCTAACCCCTATAGTTTGGGGTTAGCTAACAGTGAGCTTTCCTGATTTTATCAGGACATCCCTTGGCATATATAACCTATGAAACTAATAATTTTTAAATAAAATTGTTTTTGTCAAGAGAGACCTGACCCTTTCTTCCTTATCAATCCTCATTGACAATTCATGGTACACTCGGATTTTGAAGAAAATACGAATTATTGATTTTGCTAGTGCATAACCATGTTTGACAAAGGCTCCTCTTCAAAGAAATGATTACCAAAATTTTTGAAAACATCTTTTGGTAACTCATTTAAGGACCTCAGAGTTAAAATGTTAACAGTATTGATATTATTGGAAAATAAATTAAATTTGGCTTTCATAAACCTCAATGTCCTTTCCCCCTGCTTACATATATTAATCACAAAATTTGAGGCACTAATCATTTTACCATATGCCTTTCTCAATTGTAATTCCAAATGAACTTCTTTATACTCCAACATTGCGATGCAATTGTTACACATTATGTTTTTTTTTAATTTTTCACTACAAATCCTGACGTGTATTTAACAATTTCATCAACATATGTTGTTAAGTTCCATATTTTTTGGGTATTTAACCTTCACTGACAATGAATAATTCTATATCACTGAGTTCTTCATGCAAAATATTCTTCACCAATGAACCACTTATACAATGTAGTATTGACGTTGAATCTAAAGAAATCGCATTAGCAGTTCCAGACCCTTTGATTTCAGTGTGAATTATAAGGCGCTTCATAGTATAAATGAATTGTTTCGCACTTGGATTGTTATTAAACCCACTCTTACTTCGAACACAACTGAAAAATATCTCCAAATTATCCTGCGATAATTTATAAGTAAGAATGTATTTCAGATTACTTGTATTTGATGCAAATTATCAAACCCAAGAATCCTGACTTCCTCTTACTTTGCAACAATAATTTTCCATTAATTTTCAATTTTGAGATGTATTCAACAGCCATGTCCGAAAATTCAAAATACTTTATTTTTACAGCAGGTGAAAGAGGTTTTTCATATGGTTTGTTTGTTAAAATATTTCTAGAATTGAAAATGTCAAAAATGTTGTTGAATATTCTACAAAACTTGGCAGTGCTTTCTGAACCTTCAAAATCTTTAATTTTCAAATCAAGATTTAAGAAATCTAAAGCTTCTGCTACACTTTTGCTCAGGGTTTGAACTGCTAATTTGACTTTAATTTTTTCTCTTGTCCACAATATGTGTCTCTTCCTCAACTTTGTTGCAACATGCAACCCCTGACTTTCTTGGATGTTGCATAATTTATCCATATAATCCCAGCAAATTTTTTTCCCTTCTCCATCTTCTATGATTTGTTGGCTCCCAAAGCAGTTCCTCACTAACTTGATCATATGGCTTGGGTCCAAGAAAACATACACTTTATTTTTGGTTATGGGATGAAAAAAAAAAGTTTTTGTAGACAGATCTGCCCCCAACTTCCTGGCCATAGATAAGTTTGCTGGTGGCCCATCAAATGTAATGGATGTTACCTCCACACCAGTTTCATGAATAAACTCCAAACAATTCAGCAGTAGATTTGCTTTTTCATTTGCATCCAAACTATCCACTAGAAAATAGGCAATTGGAAGCTTCCAATGCTGGTTCATAGCTACGAGCATGAAAACAAGTGCTTCTTTTGCCTCCTCCAAATTGTCTGAATCAATGCCAGTTTGGTACCATTTCCTCAGAGTACGAGTATGTGGCAAAATACTCATATGGAGAATTTTTCTCCAACATACTCATATGCCTTCTTGGAATAAAAACTCAAAGTTAAGGCAAATTTCCTGAGTTCTGGAGAATATTTTTTAGTTCTTCCGTTCAGGAGCTCCATAAATAACGCATTTGAACTGAGGCCTGAAAATATGAGGAATTAAATTATGGTATTTCCAGTTTTTGTAAAAATTTATAATTCAAGTCTATTTTATTTTATTGGTTTGAGAACACATATTGAAAATGATCAAATCATTGGTTTTTGTAAAACATTAAAAATTCAAATCTTTTTTATTTCATTGCTTTGAGAACATGTATTAAAAATTTAAAAGGACACCTGTATAGTGACTCAAATTAATTGTCATGGTTTAGTAGTTCAACAGATATATAAAATCAAGGTGATATTTTTTTCATTCAAGGCAATTATTTGAGAAAGGGACTTTTGAGAAAGCGACTTTTGACAAAAAGTCCCATTTCAGCCTTAGGAAGAAACAGCAAACTGAGAAATCACCAGAGAAGAGACGAATGTTTCTATTTTTCTACCTGCCTTACGATTTGACATGGAATGGTTTCTTATTAAGTATGAAATCAAAGTAACCTTCGATTGACAAATCAAAAGTTTGCAAAACCAATTTGATTTGAACATAGCAAATATATTTTGATCAAATGTTTTATCACCATAATAAATGTGGCACGTTAATACAGACTACTCACATCCAGCATGTTTCCAGCATTTTCAGAAATCAACCTTTTGTTTTTCAAATGGTCAACAAGGGATTTCAGGGATCGAATTTTCTTCTGCAATCTTCGTTGTTATCTCTTGAACTTCTATCATAAATATTTTGCCGAACTCAACATTGGGCTGTAAATAATTGGATACAACTGTACTTATGACTCCCTACTAACACATACCTTTTAACTGCTTGTACATCAAGAATGGCATCAGGTCTCAAACATGTTCTCCCTTGTGGCTTTTTAATAATCTGATCTTTGGAAAATGAGCAAAACAGATAAAAGATTATTTTTTTAGGCTCAGTGGGTCTAATTCAAGAGCATCACACCATACTTGTAGTTTTTCCTTATCAGTGGGGAATCTGTGGATGAATTATCAGTATTTAGTTCTCTACCCCAAGGAAAACAATATATTGGTAAAAACTCCATAACAAAATTAAATTCTACTTGAAAAATTCGTTCGTATTCGACGCCACTGGTAGCTTACCTGTGGAATGTTTGTTGACTATCATTTGTTTTGCAAACAAAGCAGTATTTCGACATTTTGCACCACTGAAACACTTCACAAGTATAGAGAGTATTTTAAATGTCAGTAAAACCAAGGCAATATTGTTTAATGAAAATGAAAAAGCACTATAGCACATAAACACACCGAAAATATCTTAATATTACTTCACGTCAAAGCAAATGGCCGATGGCGAAGAAAACAGGGTTGCCAAGAATCGTTCAATTTATCGAGGCTTCCTACAAATTTCGGAGTGTCTTATGATTAAACTGTTGAAAATTGTATTTCTTCTACCTATAAAAAATATTTTTAAACCTTGTTCAGAGTTGATTGACCTTACCGCATTATATAAAATTCAGATGAATTAATCTAATAATATATAATGTGAATGACTACATATAAACTCATGTACATTCTATAAATTATGTCCATCTGACAACAAGGATTCGGTATTTGTAAACAGTAGATGGTAAATATAAACACAGTTATCTGTGCATCAACGAATAGGTTGTTTACGTAGCATCAGGCCTATCTAGGGTTTACTTATTGAGCTTTACT
The DNA here is from genome assembly GCA_018342105.1 of Gonioctena quinquepunctata. Taxonomy (NCBI): domain Eukaryota; kingdom Metazoa; phylum Arthropoda; class Insecta; order Coleoptera; family Chrysomelidae; genus Gonioctena; species Gonioctena quinquepunctata. The sequence continues at coordinate 177,015 of JAFIRS010000373.1, read as the reverse complement.
TATTGATCTGAGGTTCCACCCCTACCCTTGAATTGCTCCTATATCAATTCATTGGAAGTTCTCAGAACATGCATATCTTTCTTATCGGTTACTGTATCTGCATATAGCGTGTTCTTGATATATTCGCAAATAAAGAAAACAACCTATCTAACAAAAGATCAAATGTCATCAGGAATGTGCCTCACGTTTTTTATGATTCCTCTGTATCTATCCCCATTCAGATTATGATCAGAAAGTTTGAACATAAAATAGTGCTATACTTTCTGACAGCAAAAAAATATTGGAACTCCATGAGTCCTGGGTTTGCTTGACGCAGAAGCTTTGGATTTTCTATCCAAAAATGAATGTTATAGGTATAGTCTGATCAACAAGTTCGAAATGGTGTTAATTATTGAGAAAGCTCCTAAAAGTATGAGCGATAGCTCATTGGATTCGGAATGACGTGTAGAAAAATTTATTTCGATGATTTTACAGCACATAAAAAATTGCGATTGTTATTAACAAATTACGAGGGATAAAAAAGGCATTTAGTTTTTCGATAATAATTCGATGACTATTGATAATTGAGAAATTTGAAGATGAAATTCTCAAAGAGGAGGAAATTTTCGATAAAAAAGTCCGGATTCCCGGAACTCTATCTCTATTATTTATAATTTTAATGTAACGCCGAAAATTGGTCTTAGCGCGGCAGTTACGGTATGGGACGCACCGCCACTGAAAACAGTATACCACATGAAATAATTTTTTTATTGTATTAAATATAAATTTAAACGAAAATTATGCTGTCATCTAAACACTTGAAAGAATAAAGTTCCGTTGGAAAGAAATCATTATGTGATATTTCAAAAAGTTATACAATTATTAACTAACAAGTTTTTTTCCGACCTCCGTTTTCACAAATGGCGACATAAAAAATTTAATAATTGACTTAAATTTTTTTTGTTTTGTAGCCTTTCTTATATATATATATATATATATATATATATATATATAAATAATATATATATATATATTTATTGGAATTGTTCTTGAATCTTGATTATAATTTATTATATATATACCTCGTACTGGTATATATCTCAAATGAGAAGGTAATTCTATTGTATTTAGTAGAAACTAGCCACTTTGCATTCTTATCCTTCATAATAACAATTTAATTTTGGTTTTAAATTAAATATAAAAATTAACTAAGAACCCTCATTTTGTAACAATGTCCGATTCTTAGAAACGAATGTACAGTTATAAGTGTATCTCGGGAATTTCCATCTAAATATTTTATTTCGACCTGACTATTTACTATAGTAATTGTGCTCAAATATTTACCTCAATTCCTTCATAATAACAAGTGGTGAGGGGAATAGGTATTAGTATTATTATATTCATTTTGTAGGTATTTAGCCATATTTCCATAATTCGATCTTAAGTAAATCCGTGTTTACAGTATGAAAGTTCGTAATAAGTATTATTGAATTTCGGTCTTACATTTTGGTAAGAAATGTAACGCTATGGTTTATGTTCATTTTATACCTGAGACCACTAAGTCGTGCTGCCAGTGAAAAAAGTACAGAGTTTAACTGATTACCTTCAACATACCTTCGAGAATACGTCATTTTGACGTATGGTCCTGTCAGCTGGTTTCCAAGGTGTACCTGATTTGACTCACCTTGATATTTTTGTTCGGGGTCATCTGAAAAATATTGTTTTCGCGACCGCCGTTATAACCCGTGAAAATAGCATATATATATATATATATATATATATATATATATATATATATATATATATATATATATATATATATATACCCAGTGGCTTGGAGAAATATGCTCCAAAACAGATTTCAAACGAATTTTTTACTATATTGACCTTTCTACTATTGAATTTTGTTACAATAACTTCACAATGAATGTTTGTAATATGTATTAGTTTAAGATCCTTATTATAAACATGTATGTTTCTTAGGATCAAAAAAGTTATTATTATTATTATTATTATTAATAGTATATTATTGCATTTCTGAATTCTGCATTATTTTCTGAAAGATACACCACATAAGTGACATTTCAAACATTAATATTTATTTTGATTTCATTTTTAGTTCTCCATCTAAGTGTGCCATGACTGTTCCGATTTATTTTTAATTGGCCCATGTAATGCTAGAAAAAATTCGTAGAAAATGCTCTTTTGAACAGGCAACGCTGTACCTCGAATGATATTCGCCAATTGCTAAGCAGTTATGCTATTGATTGCGCGTCTCACTCGTAGCTCCAGATTTTCACGGGTTATAACGGCGGTCGCGAAAACAATATTTTTCAGATGACCTCGAACAAAAATATCAAGGTGAGTCAAATCAGGTACACCTTGGAAACCAGCTGACAGGACCATACGTCAAAATGACGTATTCTCGAAGGTATGTTGAAGGTAATCAGTTAAACTCTGTACTTTTTTCACTGGCAGCACGACTTAGTGGTCTCAGGTATAAAATGAACATAAACCATAGCGTTACATTTCTTACCAAGATGTAAGACCGTAATTCAATGATACTTATTACGAACTTTTATACTGTAAACACGGATTTACTTAAGATCGAGTTATGGAAATATGGTTAAATACCTACAAAATGAATATAATAATACCTCTCGCCACTTGTTATTATGAAGGAATTGAGGTAAATATTTGAGCACAATTACTACAGTAAATAGTCAGGTCGAAATAAAATATTTAGATGGAAATTCCCGAGATACACTTATAACTGTACATTCGTTTCTAAGAATCGGACATTATTACAAAATGAGGGTTCTTAGTTAATATCTCATAATTAAAATTTGCTCACTTGTTAGGTAAAACCAATACAATTCGAAATTGTTATTATGAAGGATAATGAATGCAAAGTGGCTAGTTTCTACTAAATACAATAGAATACTGTTTTGCTGTGGAGGGGAGTCCGTGAGCTACTGCTTATTCTTAATACGTTTGTGATCTTTGAAAGGTTTATGAAAATGGCATCGCGTGCAAACTTTACACCCAATACATTTGTTGCATACTCTGTAAGAGAAAAAACTAAAGTGCTTAATGTGCATGATGCACTTGTTTATCAACAACCCACGAGTTCCGTTCGCCAGATAGTGTCTACATGTTCTAATACGACGGGAGTGAGGGAAAGAACAATTTACAGGTTTTGTCCTCCGAACGCAACTTTTAGCTTAGGGAACAGAAAAGAGTCGCTTGGGGCCAGATTTGGTCAGTAAGGAGGGTGGTAACGCAGTTCAAACCGTAATTCGTGAATTTCGCCATGGCAACCGCTGTTGTGTGAGACGGCGCATTGTCTTGGTGAAACTTTTTTTTTCTGCAAATATAGCCGTTTTTTCGCAGCTTGTCGTGGTTTTTCCTTTTTTTAAAGATAATCGATTAAGATAACTATAACTTTCCCAGCTGAAAAAGCAGTTTTTGCTTTTTTTGGAGCCGATTCCCCCTTCGCAGTCCACTATTTTGACTATATTTTTGTTTCTGGGGTATAATGGTGTATCCAAGTTCCATATACAGTAATCAATCGGCGCCAAAACTCTGATTTTTTGCGCCTGCACTGCGACAACAGAGCGTTGGAAATGTTCATTCGAACATGTATGTGGTCGAACGTGAGCAAATGGGGCATCCAACGCGCGGACAGCTTTCTTATGCCTAATTCTTCATGAAATATGTGACTACACGTTCTTCGGACATAATCATAGCCTCTGCTATATCTCTCACTTTAATTCGACGGTCGTCTAGCACCATTTGGTGAACTTGAGCGATATTTTCTTCAGTTGTTGCAGTTTTTGTACGTCCCAAACGTGCATCGTCTCCCAAGTTGATACGGACTCATTTAAATTCAGATGCCCAAAATTTCACGGTGGTAAATGATGGTACAGAGTTCCCTCACACAGCGTCCAACAGCACATGTACGTACAATGGATGAACAATGGACGTTGAATATGGAAGTTCAAGACATCCACTGGATGTCCATAATTAGTCCAATGTACATTCAATGGACGGCCAGGACACAACTTTGACGTACAATTAAAGCCCAGATAACGTCCAATGGATGTACATTGTGCGTATTTTGGGCATCCATTGTATGTCCATATTTGGTAAAATGGATGTCCAGAACATATCCAAATAACAACCACTGTGGTCGTCCAATGTACATCCATTGTATATCCAAAATGAATCCAGAGGATACAGATTATACAAGGTGTCTTGTAAATAATGGGCAATACTTTGGAAACATATTGTAAAGGTAAAACTAACACAAGTTCTCATACATACATTGTTATTGTAGTGTGCCTCTTTTAGACATTATTTCTACTTGAATAGAGAATCACAAAGACTTCTCGATGAAGTTATCACAAAAATCTCGGTGATACAATATTCGAAAGGAAATAAGTACCAAGTGCTATTTTTTTACCTATACCATATGTTAGCAAAAGTATTGCCCAATATTTAACACCCTGTATAAATTACATTTCATATCAGAAAGTTGAATTTTGATTGTTAGAACCCAAAACTCCTTAGTGTTCTGGATCTTAATTAAAATGTTTACGAGCATGGTACCTATATCAGGATAAATATTCTTTGATAAGTAATTTTTCGTAAAATCAATAATTTTGGAAATATACATTTTTTAATTCAAAATTTCAATTTATATTCCAAATACTAACACATTTACAAAAAAATGGTAACAGAAGTTGTTTATCTTGAACCTATCAAACTTATGAACAATTTTCTTTATACAATTCCATAGATAGATTTTAATGAAATTTGTCTCCAAGCATATTTCAAAGGTTGAAATCCAACTAAAAATTGATACAACCAAAATTGAGCTACTAGAACTCTCTAGTTTCATTCTTTTATATCTTGCACATATCAAAATTGACGACACTTTCAAAAACTAACTGTTTACAGTTTACACATCATCTACCAAAGGAATTCATTAAATAACAACAAGTAGATACCCTAAAAAAATGTATAATAGAATAAAAGAATAACAACACTGGTCAAAAGTATAAATAAATAAAAATATTCTGAGAACGATTCATTTGCTCTCCTTAACCCTTTCATATTTGCCTCCTCTATTTCTTTTTTGTTCGTTTTTTCATCTGCCTGTTCTGCAGCACCTGTATGTATATATTCAATAATAATCAACAATATATCTTTTGTTTCACCCACTGATCAGGAAGTCGGCCATTTGCAAATCCTTGAATGATTGTTTCATTTTCGACGTGGTAACTATATTGAGATGCGAGACCTTTGCTTATAAGTCGGGATGAACACATTTTCATTAACTCATATGTGTTCCCTCCTCCTGTTTTTGACATCTAATTTGACAGAAAAATTAATAATCAACATAAAGGAATAAAACTTTGCTTCAAAGAGTACGTACAGGAAAGATTTGCCAAGTTTGAGTTTGTTATATATGATCATTACTCAAGACTACTTAGAAAATTATACACCTTCATTTATTTCACTATTAACAGGAGACGCTTGAGAGGGATTCAATCCTGTTTTTATTGTTGACTTGAATGGAGGTAATTATCCATTTGCTTCAGTATTGACAGGAGACACATGAGAGGGACTCAATCCTTTTTTCATTGTAGGCTTGAATGGGGGACATAGAGGTAATTTTCATTTGCTTCATCGGCCTCACTTTCTTCTGAAGAAAATACACCCTTCTTCTTTCTTTATTTTCTAGACTAAGGATCATCATCATTCAGATCCCTGCTGTATTCAGCCACTTTTGTTCTATTTCTTGCTTCCAAGATATCTGTAAATAGGTTGCATTTCTGTTGAAAGCTGCAGCACACTCATTTTCATCTGAATTAAATTCTCCACCATGTATCAGTCGCACTATCTTATAATATTTATACAAAAGTTTTCTAGAACCCATATCAATCAGTAATGAAAAGTATACTTATTTAATACCATCGATGAACGAACTAAACGGAGTCATAAATGGAAAGCAAAGACGCGGAAGCATTAACCAACAACACTAAAGGCACGTTCCACTATAAACGTACGCGGCGCTCGCAACGAACAAAAAAATTGCCCGCGAATTTCAAAATATTTCATAGGCGTCAAGAAAAAATAGCAACCGGAAAAACAACTTTTTTCGATCCCGAAAAGAATACAGTGGTTAAAGTATTTTGTTGAATTTAGAAGATGCGTGACGTACCCATAATGATAATCAATTAATACGTGACAATTTATTTGTTCATATATCGTTTATTATAAAAGAAATTAATGATTGTATTTGAATGGGACGTATAATGGATGTTAATTGTTGGATGTACAATGAATATCCAGAAATGAACATGAACTGGCCCAATAAAATATTCCATCACGGTTGAAATTTTTGATTGAAGATACTTAGGAATTTCAGTTTCATTTGAAATAAAAATAAGATTCTTAGGGATCAAACTGAAATTCATATAAATATTTTTGGACATTGAATGAATGTACAATGGACGAACGTTTTTAACATCCAATGGACGGCCATGTTCACACGTACATTGAACATCCATTCAATGTCCATGGACATTTGGACTTAAGATGGACCTAAAATGGACGTCCAATGGATGAAGTGTGTTCTATGGGCTTTGATTTGCGATTTGCGATGTGCACAAAAACACATCGACTCAATCAAAAGATTATCAATCAACAACTTCGCGTCCAAAATGGCTGCAATTTTGGTGAGTACCTTCAAAAGATACGCAAACACATTCCCTAGCTACTTTTGACGAGTGCTGCAATCTCCATGTTCAGGTCGGAAACTTTTCAGACTACCTTAAAAAATTAGTATCATTTCCAGTGAAACCGGAAGTGAGAAAAAACATTTATATGTCAAAAATTGACGTTCATTGAATATATAAGATGTTCTAAATTTCAATCATTTATCTTTACAACTAAACGAGAAAAGGGGTTGTTAGGAGCGGAATATTAATTTGAAGTTTCTTTATTTTCCGTATCAAATGTCTCTCTTGATTGGCCTATATATATATATATATATAATATATATATATATATATATATATATATATATATATATATATATATATATATATATATATATATATATATATATATATATATATATATATATATATATATATATATATATATATATATATATATATTATATATATATATATATTTTTATTCGAAAAGTATAGTGATTTAGATACTATTGGCATAATTCACCCCAAGTCTACAATATTTACCGGAAATGTACCATGATACTGCTACACCCGGTATTGGCAAATAACATACTTCATTTCATAAGATGTCTAAAAACCCAAACATCTTATCATTTCATTACAGGTGAGAGAATTGGGAATTTTAAAATAAGGGATACTCCCTCTGGTGTCGATTTTTGAAACTACTTACTTACGTACATTGTTTACTTTTCCAAACATTAATGTTTATATGATTTTAGCCATTGTATACCTAAAACTTGTCGAATCTCTTGTGATTGTTGACATTTAATGAAATTCTTGTTTACCTGTTGACTATTCTTTGTCCTCGAGTGAAAAAATGAGTGATTCAAGTTCAAATCATTATTGTTGTGACCCTCAATGTGACTCTTGGGCAAAACGATCCCGTTGTACTAGAATAAGTTTCCATCATTTTCCATGAGTAAATGAACGTAACGTTCTGGTGCAGACTTATTTAGGATTGACCAAGTTTATAGACAGACGATGGGCTCTTGGAGAAGAATACAGTCCCTGCCCAAAATCTTCCTATATCGTCTGTAGCCAAGAAAAAAGTGAAAAAGAGAACATTCAAAGAGAGTTGTGAGGAAAGAAAAGAGAGTTAAGAAGAGAAATTATTCAACATACCGAAAATTATTCATACAGTATGGAAAAAGAGTGACTATATATGTATATCTAGGTGATTGTTTACTTTTCGAAACATTAATGTTTATATGATTTTAGCCATTGTACACTTAAAACTTGTCGAATCTCTTGGTGAATATTCTGTTGACTATATTTCTTCCTCGAGTAAAGAAATTAGTGATTCTAGTTCAAATCATTATTGTTGTGTACCTCAATGTGACTCTTGGACAAAACGATCCCATTGTACTGGAATAAGTTTTTATAATTCTATCTATCTATAGACAGACGACGGGTTCTTTTGGAGTTTGAAGAAGAGTACAGTTCCTTCCCAAAATGTTCCTGTATCGTGTGTGGCCAAGAAAAAAAATGAAAAAGAGAACCTTTGAAGAGAGTTGAGAAGAAAAAAAAAGAGTTAAGAAGAGAAAAAAGAGACATTATTCGACATACCGAAGATTATTCATACAGTATGGAAAAGAGTGACTATATATGTATATCTAGGTGATAAGGACACATTTTCACACCATCTTGTTTGATTTAGATGAAATTAAAAAAAACTGTTTTTGTTAGTTTTATTTTCAATTCGAACATTCACAAATAATGTGTAACATTTCTTCAAAATAATTCATAACAAGAAAAGATTTTTTTTGCAAGCAAATTAGAACACACTTTGTCTCCTTCAAAGTGAGTTTTTGCAGAAGATTTGAATACACCACTTCACTAGAGTCTTGAAATGAATAACACTACACAAAATAATCTGGAAAATAATACCAAATGTAAATATTTTAAGAAAAACTCCAAACACAAGTGTATAACCTCTGAGAAAACAGACAAAGTACGTATGTCTGGTTTGAATTTTCGCCACTCTGGCGCTGGCATCTAATTTTGAATTCCCAATAGCTATACAGGTGGTAGAGAACCAACAGAATGTCCAGGACGCCAACCCAATAATTCTTTCTCTGAACTAAACGATTTGGAAATGAGAATAATAAATAAATGCCTTGCAATTAGCAGGGATTAATTTCCCAAGGTGCCAGATAAATTAAAAAATTGACTCTACCATCATCTGGCAGTAGGCAATAGGTCCTTTTGAAAATAAATTGTTAATAACACATTTCCATATTTATTTCCTCAGAAATGTTTTATTCGAACTCGAATATATCGAGAACACCTCAATCAAATACGGAAAACTTTTTACGGCTAGTTTCAGAATTGAATTACCTTTACAATAATTATATATGACCCCTATTCCAATTTGAAATTATAGAGCTGGTTGTTATGGGGAATAGGGGTATGTAACACCTTTTTTATACACGCTTCATTAGCTTCACCTGTATGTATGTAACGCAGTCTTTAAAATTGATTTCCACCCACTTCCAGACTTCCGAATTATTTGAAATTTTGCACACGAATTTAGAACCAATGACAATGCAATAATTCCATAGCCTTCATTACAAAGATATGGTGAATGCGCTGGATGGTCTCAGCACATGCACCAAAATTTTGTAAAAACATCAATCCCGTGTGGATGAATCAATCGAAGAGTTTTTCTTCCGTAGTCTTTTTTTTTGGTCTTTTGTAGCAATATGGACTAAAAAGTTTAACTTAAAATTATAGATTGAAAAACTGAAAAAACGTGCTTGTATAGCAATAGGGATTGAAAATAAGAATAAAGTCATTGGTCAAAAAATTTCTACTTCTGTAAAAAAGCGTTACTTTTCATAATTATATTAGGTTAACTGATATCAAGCACCTCGCGCTTTTTTAACATAAGGAAATTTTTTAATCAATTACTTTATTCTTATATTCTTAACTTTTTTGTCAATATTGCTATATATGCGTGTTTTTTCAGTTTTTTCAAACTATAATTGTCAAACGGTGCCCAGAGTCGCCCCAGTTGGCCCACCCATGCATCTACTAAAAAACCGCTATTTTTTCAGAAAATCATTCAAAAATACCAGAGAGACGAAAACAAACATGCTAGCGACGACATCGCGGTTCGAGAATTTGATATATCCGCTAGAGAAATCCGCATAAAGTTCCATTATGGAAAAGGGAAAGTTACCTCATCCACGAGAACGTTCATCAAGCCGCCCATATCCGAAATGGGCGAAGGGATGGTTTTCAAACCGGAGCTGACTTACGGTTATCAAGCTGAAATTGGGGCGAAGCCTTTGAGACAGCTGAATTTGTTCATTTTATTCGAACAGCAGTTGAAAGAGGAGGAAAACGTTTTGAACGGCATTCGGGACGTGGAAATACAGGTAATTATGCAGAATTGGTGACCTCCAAATATGAAGCAGTTGGACAAAATGTTATAAATGAAAATTATACTTTTTCTCTCTTTCTCCCTTTATATATATATATATATACAAAACTGGGGATATTGGGGTAAGCAGCAATGGAAAAGTAAACTCTTTAAGTTTATACAAGCTTTCGGAAATGTTTATATCCATCATCAGGGAGACTACAATAGATCAATAGATGAAAAAAACCAATAGTAATACATATTCAAGTGCGAAACATTATGCTACTTACAACTTTGTTGAGGTTGGTTTCAATGATGTTAAATATATTCATCTAACATAGTGATACAAAAGAAAAAAACGTAGATCAAGGAATAAAACGAAGTTCAAAGTTACTACAACCACATTAGCGTTGTTTAAAATTATATGAATATAAATGTGTACTCTATGTGGTGTGATAAGTGAAACTGACAGGTTAGGAATGAATCTGGCAAATATATTTGATCCAACGACACCTGACGGGTGTCACTTGGAAATAGTTACAGTGGTGCCAACTGTTAGATTGGTACCAACTGATGTTACCAGATGACGGTAATGTTGAAAAGAACTATTATTTTATATTACATTGTTGTCAATTTTGATTGATATCTAAGAAATAAATAAGAGATCTCACACAAATGGTTAATATCTGTTTTTTCATATATATTTTTATATTTTTTTATATTACATTGTTGTCAATTTTGATTGATATCTAAAGACAATAAATAAGAGTTGATCTCTCTCAAATGGTTAATATGAGTTTTTTTTATTTTCAAAATTGTTTTCTTAGGAAATGAAAGCCATTTCTAAGAATGTTCTCTCAGATGTATGTGACTCTGTCGCTAGCACTTTCACTGAATCGTAATTCATCTGGTGGTCAAATTTATTCACATGTTCTGCCAAATCACATCTTTCAGGATGCAATCTGCAGTCCTCCCTACTTTTTGAGAGAAGATACATTACAATTACTAGACAAAGGGCGCTGGGGGCACATCAACTTGAAAATTTCGAAAGACATAGAGGTCGAGTTGCACATCGTTGAAAAGGTAATTCAATTTTACTTTTAACCATGGTTGTTCTACGGAATTACAAATGCGATGAGTAACATGAAATGTGGTCAATAGAGGAAGATTCATGACTTAAATATTTGTTCATTTTCGAATTCGAATAATTTTTCGAATTTGAATAATTAGGTACAGATTTGGAATCCATACAATATTCCAATTTCCGACCCAGATAATATCCCATTAATTTATTTTTAATGACAATAATCATAACGGGTACCATTTATTGGATTTGGTAAACTGATAATCAAGAAGTTACCTAGAAATGCCTTGTATGAAGTTGGATTATTTTGTCGATGTTTAAGACCTTCTAATGTATAAATGATTATAACACTACTTACCTGCTCTTCATATCAAAAACGAATTATGGGATTTGTATTTAGTGAAGAGTTTCACCTAGAATGAATTAAGTATTGAGACAACACAATGATAGGTAGGGAGGAGGACGAGTGGCACAATTGACAACAATTTTGCTTCATATTCTCAATAAATAAAAATCCTACATACTAGTTTTATTTTTTGTTATACTTGACATTTCAAATGCATATTGTGAAAAAACGTAAAAACGAAATTAAAAAAAAAGTAGATGGTTGAAAAGAAAATCGAATTATCTTTTCAACGTGCTACTTGACCCCCCTGCTATTGGAAATTTTTAAGTTGATGGCCCCTCCCCGCGCCATCTATCGAGCAATCACAATGTCTTTCATTTCAAAAAGTAGTATCGGTGATATCATTCAAAACGATTTTTGTATCATTGTTCTACGTCGAACCGTTCAAAAGTTAACAAAGGGGGGACTATAAAAAATCCGCATTATATATGAGGGCAACTGAGCAAAATGCATTACGTCCATAATATGTGATTTCGAGTAAATGACGAAAAACTAGTTGAATCAGTTTATTCGAAAACAGATATTCATTCGTTTACAAATTGGAATGAATAACACTTTTGAAAAGGTTGGAAGGTGATATTCTCCAAACATAACGTTATATATATATATATATATATATATATATATATATATATATATTTTACAACTTTTTTACTGGATTTGAGCTGGTTTGCTCAACCAATGTGTGGATTTATAGCATTTTGCCCAATACATAAGGAATCATTTCGTTTTGCTCAACCTGTTTTTGTATTTATTGCAGTTTGATCAAATAAACAAAATGTATTTGAATTTTGGTTACGAAATAATACAATAAGTACTTGAAGAAACTCGTTGCTAATAAAAATATTTCATTTAAACATCTTCTTCCAGGCAATCGCATTCTTCTTCGTTCCCGTCATCCTCATCCAAGTTATCTCCATCATTTTCTAAGATAGTTTTATACCATTGCAGGTCTTCTTCTTCTTCCCATTTATCCCCGAATTCTTGAGCTAATAAATGTTTTAGAGATTTTTTCTTCTTGTCTTTGAGTGGTCTTCCTAGTTTTGCTATATCCAGCCTCAGCTGAGAATCGTTTCTTCCCTTCTGGAGTAAAGTTTTGCTGCTCCGATGGAAAGGCCATCTTGTGATGATTCAACTACACGAAATAATTAACAGAAATCTTTCTTGTGGATTTATTGCAGTGACCAACCACTCGGTGGATTTATGCCGGTTCGTTCAGTCAAACAGCGGATTTATATCATTTTGCTTGGTTCTGCATTTTTGATATGGCAATTCTCGGATTTAAAGCGGATTGCTCGAGTTGAAAACAGTGGTGGTGTATTGACCAAAATAATTTACTCCAGTAGTTTTCATTAAAAAAAATTTTTTGTAGGTTTTTCTTCAGAAAAAAATGCTTAATAGTATTATAATCCTCGTCAGTCATGCCATTCATTTGAATACAAAACGCAACTCTATTTGCAAAATTATTAGCATACCATTCTTGATGTAGGGCCAGATGATAAGGATAGAACTTATGTTTCAATATTATTCTGTTTACACTACTTTGTGAAATATCCATTTCCGCTACTAATTTTCAAAATCAAATGGGAATTTATAGACCAATCTCTATTCTTTCGGTACCTACTTTAAAAAATTATCGAAAAAACAATGCATTGCAGATTATTGGAATATCTCGAAAAATAAAATTTATTATTTATTTAATGAACAATATGGGTTTCCAAAATCCAGTGATACTGAATCAACCATACTAGATGTTATCACCGAACTCAAACTACATATAGATTGAGAAAAAACTGTGATATATTGTCATTGGATCGTCGAAAAGCATTTGATTCAGTAGATCACAATATCCTATCGAGTACTTTGAATAGAATGGGTATTAGAGGGCCTGTATATATGTGGTTTAAAAAATATTTATCAAACAGAAAACTGTATGTATGAGAGAAAAATACAGTTCACAGAAAACTGTGTTATGTGGTGTACCGGTACTTTTTCTCATGTATATAAACCCTAGCAAACTTGCAATTGAGTCGAAAAATAAAAATGTTTGCCGATGATACGACAATAATATATACCTAGTAGCAAAAATTTACATCAGATCAAAATTCACATCAGATCAGATGACCTTCAAAAAATATCTTCATAGCTTATAATATCGCATAAATTATCATTAAATTTTTGAAAATTCTTCAGTTATGTTCATAACAAAAAGATCCTCGAATATTGATGTGAAAGATCCTATTAAATTCAATAATGAAAGTATAAAACTCTTCCAATCTTAAATTCTTGGGACTTTATACAGATGAGAATTTATCGTGGTCCAAACATATTGAAATACTAAGAAAACAAATTTCCCCTATTATTGGATTTTTTTTCCAAATGAGAAATTTTTTACCTAGTGAATATCTCGAAACCAGAGTTTGTCTATACTATAATATAAGGCACTGATATTTTAGTCTCCACTAGTCCGTCAGACTTAGATTCGTGCCTTCGGCTTCATATGCGAGGTCTTTTTTGAATACATTTTCTTTTAATTTTATAAAATAGTACTTTTTGTCTCGAGGAACTTTTATTCAAGTGAAAATGGAATTTAATATATGAATCTTGCCTCTCAAATGAAATGTTTTGATTGAACTCAATTTCCCTTTCCTTAACTTTGGTTGAGAAAATAATACACATAAATAACTTAAATGCATCTTCAACAAAAAAATCTCAAAACTATGTTACAGCTCGACGCTGTCAATCAAAAAGTAAAATTGTAAAATAAAATTACTCCCATTTTGAGAATGCAAAAACAAACTAACAGTTTGGAAATATTACCTATCGGTTCCAATAAAGGGTTGATATTTCCGTTTTATAAAGTATTTCCTATCATTGAAAAATAGAACCGGTTTCTCCCGTAACTCTCATATTGTATTGTTACTAATTGTGCATGAGGATCACCCCGTAAATCAATAATTAAAAGCTGTACATCAAGTTAATATTTCTACTTATAAGCCAGCGACTCACTCCTGTATTTCCCATTTTTCTCCCAGCTTTGGATTCATTTCCCATTACCCTCGTAGCCGTTTGTGGGCACTCGAATCAAATTTATAATTTCAACACTTCGTCTTCCGAACTGACGATCAAACCAAAATTTCCGCTAATTACTCGTGAAAGTTCCTCCCCTGGAACCATTATGTCAAAGAGCGATTTTCTTCGATCTCAGACTGGCGAATCATGTCCGCCGTCCGTATAGAAGAGCGACAAGCCCAAAATAGGACCTTCGCCGCCTATTCGAGGCACCAAAATTCCGTATTTTCTGGCAAAGCCAAGAAATTAGGGCATTAGCCCTGTTGGCTAACGCCAACGGGCAGAACCCACAACCGATTCGCACAGCAGTTCCCGATTGACTCCCCAAAAGAACTCTCGATCTTTTCATTCGAAAACACAAGCCAAGCGCAAACTGGCCTTTTCATTGGTTACTCAATTCCCCGCGGGACGAGGAATTAGTTCCAAAGTTCACTTTCTCGTCGCAGCAGCTACGCTACCTTCTAGTGAATTCTGCCGACTCGACAGAAATTTTCCCGCTGAATCAATGAGGCTCTGTTCAACATTCCCAGACTAAATAACACTTGCAACTTTGTTGCGTATTGTAAGTGGCAATGACTTCACAATGAATGAACTTACTCGTTCACTGA
Organism: Gonioctena quinquepunctata; assembly: GCA_018342105.1. Classification (NCBI taxonomy): domain Eukaryota; kingdom Metazoa; phylum Arthropoda; class Insecta; order Coleoptera; family Chrysomelidae; genus Gonioctena; species Gonioctena quinquepunctata. Next base: position 161,732 of record JAFIRS010000373.1, on the reverse strand, counting down.
AATATTTGTTTTTATCCGCGCAAACCCATTTATGTATTTTGGAATATGAGCTCCCTTTTTCATGTTAGTTTCGTTCAAAAAACTGAAATAATGAATTATGAACCACAAATAAAAATAGCTTACCCTGGGACCAATCAAAACAAAAACAATAACACCTACAGGGTGATACAGGGGTTCAGCTATTCATCATTTGCTCAAACAATTAAAAACACTTCAAAACAAAATCATTAAGTATAAAATCAAACTTGACTATCGAGAACAGTTAATTTATCTAAACCAAAAAAACTTCTAGATATCCATTCATTATACAAAATGAGACTGTGCACCTTCATTCATTTCGTTAAATAGTGGTGTACTATGTGACAAGGGATGAAACAAGACGAGGGTGAGGATTGCCTCGATGATTTCTTCCCGCCAACAGTCACATTGGTCTGAAATTGTCTAGTTTCGACTGGCTAAACAGACACAAACTCGCAGTTTCAATACAGGTAATATGAAAAATAATATAAAATCTTCCAATTTGGTATTCGAAACTAATAGTGACCAACACAGTTACCCAACCAGATTTTCCAATAATCTAGTGATTAATAAAATAAAGACAAATATTTGACAAAAATCAATTTATTACAATGGAATAAAATTTTACAATGATTTTTTTCAGATTCTATCATTTATATTAGCCTCCCATACTCTCCCGAGTATAAGGTGTTCCACTTTCTTGTTGTTTAATACATATTTATATTTTTCCTTCCATAAACTTGTACGTTTCTTGAGAAATAAATTGTTTAATTGATTAATATTACTAAAAGCTTTCCAAAAAATAGAGCCTGTATCTTGTAAGTAAGCTTTTCTAGACCCATATTCATGAAAACTTCGGTGGGTGTTACCCACAATAATAAAAAAAAGTATTCAAAACAAACGTTAACGTATTTAAGATTATGTGATCTACAAATTGATCACAACCTAGCGTCTCCCAATCGATAATAAGTCTGGCCTATGCTCTCCGGCTTTCAATGAGCACCAGCAGCGATCAGGTGCAATGGCTAATTTTCGATATTACATACAGTAAGAAACACATCTTCAACATCATAATCCCCTTCCTGGAACATCATAAGATAAGCCATCGATAATCCATGTGTTTTATATTCAAGATTTCTGAATTTTTGTTGACGAGAGCCCACGAAATGGCATTCCCCAACTTGGAGATTTCTATTTTCAATAGAGAACAGAACATCGACTACAGATCGGGCATGTTAGAAAGAGAGGAGCAGCAACGAGTAACTAAAGTGAAAGAAGTTGAAGAAGAGACCGATTACCTGGCCCCTTACATAGCGAAACTTGGCTATCCCACCGAATTATCCTACGACCAAGCTTTGGATGCGAAGTACGCTTGCTTAGATGATTTCAAGCGTCTGATGGTCGACAGAGCTAATGTTATTCAAAGAACTTTCGAAAGGGTAAGAATAGAAATGTATTTTTTAAGAGTGAAAATGTCTGTGTGGTGTTGGATATTGACGGGATCCCCAACCCCTCCCCATTTCTGATGTGTAAAAAAACACTTGATTTATCTTCGACGCCTCCTCAATAATTGCTTATAAGAATCAGTAATCATTGTTGTCACATAGGTACCCATGGGATCAGTTTTTCAGTGCGCAAAAAATCACCAGAAATGGAATGAACTCAATGAATGAAAGTGCCAAAAGTACGAAGATATACTAGTCTAAGATCCCGATATAAAACGACCTTCGCCGAGATGTTTATTTGATGAAACGTATTTTATATTTAATTTAATATGTCAATAAATATATTGCATATGGGTTGCCTAACAAATTTCAGTCCAGGATATGATTAATTAATAATTGAAAAAAAATTTTTTAAACATTTCATTGGTTTGATTATTATACAAATTCTATATCAATCGAAAGTATGAAGCTCATAGAATATGCAAACGTTAGGTTGCCTATTCTTTTCCGGTCACAACTCTCGGGTAGCCAGGTATAAACAGGTAAATCGATACTAGCATTTTGCTGATTATTGAATTAAAATTAAATGAAAATAAAGTTTATTTCATTATGAACATGGTGGTATAGGGTTGCCTGCGAAAAATCAGTCCCGAATTCCGGTTGTCGAATTTTGAAAAGTGAAATATTGCTGCGAGTGAATATGTGCGACTGAGAGGTCCCAACCAACCATCCCAGGCGATAGAAGAGGACACAGCATAGCAGCTGTTTGAAGTCCGTCCATTTAAAGAAAGAGAGTGCGCATGCTATTTGTTCTTGAAAATGAAAAGGATAGCGATAGACTCGTATATGCTGTGCATAATTTTGGAGTAGATTGTCGATATGGTTAAGGTACCCCTACACGGTCAATCATGAATGACAGTCTGACTGATCAATCAGACTGTCAATCCTAGCTTCAATCTTGAAGCCCCTACACGTATCATTCATACTGACAGTCTGATTGAAGTAATTTTAGCTCAGTTGACATTAAAACACCAAACAGAGCGGAATGTATCTCAAAGAAAAGGCTTGTTTGGCCATTATACTTGCATTGGGCACCAGAAAACCTGTGAAACGGAGAGTGTGGATGAAGGAATGGTTAAAAAAACGTAACCAGTACAGCCATTTAAGATTGCTTCGTGAGATATCAGCAAGCAGTGCTGACGATTATAAAAACTACTATCGTATGGATGAAAATCTTTTTGACATGTTGATCTCCATGTTGTCACCACATATATCCCGGATGAATACAGTTATGAGAGATCCAATAACAGTCCGTGAGAGATTAGCGGTCACCTTAAGATTTCTTGCGACTGGAAGAAATTTCGAAGATTTAAAATGTTCAGTAATCATGTCTCCTTCAGCTATATCTCAAGCAATTTTCGAAACATGCGAGACTCTTATCTATGTACTTCAGGATTACATCAAGGTGAGTAAATAATAATCACGTTATTTTATAATAATTGTGTATTTACCTAGTATACAATTAATCATTTTTGAGTATTAAAATAGGATTTTAAAAATTAAATAGTACTTAAAGACTAGTAAAGCTGGAGAAGTAATCAGAAGTTTTATTAAAAACATTAGGTTCGTCGTACATCTCTGGTGATGGGCTAATTACGATCGACGAGGATGATGGGCCAGTTAGCGATATCCCGGGGGTACTACTGGCAATGTTGATTTTTACGGAGTCCCTGTGAAGGGTTTGCATTTCTGCCTCAAAAAGGACGTCGTTAATTGCTTTTTCTGCAAATTTTCGTCTTCTTCTGACTTCGACAGATAATTGCAAGCCAATTGAAGCAGCTCATTCTGGTTTGCTGTGGCTCCTTGAACTTTTTTTTTTTGGTGGCTGTGTACAAGGTGTGATGGAAGAGTACGAAGTAATTCCTGGTGAAGAATTAACTAAACTTTCCCCTTGGTCTTGGGAATCCTGTAAAAAAAAAAACATTAGGTTTATTTATTTATTTTTAATTTATTATTATTTTTTAATTCGTGCAATTATTTGTTTTAGATGCCTACCATCCCAGAGGAGTGGCAATCAGTGTCCCAAGAGTTTGAAAATAAATTTAAAATTAGGAAGTGTGTTGGGGCCATAGACGGAAAACATGTGGCTATAGTGAAACCTACAAATTCTGGGTCAACATACTACAACTACAAAAACTTTTTCAGTATAGTTTTATTGGCGGTGGTCAGCGCTAGAAAAAAATTTATAATGGTAGACGTTGGCACTAACGGCCGAATATCGGACGGAGGAGTGATGTTTCACTCAAAGTTTGGGGAATTGTTTCAAACTGGGAAATTAAATCTTCCACCTCCTTCACCACTGTCAAATAGTCTTCAAAATTTTCCATATGTCTTCGTAGCGGACGAAGCTTTCACGCTGCATAGAAATTTAATTAAACCATATGCTAAAAAAGATTTGGATGAAGAAAAACATGTTGTATTCAACAAGATATTGTCGTCTGCTCGTTCAGTTGTGGAAAATGCCTTCGGCATACTGACTGCACGATTTCGAGTTCTGTTAAGTACTATGTACCTCGATCCAAAGAAAGCGTCTATTGTAACTTTAGCATGCTGCTATCTACATAACTTTCTTATCGAAGAAAATGGGAGAAATTATTTGCCTGGCAATGGGGAAACACTAGATTCATCTACTTTGGTACAGTTGCAAAGAACAAAACATAAAAATAATCCCACAGCAGCCAAAGCTGTTAGAGACAGTTTTGCTGACTACTACTATAGTCAAGAAACGGTTCAACCCTATGAAGAATCCGAAGAAATATAACTTTTCTATAGTTTTGTTAGCTACTTTTCATTTTTTATTTGTATTAATTTTTCTCATGTTCATTGAAATAAATCATTCAAAACCAAGGAGTAGATTATTTATTTTGGTTACCTCCTTATTTTTATTTTTTAGACAGAAGCACTTGTTATCATCAAAGTTATATTGGTATTTTATGTTGGTAATTGATATAGAATGAAGTTGTTGATGGGTCGATTCTTGAGCTCAATTCGAACGAGGTTTCTTTTTGAAATCGGCAGAAAGACTAATACAAAAATGGTCGCAGTAGGACCCTAATCTCATTAACAGATTTCTGAGTAAAATCAAAGTGGGGTAGGATTCCGTTTCGGTAAAAAGCTTGGAACCGCCAACACTCAAACATGGGGATCACTTATTGACTTACTGCTCAACAACTTATCCAAGGCCGATGTAGGTCTCTCCAACCCTACCTCAGGTAGTGCAATTTCGATTTACTCGTAAAACAATTAAGTCACTAAATTCCAAATAAAAATAAAACTGAGGTACGATGTTAATAAGCAAGTGTGCAGTGAAATATTTAAACGCATACTAAAAGGAAGAAAACTGGAAAAGTGAAAGGTTTTGAAGGGCCTAATATTTGTGGAAAAGCCGTACTAACGTCACTTGATCTAACCCACCCGATCCCCCACTTTTCCACTCATCGGCCTTCTAGTTGTCAAACAGTAGACATTATCCAAACATAAGTTTTAGTTAAATAAAAAAACAGAATTACTAAAAATACTAATTATTTTATCACTTACCTCTGTTTCCTCAATTTGGGTGTTTAAAATAGAAGGGCTCTCTGTGTCTTCCAGGAATTTCAACATATAAAATACCCATGAAGTGGGCTTGTATACTTCATCGGCTCCTGCTCCACTTCTCGATGAGCTTTTTATTATTTTTTTCAGCTCACGTCTAAAATTTGAACGTAGTATGTTCAATTTTTTAGTGACGTCCTTCACTGTGGCATTTGGCTTCATTTCTTTGAATATAACAAGAAGTTTTTCCAATGCCATATTCTTCTTGTACTTTATGGAATAACTCGGATGTGCTTTGTTCCATAGTTCCGGGAAAGATTCATAAACTTCAATGAATCTTTGCAGGCAATCGCGATCACCGGCACCTGTTGGTAACTCGCCGAAAGCATCGGTTTCACAGCGCTCGTTCTCCATGATAGCATTAACAAGACTGAAGAAAAGAATGACGGAATCCCTAGACCATCAGTCAGATTGACAGTCTCCCCTCCACTTACCGTGATTGAAGCTCGGATTTCAAAATATTTGGAAATCCGTCAGTCCAATCATCATTCCATCAGTCTTGACCCTACACTATCAATCGGATTGTCATTCTTCGCTGTGACTGACAATCCGATTGATCGTGTAGGGGTACCTTTACAATTGAAAAAACGTGCTACTATTTATTGTTGAAAAAAATGTCAAAAAAGTGGTTTTTGTGTGATTCGGATGATGATGTAATTGATTTTAATGATGAAACTTTTAAAAACTGTGTATTAAAGTCAGCTTTTCGTAAAAGGAAAAACTTTAAATACAATGTTGTTGAGCTACCCAGTGCGTCACTTGAATTTGTAGGTTATCATACCACGTGTTATAAAATAGTGACCGTTTTGAATAAAAAATATAACGAAGAATTTGATAATTTTTGTGCTGAATATACGTAAGTACATAATAATTGAATCTTTAAAATTATCTTAACTAATACAACTTCTATATTTTTTTCATGTTTAAATAATTGTTAGTAACATTCACCTATGGTTTTGTTAATTTTCGACGCACATAATTTTTTTGTAATTAACTTAAAAAACGGTTGTTTATAAATTATCCGTTTTTTTGTAACATAATTAAATGGGGATATTTTCAATCAACTATTCAAAATTTTACGAACTATTTTCGTAAATTCCATGTGGTTCGATGCAATGGATCCATTATGCGTGAAACTTCAGCCTGAGAACTGCGGTTGGTTCTTAGATGAATATTTAAAACCAGTAGGATTCATTGGGGACATACACCTTTAAAGATAGAAGACATTGTCGAAAGAACTGAAACGGAGAGTGATGACGAAGAAGGTTCAGAAGTTGGAGATCATAGTTATATGTCCGATGACTCGGAACCTGAATAATTTTAAAAAATTAACTTTTTTTTGTATTTATAATTTTTCACAATAAACAGAATTTTTTTTTTTTAATTGTTGTTTTTTATTTTGTCTTCTAATAATAAAGATAAAATTTGCAAGATTAGTATTATATATATATTACTATAACCTTCTTTTTACTAAAGATGTGTATATACTTTAGTGTCACATAAAATAAATACCCACATAAATAATTAATTGATTAAAAAAAATTAAATAACTCTTCTTTTATTTTAATAATAAACTACTCCAAAATGATGCACAGCATATACGAGTCTATCGCTATCCTTTTCATTTTCAAGAACAAATAGCATGCGCACTCTCTTTCTTTAAATGGACGGACTTCAAACAGCTGCTATGCTGTGTCCTCTTCTATCGCATGGGATGGTTGGTTGGGACCTCTCAGTCGCACATATTCACTCGCAGCAATATTTCACTTTTCAAAATTCGACAACCGGAATTCGGGACTGATTTTTCGCAGGCAACCCTATACCACCGTGTTCATAATGAAATAACTTTATTTTCATTCAATTTTAATTCAATAATCAGACCGGTGCAAAATGCTAGTATCGATTTACCTGTTTTTACCTGGCTACCCGAGAGTTGTGACCGGAAAAGTATAGGCAACCTAACGTTTGCATATTCTATGGGCTTCAAATACTTTCGATTGATATAGAATTTGTCTTATAATCAAACCGGTGAAATGTTTTTGAAATTTTTTTTTTTTAAATTATTAATTAATCATATCCTGGACTGAAATTTGTTAGGCAACCCATATGAAATATATTTATTGACATATTAAATTAAATATAAAATACGTTTCATCAAATAAACATCTCGGTGGAGGTCGTTTTATATCGGGATCCTATACTATACGGGTGTGAAGTTATCCACAACCACAAAATACACTGAGAAAAATGTAACTTGCTTCTGTTTCTCATTATAATGACAACGTAGGGCTTATTCCAGTTCATGATCAAATTATGTAGGTTGAAAAGTATAAGAAATGATTGAAAAGGGAAACATTCTCAATTGAATGTTTCCCTTTTCAACATGAATACCCCACAAGAGGTTATCTTGACGATGGAAGATAGTGACTAGAGTTTATCTTTCAGTCGCAGATGATTCCACATCTGATTTTATGAACATCCTGTTTATATTTTCAACAAATCAATAAGAAATGATATTTAGAATGCACTGTCACCCCGGGGGCAGGGGTGTAATCTGGCTGGAAATGTTGAAAAAACTAAAATGACATTCAAACGGCACTGTAGAGTTTTTTCGTTAGCAGAATCAAATTCAGGGGTTGGAATACATAGCACATGATATATGAAATCATTTGTCGCCCCTTCGGAGAAAAAAAAAATTAATTTAAACCGCAGTGTAGAGTTTTCTAGTATCCAAATCGAATTCAGGAAGTCGAAATACATGCCACATGGTATATGAAATCATTTGTGGGCCCGTCAGAGGGTGAGTTTTGGGGGAGGAAATATCAAAAAATCAATATTCAGTTTAAACGACAGTGTAGAGTTTTCTAGTATGCAAAATCGAATTCAGGAGGTCGAAATACATACTACTGATATATGAAATCATTTGTCGCCCGTCGGATGGGTGAGTTTTGGGGGAGGAAATATAAAAAATCAAAATTCAGTTTAAACGCAGTGTAGAGTTTTCTAGTATGGAAAATCGAATTCAGGAGGTCGAAATACATACTACTTGATATATGAAATCATTTGTCGGGTGAAAATATAATTATTTTCCCCCAAAATTCCGGGGCGACAAATTATTTCTATACATAGATGTTTTTCACCTCCTGAATTTATTTTTTCAGATTTTTCATACTACACTAAATTATTTTATTTAGAATATTATTTTATTTTTCCACCCCCCAATACACACCATCTGACGGGGCGACAAATGATTTTATATATCAGTAGTATGTATTTCGACCTCCTGAATTCGATTTTCTATACTAGAAAACTCTACACTGCCGGTTAAACTGATTTTTTATTTATTTCTACATTTCCACCCCCAGAACTCACCCTCCGACGGGGCGACAAATGATTTCATATATCAGGTGCTATATATTTCAACCTCCTGAATTTGACTCTACAAACGAAAAAACTCTACAGTGCCGTTTAAATGTAATTTCAATTTTTTCAGCATTTCCACCCCGATTACACTCCCGCCCTCGGGGTGACAATGCTTTCTAAATATCATTTCTTACACTTTCCAACCCAGAGAATTTGATCATGTACTGGAATAATCCCTACATTGTCATTATAACGAGAAACAGAGCCGAGTTATATTTTTCTCAGTGTATTTTGTGGTTGTGGATAACTTCACACCCGTGAAGATATTCTAGGAGATTTACGAAGAGGCAGAGGAGTCAGTGCAATAAAACTATTCCATTTTGTTTTTTAATCCGTCATTTCTCTCGCCGAAAAGTTTGTATTTGAACAAATATTCGAAGGACGTCTTCCTTCAGTTAGATTTTACAAAAGATTACTAACATTAAAAAGAATTATAGCTTAAAGGACAGCGCAATCGGGGAACATTACTCATTCACATCAACGTATGTTTTCCTTTCGAACGACGAGCAGGTGGAAGCAGACAATGAGACATTTCAATTGAAATGCTTCAATGCTCCTCAAAAACGGCAAGAAATCTGGAGAATCATGATGAATATTGTTACAAATCTGAGGTTCATGGCTATTATTCACACTTCACAACACAAACCAATAATTAACTCTGACAATTAAATAGCTCAATCAAAATTCAATGTCAGATTATACCGCGCACCCCACTCGTTTAATTCGTGTCTCTGAATAAAAACTTCACTTGTTCCTCATTGAGCTCCACTTACTCTCACTTACCCTGCTCTTATAGAAGTCATCAGCACCTAGAACATTCCTGATGGTCGCTTCTCGTACATTCTCGGAATTCCTCGATCCATCCGGTGCCTCCCCAGAGTACTTTGAGGAATCTTACGTCACGTCGGCCAGACGCGAGACAAACATACAGTGGCTTAGTGTGTTTGTTTTCCAGCCGTCAAACTTGAAAGCTGGAAATCTTATTGGACACCTGAAGATTCTGAAAAATATTCCTCTAGAATCCAGGTACAAGCCATCAGATATTATGCCAGATAAGGAACGACTTTGCAGTGAATTATGAAGAGGTTATAAACAACCACAATATATTCACAACGAACGGGCCACAACTACAGAGGAATGCATCAGTATGGTATACTGATCGATCCAAGATGGACGAAAGGGCTGGAGTGGGAGTAACGGGTCTTAGTTTTAGGCTCTCAAAACCCCTAGACAAAGCCCAACAATTTTTCAAACAGAAATCCATGCTATAGGAATTTGCGTCCGAAAATGCCTTGCAAGAGGCCCCAGGGAGGCAAAAATTCAAATCATATCAGATAGCCAAGCAGCACTAAAAGCTCTAAAGTCACACACTTGTGAGTCTAGACTGACTTGGGACTGCAAACTCTCCCTAAGACAACTGGCTACGAACAATCAGGTCACTCTGATATGGGTGCCAGGTCAGAAGCGAATCAAAGGCAATAAGGAAGCAGACAGCATTGCCAAGGAAGGCACAAACACCCAATTTCCTGGCCCAAAACCCTTCTGTGGTCTCTCCAAAGTCCACATTAAAGAAGAGTTTCGGCGCTGGAAAGCTGACCAAATCAAAAACCATTAGATAGGACAAAGACAAGCGAAAATGCGAAAATGCTTCTGAGCCCATCGCCAAGGAAAGCTAAACAGCTTCTTAAGTTGGACAAGAAAGACTTGAAACTGGTAACGGGACTGCTCACCGGACATTGCCCTCTGAGGTATCACCTCAGAAAAATGGATAGATCAGACAGTGAACTGTGCCATTACTGCGAAGATTTCGCTGAAACTGCATAACACCTGCTTTGCGACTGCAGAGCGTTGTTTTGCAAAAGGCTTAAGTTCTTCGAAGGGATTTCATTAACACCCTCAGACATCAGTGACTCGGAATCCTGGGCCTCGAATAGATGAAGGGTAATGATCAAAAGATCGTATAGGTCGAGGTACGGAGAGACTGAAGAGCCATATCGACTTCCCTACAATCGAGAAAACGCAATAACAAAATTGAAGATCTCGAAAAGATGATTTCAACTTGATTTTATTCTCTGTACTGTTAAAACGTATTTTCACGATTTGCATAATGAAAAATTGTTTTTTAGAAGTTTTCCTTGTTTTTGGAAAACAAAAGTCGTGTGTTCATTTTTACCCAGAAAAAATAATTGATTCGTGAGGGTTTATATTTGAACAATGTATATTCGATTTGGGGTGCGCAAAAGGCAATTATTGTTATTCTTGTTTAGATATACTTAAATAACATGTTCTTTGACCGGAGTGGTTTATTACTCGTCTTGTATATTTTACTAGATCGGAGAAGAAGTGCTACTTACAAAACTTGGCGTCGGTATCAAGATGCCCCAACGGATGACACTTTGTATCAGAACTCTACTAAAAAGCCACCCTGACGATGAAACTATTTGTTTAACGCCTTCCTCTTGTCCTAAGATAGCTTTTGCGATACACGGTAGAGGCCTATTTGAATATGTGCGCATGCCTTTTGGTCTTTCTTGCTCAAGTCAAACTATGTGCCGTTTAATGGATTTAGTTATAGGTCCGTCCCTTGGACCTTATATCTTTTACTATATTGATGATATTATTATTGCAACTCCAGATTTTGAAACTCATATGGAAATTTTGCTTAAGCTCAGGGATACCTTGAAGCGCGCTGGCCTCACTATCAATTATGAGAAGTCTCAGTTTTGTAGACCATCCCTTAATTTTCTTGGCTATGTAGTTGATAAAGAGGGTCTCAGAATGGATGATTCTATAGTATCTACAATTTTGAAATATGATAAACCTAAGACAACCACACAAATCAGGCGACTGGTTGGTATGGTTGGATATTATAGGTTTCTCAATAATTTTTCTTCATTATGTAGTCCAATAGCTGATCTTTTGAGAGGTCGAAAAAAAGGCAACCTATAGAATGGTCTGAAGAAGCTGACAAAGCTTTTGAAGAAATAAAAAGTATTTAACCACGGCAACTGTGTTAGCCAGTCCGGATTTTTCTCTTCCCTTTATTATATATTGCGATGCATCAAATACGGGCGTAGGTTCCGTTTTGTATCAAGAAACTGATGGGATTGAGCATCCTATAGCATATGCTAGTAAAACTTTGAATAAGTGTCAACGTAAATACTCGGCCACTGAAAAAGAGCTGCATGCAGTAATTTTTGGCAATTGAAAAATTTAGGTGTTACATTGAAGGCACACATTTCAAAGTTATTACTGATTGTGCAAGATTAGTTTGGCTAATTAACATGTCTAATCCTTCTGGAAGATTAGCCAGAGGGGCAGTGAAGTTATCACAGTTTTCATTTAATATTGAGTACAGGAAAGGCACACTAAATGTAGTGGCTGGTGCGTTATCTAGGTCTCCAATTGAGGCATCTGTTTGGAATTTATCTACTTTAAAGCCAGACAAATGGTATAATGACATGTGTAAAAAGGTTGAGGAAAATCCAGGTAGCTATCCTTCTTTTAGAGTAGAACAAAACATACTGTACAAACATATTTTCAGTGAAGACATATTAATTGGGAATTTATCTGAGTGGAAAACTGTGGTACCTACAGCTAATAGATTAGAGTTGTTGGAAATGTTTCATGATGATGAAACGGCAGGACACTTGGGTATTGCTAAAACTTTAGCGCGTATTCAGGATCTGTATTATTGGCCTGGTCTTAGAAACAGTGTTTATAAGTATGTTAGGAAATGTTCTATTTGTGCTACTTGTAAATCATCAATATTGATCATTTGCCGGGAAGTTATATGTGGGACATGCTATGTCTAAAAAGTGGTGAATTTAGATTTGAGTCACAAGTTGTATTTTTAACTAAAATAAAAACTTTCCATTTTAGAAGTAGATCGATATATGTTTATTGATTTGCTATTTTGAAATTTTACTGCATTTCTGAATCTTTGCTGTTTTGAAATAGTACAAGAAAGATTAAGAAATTATTCAGAATTGAAAACAGCAAAGTTTAAAGAACTGAATTCGTTAATTTATCGGATTTTGACCAACATTTTTTATTTTTCCGCCAATTTTATCATAATATTTATCACCCTTGGGAATTATAATTAAACAAATAAAAATGAGCCATACTGACAGTTTTCAAGGTGAGAAGGGTTGAAAGGAGAATGCTTTAAAATGCGTTGACATTCGGTTCAGCCAACTAGGTTGATGTCTCTTTCAAGTGTTGTAAAATGTGTTGTTTTTCAGACAAATGATGAGCTCCAGAGCCAAAAAGCCTACTACACTATGTACCACGAAAACTTGACAGGAGAAGAAGAAGCTCTGTACTTTGAAGAGGTCAACAATTTGATCACATATTTGAGAGCCCTCGAGATACGTTTGCAACGCCATAAAGAATTGACTCCTCTTAGGTAATAAAGAGCTGTCTTCAGGAAGAAGACATTTTTTATTTTGTATTAATCATATTATAGGGATTCTGGACTTCCAACCATTTTTACTCCTTGAAAAATATATTTTTCTACATTCATGCAAAAAACTAAACTTTATTGAACTATATCTTTATTGCACTAGTTTAATGAAATGTTTATTGCACTCATCTGTCATTCTACTACAGCGTTTTGTGATCATGACAAACGTTCAAATCGACGCCATTTTTAGACCATTTTCTGTGATATTGTATTACATTTTAAACTATTGCATATTTTATATTATTTTCAATCATAATTATTGCATACTGGATTACGGAATTACTAGAAAATGCAATTTATCAAAAATAAAGTTTGAGTTAAATTGTTCCTAACATAGATATTAGTTCCTAACTTTCTCAATGCAAATCGATAGTGCTAATTAATTATTAAATATTCTGCTATTAAATTACGCTATTTATTTTCCCACCCTTAGTGCCACCTAAATTAAACCTTTTTTTGATTTTGGCATGAACGTAGAAAAAATATTGTATGCAACTCGTGCAAAAAGTGTTTATTGCACTCATCGACGTGTTGCACTTCACGTCGAGTGCAATAAACACTTACTCTTTGCACTTGTTGTTGTTATCACCCATAAAATAAAAATCGTGTGCGGTCAGGAACGAAGTTCCTTTACGCAGCTTGCGGTAGGTGTTGACTTGTAGAAATCGTCACGTAAAACCAAGCAATACTAATACCTTATATCCTTTTTCCAAACTCCTCCGCTATTAAGTGTTCGAATATCAGCATACTTTTTAACGTAGCTGTGCTAAAATGACGTAGATTTGTCGGCTCTGGGATCTTGGACTATATTCATATAAGTATATACTTTTTCCAAACTCCTTCGCCACAATAAAAGGTATTTTATTCCTGATAATACTATTCATTATATTATTTGACGTGCCACATATTCAATGTAAACGTATTACCACTCAACGATAATATCCGACTTGTATTCGCATATATATCCTACCGTTCATGTATCATTTTAATTTTCCCGCAAGCAGAACAGCTTTTTTCTTACGTGATGATTTCTACCAGTCAATACCTACCGCAAGCCGCTTCGTTCCAATAATAGCAATTATAATACTGGTATAAAAAAATTACTTATGATCCAACTGTTCAAGAACATTATGAAAACAAAAAACAAAATCTTAACAAAATTATGAAAAAATAAAAAACAGAATATTATGCTGACATGATAAAAAGATCTGAAAATAAAGTGCAAAAAGTGTGGGAAATAATTAACAATAAACTAAATAGGAATAATGTGAAATCAAAAAATATTTCAATTTCCATCAATGACGTATTTATTGAAGATAACAAAGAAATTGCAGATATATTTGTTAAATATTTTGCTACATCTGCCAAAGAAAAAATTAATAAACAGATACAAACAGCACTACTTGTACAACTTGTAAAATGGTATCAAACACAATGTATTTCTTACCTTTTAATGAAATAGAAATACAAAACCTAATAAGAAATATAAAAAACAAAAAATCTGTGAGCATTGATGAAGTAAATACTTCTCTAATCAAAGAGTGTAACGATCTTCTTAGTCCTTATCTAACCTCAATTATGAATACTTCAGTTGAATTTGGAAAGTTTTCTTCCCTCCTAAAAATATCGAAAACCACTCCGATATTTAAAAAAGGTGACCCTCAGCAAATTGAAAACTATAGGGGGTATCAGTAATAAGTCCAATATCAAAAATCTTGGAAAAAGCTATGTATGTACGTCTAATGTCTTTTTTAAACCATTTTAATCTTATTTCTCCATGCCAGTATGGCTTTCGTGGAGGATTTTCAATAGAAAGTGCCACCTCAGATGTAGTGCAACACATACATGAACAATAGATAAAAACTACTTTGTTTCCGGAATTTTCTTCGACCTCTCAAGGGCATTCGATACCCTAATCCAATATTCTTGAAAACAAAACGTTATGCTTTGGGCATCAGAGGTTCTATATGCGATTGGTTGATCTCATACACAGAGAATAGAGAAACGCTGGTGAAAATAGAGAACAATTTTTCTGAAAAACTATCCATTGAATTGGGAACACCACAGGGTAGTGTGCTTGGCCCACTGCTGTTTCTTCTTTTCGTGAATGACTTGCCAGATTTCATTGAAGACGGCAAGTTGTTCATGTATGCAGACGACACAACTGTAATAGTGATCGGCACAACCCCCCAAGAGATTCTACTTAAAATTACCTCTGTCGTTCAACAATTCTCACTGTGGTGTGAAATAAACTGTCAACCTAGATAAAACTCAATTAGTTCATTTCAATAATAGATCTCCTGTAGAAGACAATAAGTGTAAAATAGACAACTTTTTTGGAACCTCAAAATTAACTTCAAACCAAATTGAACATTCAGTAAAACACTCAATAAGACATATTTGAATTATTCTCTAAATTCCTTGAACAACAACAGTTACTGAATGTGTACTATGCATTGGCATATTCAGCAATTAGTTGTAACAAAATATGTTGGGGAACAGCAACCGAGTGGACAAGAATCTTCATTCTTCAAAAAAGATTGATACGACTCATCTTTGGTCTTAAATATCATGAATCCTCTAGGGACACTTTCAAGAAATATAGGATTTAACTTTAACAGGAATTTACATACTTAAGATTCTTATACATATTCATAAAAACATCGACGTCTCCATGACGTATTCAGATGTACATACTTATTATACGCGAAGCCACTCAAATATATACAATAAAAAATTCAACCATATGTCATATAGAAACTGTGGTGGTACACATTTATATAACTTACTGCCGAGAGGCTTGAAAACTCTCTCTCAATAAATTCAAATTAGAATTAAAAAATATATTGTAAAAAAAAAAATTATACGATTACGGAATTTGAGGAATTTTTGCATATTCAACTTGAATGTATTGGATATACATCTCTTATTTTTAACTTCTTCATAACTGCGATTTCTGATATTTTTTATTTGTCTATAAAAAAATTTATGTTTTATATTTTTGTTTTATGTTTCTTGTTTTTTGTATATTGACGAACCTCACATTTGTAAAAATGGCAAGCAAGGTAATAAATATATATATATATATATATATATATATAGCAAAAATATTATGTTAATACCAATTTAATTTTAAATATTACTTTGTTTGAAAATGTAGGTTGGAGCAGCGTGAAAACGAATAGATGAATTTGTTTACCACTTAAATATCTCAAAATATTTTATTTCGTCTTGGTTTACACTAAATTCAATATTACATTTCTGGTCGGGGTACAGCTACAATTTGTTGCCAAAATCACCAAAAAAAAACAAAATTATTAAGTGTATATTCAAACTTGACTAGCAATAACCAACAGTTAATCTATATAACCATGAAAACGTATTCATTCATCATGCAAAATGATGCACAATCATTAATTTCATTAAAAAATATTATGTTTCAAACTAATAATGATAAACATGAAGACTCGACCAGTTTTCCACCAATCTAGCAAATCCTAAAATCAAGACGAATATTGGACAAAAATGAATTTATTGCAATGTAATAAAATTTTAAAAATCTATCAGACCATTTAAAACCATATGGCAGATTAATTATGATTCAAAATTCATTTGAAGAAATACCTTTTTCATTGGCAGGAATTGATTTTTCATTGACATGAATTTATTTTTCATTGCTACTATTCTCTAACACTGTCCTTTTGGTTACTTAATTTATATATTTTCAAATTACTGGCATGGAATTCATGATTTTTTTATTCATTCTTAACCTAAAATTCAAGATGACATTTTTCGAGTACTGTTGTTGCAATAGATGAAGTCAAGGTGGCGCTAGCTAGTGGCGTTTTACCACTTGCTTTACGAAATCCTGCAGAAATTAAGTAATGGATGAATTTTGATAGTATCATTTGGAATAGGAGACTTTAAGGTAGTACCGCCACAAAACAGTTGAATTAGGAATTTATTAAAATTTGGCATAGGTATTGTTTAACATGTGAACAACACCTATATAGAATTTTAACAAGTTTCACCATCCCGAACCCGAGATATATATAATTGAAGTTGACTCAACTAACACTTAACATATAGACCATGCATAGGCAAACAGCACATTATTGATTCTACCGTTAGTACTAAAATTAAGAAGTTTATGAAAAACGAGGAGGAGCTAGAGCAGGATATCACAGATATTGTAAAAAAAAACAAAGTGATTGACCATCTAGTTTGACAGATATAATCTCGAGAAGTACTGAGGTTCAGGCTGCATATGATATATTTTGCAAGTGAACAAGCGAATGGTGGGGAACGGAACGGAGAGACAGCAACAGTGTACGCACGGCCAAGCGCTCAGTTTGAACAGCTCACATATCTCTCCTAGGGAAAAAATGGTACTTGCAAAAATTGGCGAAACAGTTCGAAGCATACTTATTGTTAATATATCTTTTAATATTAACAATGTTTGTGATTCGAGCATACATCAATTCAAGGTTAGCTTCGAAATAACAAACATATATTTTTTTATATGATCTTTTTCATATAACAATGTAATAATGTAATATATTAATAATAACACGTTTTTTTTAAACATTTTTTTTTGAGGTTAGCTTAAAAATAACAAACGTATATTTAAAACAAACATATTTTTCTCTTTCATAAAACATAACATAACAATGTATTATATATATATATATATATATATATATATATATATATATATATATATATATATATATATATTAATAATAACATGTTTTTTAAACAACATTTTTCTTTTGTCACTAGACGATTGCTAAGCTTTGGTGGTTTCTAAGAATACAAGAATCTTTTCCAAGATTTTCTTGTCTTTCGTGACACGAGGTTTTTTGTCTGATTGGTTGGTTGACAATAATTGTACTATACCGTCTCTTCCACTTTCTGCATATACTTTTGTATTTTTGTATTGTCTATCCCCGCACTTGCTATTTTCTTAATCATCCCTGCAGAAATAACACCCTTGAAAACATTCAAAGATCGTTCGAGTACTGCTGCCTTTTGCAAACGAGCTTCGTGAACAAAACATTCCGTGAAAGATTTGCTATTCGCAATTAATTTTTCTATCGGAATAGTGGAAGAGATTTTTTCAAGAATATCGGCGTCGTATGATGCTTCGTGAAATTTTGTCGTCGGTTCAATGTGAAGTAGATCTTCAGCGAGCCTGGAAAGTTTGAACATGCCGGGACCTTTCCTTTGAGGATGAAGCTTTCTTAGAGTGTCGGCGAATGAAACGATGACATTTTTTAGGTCTTCTATCGTCGAATTTTTTTTGAGAGCTTGCAGTAACCGTGGATTGTCAAATTTGGCATTGTGCGCCACAAGAATGCACGGTTTAAAAAAAACTAACCATTCTTTGAATTTGCGTAGCACTTCGTGAATGGGAATCGACGGCAGTCGTTTATCATACAGAAATAATTCTCCAGCGACATTTCTCAAGCCCGTGATTGCCGTTGCGATGGGTGTAATTGCTTGAGACGGATTGGCATATTCGGAAAAAGTGGACTCGCCGCACTTAGCGGCAATCTGGAGAATGTCTGCTGATTTGTGAAGGCCCGAAGTTTCCAGGTCGAAGAATATAAAGTTTGAATCCACTGGCAATGGGTTCTCCATATTGTTGTTATTCATGTCTCCAGCAAAATTATTTCCCAAATCGTCGATTTCCATGTCAAAGCCACAATTTGATTTATACTGAATTCCTTCCGCCTGCTCTGCCTTCTTTCGCAAAGCCACTCTTTGATCAGCCAATATATTTCTGCGGATTTTTGTGCTGGGCAACTTTGCTTTTGACGCTCTTTCCGAACGTTTCAATTTTTTTTTTCGCTATAAATGTTGCAGTATTCTTCCCGGGTGAAATTCTAACTTTTTCCGAAACAGCCAGTAAATAACTTTCACCCTCATTTTTAGTGCAGACAGCACTTGAAAAACGAAAATCAGCCGATTCGCTAAGACTATAGCACCGATTTTTCGGAGCTTTATGAGAATTATATTGTTTAGGCTTTCGTTGGCTTGGCTTGACGCTGCAACCGAGAATTTCGCAGCGTTATTGCAAAATTTCGTTGAGTTTATCGTACAGCCCTGGATCTTAAAATATAACTTTTTGAAACCCTGAACTATCACAGTGACGAAGGCACCAATGTCCACAGTTTTCGTGTCGATCGAAGAAATGGTCAGGTATGCTACGAAGGCAGTTGGCTAGTTCCACAGATTTTCCTTTATTTTGGGCGTATCCGAAGCTCTTTTTGAGATGGGGGATAGCTTCTTTTTCATACAATTCACTGACGAAGTGTTTTCGGAGATGATTCGTGTCGGCTAACTTAAAAATTTGTTGCGAATTTCCTCGACGTACTCCCGCGATAGTAGAACTGTCTTCATCTCCGATTAAAACTCGAACATTGGGTCCTGCATCTTTCAGAACAGTGCTTCGATTCACCAACTCAGCCCCAACATCAGGCTCCATGGCTTTAGCGCTTCCTTGGAAGTTCAACCGACAATCGTGATCTTTTTTGGATCGACCCGCATCACAGCATCTACATTTCCTATTCCGAGTCGCAAAATCGAGAACCTTGCCACTGAAAAATCTTATTATCGCGCCGTAACCATTGAGGCTGTCGTAACTCCTTCCGTTGCCTCGCTTACTCCATCCCATATCGTAAGAAACGATAATATTGACGATGTTACCCAATGCTGCATCAAGTTTTTACGTCGCTTTCAGCATTGTAGGGTCTTCGTTGAGGATTTCATAGTTGCCGGAGTTCGTTGCAGGTTCAAGATCATGCAGATGAGGACCTCGACTATTTCAGGTGGCCTAATACAAACAGACAGTCGTAGAAAATGAAATAATCAAACTCATAGAATATTTGACCGTTTTATTAATATTTTATTTTTAAAATAAAAATTATAAAAAAATACATTTTTAAAGACAAGCTTTTATATAAATGTACTAAAAAGGAAAAAATAATTTATTTCATTGTTTGATCTAGGTTATTCTGTGAGTAACAGATTCAAAATCTTACCTATTTTGTATCCACGGCAAGCTTTTGAATCTGTTACTCACAGAATAACCTAGATCAAACAATGAAAGGAATAATTTTTTCCTTATTAGTACATTTATATAAAAGCTTGCCTTTAAAAATTTATTTTTTTATAATTTTTTCCTATCAAAAATTGTATAATGCATTATCACTGGAATTATGTACACCTGCCAAATTTCAAAACAATAGGACGAGTAGAAGTGGATCAAATTTAATTTGCAAGATTTGATGACAAACATCGGGACAGGTGAAACTAAATAAAAGCTTGAAATTGTAAAAATGATCGATTCTCCCAATATAATACAATTATAGAATGCTACAAAATGAGTTATAGTAAACATAGAAAAAAATCCGTAGTGTATTCCACAGTTTAGTATTTCATTATTTTTCTATCGGCGCTTAGTCTTCACTATGAACAATTTTTATTGATCCTTCACACGATCGGTGTGAACAATCCACGATGTACAAATTATGAGGGACTGTAATAGCTATTCCCAGAAGTATATTTCTATATAAAGTTACAGAAAAGTTTGCATACACACATATAATATATATAAAGTCGGGAAAATGATCCTCGAAAACAACTGCAGTTTTGCATCGCAGCAAACTGCACTGACTGCGATGGATCGAAAAATATGATATAAACTCTAGCGCTGCAGAGCTTGGAATAAAAGTTCTTCGCAGCAGAGTTTAGAATACAAATTCTTACAGCGCTTTATGAAAAATCTTGTATCGAGGAGAATCTACATGTCAATATATTCCATCAACGCAAAACAAAATCTATGGAAAAAGCCCTGACCCATCATGCCGTAAACTCACATTTCATCACATAACTTCTCGACATTCTCAATTACTAGTTTGCGCTCTTCCTCGGCAGCTCTCTGACAGCTTTCCTTCACACATTCTTCAATTGCTGGTCCAAGTTCTCGTTCGTATCGCTTGAACAAATGATCCGTTATGGGAGGTATGTTCAAACAAGCTGAGAGCTTGGTCAAAGCGGTGGAACCAATGCCTGCGTGAACAGCTCCTATTTATGACAATAAAAAGTTTTTATTGAAAATAAAAAATTCTGGTAAAAATATATGGAATTGAAATATGAAATTAGAACACTTACCAAGGACAATTTTTGTGTTCACGTCTGACAATTTGGCATCACTTGTCGAAGTGTGCATTTTCCCGGTTAAAACGGAGGTATTCACACAACAACTTTCGCAAGAGACCGTCAAACAAGAGTTGAGCCCGAGACGTGTTTCCTTCACTATGTTTTGCTATGAAAGAACTTTGGAACATTTGCAGCACAGAAGATTCTTACCGAGTTCTGTCAGCTCGACAATACGTCTCCCATGACACGGGATAACCTCCAAATTTTCCCGATCGGTTCTTGGTTGTGGTGTTCGCGCTTGTAACGAAGCCGCTAGGGCTTTAATTTTTTTCGCCAGCACTTTCTTTTTAATAAATCTCCCCCTTTGTCGCGTCCAATCTGACATTTTTCTAATAAATTTCTCGTTTTTCGCAAATAATTCTCTCCATAGATTCAACTTCAGCACGTGAATATCAGTAGGTGTATATAACAGCTGACACGCAACGTTGCTACGACCGTCGTTCTAACACGCACACATAAGAATGCGTCGTCTGTATAGGCAACCTTTTCTGTGTGTTGAGGCATAGCCCGGATAGTTCCGTCAAAAAGTTTACTCGCATTGTCAGATCAAAAATACTTTTAGAATAAATTTTACGAAAGCAAATCATATTCGTACTATAGCTACTGGCACTGAGTACGTATATATGGGCTTTACAAAGTTATTGATTACGATCCCAACGAATTATCAACCCTTTTAATATGCAGGCGGTATGTAACTTTTGGTTGGGGCTGTCGCAGGGGATCGACCATCATTAATGATTTTAGTTAATGCTTTCCAATTTTTAAGTAACTCTAGGTTTTCCATTCCCCAATTTTTCAGTTAGGTGATTCTTCTCCTTCATCGTGATATATTTGTTTTAGAAAATCGTATGTTATATTATGTTGTGCAATTTTTTCCAATAAATCCCGTGATATAACATTTTTTAAGGCACTTAAATTAGGTAAATTACAAGATATTCTTTCGTTCTCAAGTCGCTCTGAAATACATTCTTTATATGATTTCATGCATGTTAATAATTTTTACCAATGAAACGAACTAATTTTTGCAAAATTTGTACATCACTTAAAATTGATGCAACTCCTAAATGTTTTTCTTGCAGCACATTCTCCAAACTCAAAACTTGGTGGCAGTTCCCACACTTCAAAATTTTTCCAAGTTCTTTGACATTAACAATGCGATTTCCTTCATGCACATCATTTTCATTAGACTGTTTTTTGTTTGTATTTTGAGCCTTACACAGTTCAGACAATTTTTCCTTTTTTCAACTTTTGCTTTATAGCAAACCTACCATTTTTTGCGCGAAATCAATCCATGGCTGACTGCTTGTTCATAGGAGTATCTTGAACTATTAAATGCGAGCGATCGTTGGATTGCGACGTTGCCAACAGTCCAGTCATGGCTTATTTGCTGTATCACGCATGCTAGTTGCGATTCTGGGTGTACAGTTCCCTTAAAAAAGAACCCTCTAATTCAGCTTTTGCACATGTATCGCGTCATGCTACAATCGAGCCTAATTTTTGACACTGTTTGTAGCAGCAGAACTACCTTAATCATTGTCTGCTTGACCTACACTCTACTGATGAGGGGCAAATACCCTGAAACCAGTCTACAGGTGGTAAGCCTGAAGGAGGTGGTTGATATTTATCCATTTCAAAATGAACAGTTGCAAAATAACCTTGTAGGACTTTGCATATTATCCATCACACGTAATCCAATAGTCGTCAAGGCATTAGCCAAGAGAGTAGTTAGTTGTTTTCTGATGGATATTAGACCGTATAGGTAGTAGTAGAGGGCAATCTTAAAGAATAAGACATTTTTCATAGTCTATTCACCAAATGAAAAGCCATATTTTTGTATATACAAAAAATTCAAGTACTAGAAATACTAGTTCAAAAACTAATCGTATTCAGTGATATCAAATATAAAATGAAAAGGATTCATAGAATTTGGATAATGACAAAAAGTTATAACGGTGTTATTCAAAAAAGTCTAGTGTGTGTGTGTATTGAACACCGTATCGTACCAAGTCTGGACGGTAATCAAAACAAAACACTATACCATTGCAGGGTCCTATCTCTTGTCAGTATTTTGAAGTCTCATCAAAAAAAGGTTGCACCCTATATTCGCTTGTCTGGCCAACTTTCGAATATTGTAGCATAAGGACAAGTTTAATTATTATTGGAGCAGAATGGAGTGGATAGAATTATAAATTTTATAGAAATTCATATCTGTATGCGGCTTAAAAATAAACTTCTGCAGCAAATAGTTCACTCTAAACTCTTTACTCATACAAACCTCTATTTTCAGGTATGAAGCCTTCATGACCTATTTGAATAGTCATCCACTTCTGGAATCCTTGACTGTTAATCCCTGAACAGTACTTCGTGATGTATTTTGGAAAAAAATAAAAAAACACTGAAGAAATAAAACATTACTGGTAAATAATTGCTTTTATTAGAGAATATTAATGAAAAGAAGTAACAATAATAAATATTAAAGCTCAAATCATATCAAATAAGATTTTCATATCACATTTATCTTTGGTGCAAAATAAAACTTTAACCAAAGAAACAATTGGTTATTCTTGATTTATCGAAAGTTACAATTCATATGTTGAATATTATTTAAAATCATAGTATATCTAATACATATATTTTTTTCATGTTATACAAAATGTCAGTGAATTTGTATTTTGAGAGTATGTTGGATTTGAGAAAAAATTTTGGCTTTCTTCTACTTCTCCATTTTGTATAATCGCCAAAAAATAGCACATGTAATCAACTTTCAGAAGAATTAATTACTGATAACTTTGACTGTTTAAATGTTCACAGACATTTATTAATGATGGAGTTTTTGTTACGAATGTCATTTATCAACACTTGTCTTTAGCCCTAAATCATATTTAAAATCTAAAAACATTTGTAAAGTACCTGCAGGAATCTTATGTTTTATCTTTATTAAAAATGAAATGTTCTATGTATTAGATATACTGTTGTATTAGATCATACAGAGACTTCATTTTTTTTCATGGACAAATGATTTATAAAGGAACAATCAATAATAGATAAGTTAAATTTATATAAGGAATCACGAATAAAAATAGGTAGTAAGTAAAAGTAATGTCAAGTAGAATTAATGGAATAAATGCATGGAATGAAATTTATATCTTATCCTAAGGAATTTCTGGGTAGAATTTGGGAAATAAGGGATTCATAAAATGATGGAATGAAATCCATATTCACAACAGCTGTGAATTGGAAAATATGGAAGGAATTACCATACCTAAAAAACTTAAACATATACAAAACATAACTCCAGAGAGACAATTGTAAAAATGGTAAAATCAGAAATTGCACCAATAATGAGTAAGTTAATAAATTTAACGTTCTCAACAGGCTCAGTACCTGACAAATCAAAAATTGCCAAAGTTAAGCCTATTTTCAAAACGGGTAAAAAAGATCAAATGAGGAATTATAGACCAATCTTTATGCTTTCGGTACTATAAAAAATTATAGAAAAAGCAGTGCATTGCAGATTATTGGAATATCTCGAAAAATCAAATTTATTGTTTAATGGGCAATATGGGTTTTGAAAATCAAGTGATACTGAATCAGCTGTTCTAGATGTAATCACTGAACTCCAACTAGATATAGATTCAGACCAAAAATGCGGTTTATTGTCATTGGATCTTCGAAAAGCATTCGATTCAGTAGATCACAAAATCCTATTGAGTACTTTGACTAGAATAGGTATAAGAGGCCCTGTATATATGTGGTTTAAAAATATATATATATATATATATATATATATATATATAAACTCTTTAGCAGACTTGGATTTGACTGGAAAAATCAAAATGTTTGCTGATGATACAACAATAATATATAGTAGCAGAAATTTACATGAGATCAAAAATAACATGATAGATGATCTCAAAAAAATATCTTCATGGCTTATTTAAATTTTAAATTTTAAAAATCATCATTTATGTTCATAACAAAAAGATCCTCGAACATTGATGTGAAAATCATATTAAATTCAATAATGAAAGTATAAAGTATCTTCCATCTGGAATTCTTATAATAAAATTATGGTAAAATTATATTAAGAAAACGAATTTCCCCTATTTTTGGAATTTTTTTCAAAATAAGAAATTTTTTACTTCTTGAATATTTCAAAACCATTTATTTTACCTTGATTTACTGCAAATTCCAATATTTAATTTCTCAGCTAGTTCAGCTAGTCATTCTTTGCTCAAGCCATTGAAAACACTTCAAAACAAAATCATCAAGTGTATATTCAAACTTGACCATCGAGAACCAACAGTTAATTTATATAAACCAAGAAAACTTTTAGATATTAATTCATTATACAAAATGAGACTGTGCACCTTCATTCATTTTGTTAAAAATAATATAAAGCATTCTAATTTGGTATTCAAAACTAATAGTGAACAACATAGTTACCCAACCAGATTTTCCAATAATCTAGCGATTACTAAAATAAAGACAAATTTTGGACAAAAATCTATTTATTACAATGGAATAAAATTTTACTATGATCTACCAGACCATTTGAAAACATATGGCAAATTACGATTCAAAATTCATTTAAAGAAATAACTTAATTATTTTTTTTCTTCTGATTCTATCATTTATATTATTCTTCCATACTCTCTGGAGTATATAGTATTTAACTTTCACGTTGTTTAGTATTTATATTTTCCCTTCCATAAACTTGTACGTTTCTTGGGAAATAAACTTATTATTAATGGAAATTCAAATTGAAATGGGGAATGACATACTGATATTAATATTTGAGTAGAACCCATGGAAACATACAATACACCTCACGATAAAAGACTAATAACTGAAAGACCAGGAACCCATCTGGCCTATGCAGTGACCATCCTCATCAAAAGTAGCAAGAGTAAGTCTATTCAGTTTGTTGCTAAGAGATGCCAATGTTGTGAGATGTGGAGTTCCCATAATGATGGATGAATGAGTTTCTGTAAATAAATAGTTAAATCTATATATATATATATATATATATATATATATATATATAAATTGAAGTAATTTAATGGACATAGCCCTCAGTTGAGGTATTTTTTTATAGTATGCAGAAATTGTAAAAATAAGTGGATTGTACCAAAAATTTTGCCAAAGTAAATATTAGAATAGAAAGTCATATATAAAAATAACAAAATAAAAATAAAAGAAAGAGCCAAAACCACGACATGTTTCGCTATAAAAAAGCTTCTTCAGGATGTTTCAATTTAAGTATATATATACTAGGTATAAAATGTAACTGGAGATAACCCAATAAATAAGAAATAATAAATAATAAGACAAGGAGAATTATTTAAATTAATTTGGTGATTAAGCATATATTGGAACTTTCTATATTTATTGATTTCAAAACAATCTGGAAGGTCGAGTTTACGTTCTTTTCTCCATGTAATATTTCAAACTAGTAGTAGCAGAACATTTTTTTAAAGTAAAGAAGTGAATAGCAAAAGTTAAATTTGTTTTACCATTGACAAAACAGTTTCTATGTTCGGATATATGATCAAAATCCTTTTATCTCATAAACTGTTCGAAGTGTCCACCATTGTTTTGGATACAAGCTCTAACCCTTTTGAAGAAATTGAATTTTAGTTTTCTTAGAACATTTTCATTTAGCTGAATCCTTTCCATGTTTTCCGGAATTTTATCTCGCAACTCCTCTATTGTGTGTATGGGTCTTGAATAAACTTTCTGTTTTAATTCTCCCCAAACATAAAAATCTAGTGGATATATAAGTCTAGACTTCGGGGAGGCCCTAAGAGGTGCATCTCTGCCGCGACCAATCTACCTGTTATTGAAATGAAGACGTAGCCATTCCCTCAAGTGTGTAATGGGGAGGTGCACCATCATGCATAAACCATAATTGTTGTCGATATTGTAAATTTATATCTTCCAAGAATGCTGGAAGATTATTGTTCAGAAATTCGAGATATTTATGTCCATTTAGTGCTCCTCCGATTTTAAAGAATCCCAATAGGTTATTGGCTACCACTCCACACCAAATATTGATTTTAAATTAATATTGGAAATGGTGTCCTATAGTTTCATGTGGATTCTCTTCTGCATATACATGTGCGTTTCGCTGATTGAAAATACCTTTTCTGGTAAATGTTGTTTCATCCGTGAACAATATTTTGTTAATGAATCTAGCTTCATTTTTATGTTTCTTGATAACCCACTTAGAGAACTCTAATCTTTTTCTGTGATCACCAGCACGAAGTTATTGTGTTATTCAATACGAACACAATAATGTAGATGAAAAAAGTTTAAGAATCTTCTCGGATCAATAACAATAATTTATCAAGGTGGTGTAATAAAATCATAGGAATCACCCTGTAAGAATATATCGCCGGGTTCAATAGCAGATTCTCATACTCGGGTCCTAAAAGCTTCTTTTTAAGGGGCATGACCCGTTGGGTTTAAGGGAGTTGAACAATCACAGTTTTGAGAAACCTTGTCATCAGGAACGCAGGTATGCTGTGCAAGCAGTCAAAAACGAATTTCTTAAAAATCAATGTTGACATCTTCTAGCCGGTTGTTTGGGAAAAAATCTTGAAGGATAAATAAAAATTACAAGCGGGCCAAATTGGCCTGGCGAGGAATACAGAGAGGCAAACCCATTGTAAAATAATTCGTATTGTTTTCGTCACGCACCGAATAAACCTTCGACATATGGGAATTTTGCTAAGAAATCTAGGTTCACCAGCCGAAGCGGGAAATGATAACCAATTTTTATGCAATGGGAGAATTTGTTGGTTTTTGTTGGCGAAATTAATTAGCACCCACATGAACAATTATTTGTATGTAGATTAACGGCTTATTAGGCTGCAACGAGTCTAGGACGAGGTTTTTGATCGTTTTCCTCCAAATGGAAACCCGAAAACTCTAGCTGTACAGGATGATCACTTTTAGCAGTCTAAAGGAGGGAAATAATTGGCAAAACCCACTAAAATTAGGGCAGAGAATTCCATAGTTCGAGGTAGTACCGCTCAAATAACGGGGGGGCGCTACCTCTCGGATGACGAACATCAAGCAGTAGCTCCACCCACGACTACACTCGGGATAGGTCGAAGGAGTCATTACGAATTTGTTTATGATTTTGCAAAATACCACCCCATCGGTTAGGTAATTATCCCCAGTACGAATTAGTTGGAATAGGGGTTGAATCTATTTTTATAACCGGTCAAAACTTGACTTGAGTGGGGGTTCTCAGAAAAAACTTAGTAGGGGAAATCTCATGTAGGAAATTCTCGCAGAAAAATAGTCAGTTGATGTTTCATCGTGGCCCGGGTTAAACTAATTTACCAGACATTTTATTCAAGTCAATAGTTCCTTTCTTCGGTTGAGTTAGAGAAAATTAAAAAATTCATTAGTCCGTATCGAGATAAGGGCTTACGTGCGAATTAGTGTTTAACTAGTCGGTTTCAGATAACTACCAATTTCGGGCAACAGAAACCGCGGAATTCTTTGTTCTAGGTAGAATATTCCAACTGTTGAAGTAACTGAGCTTCGTGTGGTTTAATTTCATAAGCTATTGATTACAGAGTGTTATTAACTTAGTTTTGTGCACAAAAAAGTTGTTTCCTAGTGTTAATTATTTCATCTAGTCTTGGTTCACACAGTTTCATTCCATTTATTTTCTTTACGTATTTATTTCATTCACAAAATTAATCTCCTGAATAAAAACCATCATTAGAATCACTTCGTTTTCTTGGGAAATACTGGGGAATTGGGGAAGTGTTATCCAAAGTTACTGGCGACTATTGGTTAGACGTGAACGCCGAACAGACAACAAGCATCCGTAGACGCCGAGGGACGACTTGGCCTTTGGAGAGGATTAACTAGAGGTAAGTACCCCATATGTGATATCACACGGTTCCTAGTATACACTGAGATAACCACCTATCGTCCTTTCGAAGCAAAGTGGCATATTTCGAAGGAACTCTGGAAGTTCAAAGTCTGTGTGTGTCGCCAGGTATCTTTCAAATGAACTCACATGGGGCCAACCGACATATGGCGTGAGTTATTCGGTAAAGTCAATCAAAACACAACAGTGTGTTATAGTGGCTATAGAACACAAATCACATTTTGAAGTTTCGATAATCTGTAATTGTCAGTTAGTCACTGAATACATTATTGAATTGATCGAATTGATAATAGAAATAAGTTAAGAATGCCACCAGTTTATAACAGAAACGAAAAAGTAGATATGCTTATTCAATAAATCACTGACTAGTGGCTCATTCCCTGACCGTTGGAAAGAAAGCTTCATTTGTCCTATTTTTAAAAGTGGCTCGAAAGAAAAAGTTGAAAACTATAGGGGAGTATGCATTCAATCAGCTATTCCTAAAGTCTTAGATTGCCTTGTTGCAAAAAAATTATTGAATGTTTGTAGACCTGATAATACCTGAGCAGCACGGATTTACCTCTGGACGATCCACAGATTCAAACTTATTGTTTTATCAGCACTACATAACTCAAGCACTTGAGAGGTCTGTGCAGGTAGATGCTATTTACACAGACTTCTCAAAAGCTTTTGATAGGGTCAATCATAACTTACCGATTAAAAATTATTTGCTATTGGTATCTCTAGTAATATGCTAGAATGGATAAGCAGTTATCTAACTGGTTGTTCTCAATCAGTTAGAATAAATAGTACAGTTTCAGAACCTTTTTTGGTGAAATCACCGCGGGCCTTTGTTGTTCTGCCTCTTTATAAATGACATTAATTCAAATATTAATAATTCAAAATTCCTACTATTTGCCGACGATCTGAAAATTTTCAAGGTCATAGAGAGTGCTCATGATGCCAATCTTCTTCAGAGTGATTTAAATTGCATTTCCGATTGGTGTGAAGCAAACTGCCTTCATCTCAATACGAATAAATGCTACTCAATGGTATTTAGTAGATCTCGTTCACCAGTTAATTTTGATTACTTTTTAAATAATGAGATTCTGGAATGTAAACCAGAGTGTAAGGATTTGGGTATATTGTTAGATAGCAAGCTTTGTTTTAACAACCATGTGAACTCGGTATCTATAAAAGCTTTAAAAATGCTTGGCTTTATTGTGAGATCGTCAACTAACCTTTCTCCTTTCATAACAAAAATTTTATATTGCTCTTTGGTACGATCTATCGTAGAGTGTAACACCGTAATCTGGAGTCTCTACTACCTTAAAAATATACACAACAAGTAGAAAATGTGCAAAATAAATTTTTAAGAACCATGGCTTTCAAACTAGGCTTAGTTGTAGGCGAATATAATTACAGGGAAGTGATGAATAGACGAATAATTACATCATTAGTTTATCTTTACAAATAAAATTATTCGTTACACCATATCATTCAACTAACTATGGTTACAACTCTCCTATATCGAAAATGTTAAGACTGGGAAATAACTATTGTGATAAAATTGATTTCTTCTGGATACCAAAAGAATCAATTGATCTTTATTATTCATTAGTTCTATCGTTAATTGTTAATTATGTTTATGCATATGCATATACATATTCTGATCAAAATTAATTGCTTGTTATAAAATATTGTAAACAATGGTTCACTGACGACATTTGGCTCATTTGAAATGTAGTCTAATTCAGTTTGATTAATGTTTCATTATTCACGTTAATTGTTAATTATGTTTATTGTCATCATTGTCCTATATATTGCATATATCTAGATCAAAACTTATATTTAAATTAAATTATAATAGTATAAGTAGTATAATTGTAGTAGTATAGAATAAGATTTACTTGTTATAAAATTATTGTAAACAAAATTGGGGTTCACCCGTATATAGATAAATAAATAAATACATTTATGGGGAATGTCGACAAAATGCAGTTGTTGCTCAACAGCTGTACTCGGAAAGATATCCCGAACGATAATGTCCGGCTCGAAATTACTTCAAAAGTCTTGAAGAGCAGTTCAGAAGAGAGCCTGATAATAATGTTGGTAATGAACATAATATTGTTTCTGAAGATATGGAGATAAATGTTCTCATGAGAGTGGAAATCGATAAAACAGCATCTCTTAGGGAGATTGCTTCCGAATTGGATACCAGTCGTGAAATTGTCTGAAGAATTTTGAAAAAACAGAAGTATCGATCTTAGAACTATCAAATACATCAACATTTGTACGAAGACGATAGTATAAGAAGGATGGAATATTGCAGGTGGGTACCACGCAAAAATGTACAGCCAAATAATAAGTTTCTGAAAACAATTGTATTCTCCGATGAGTCAAGATTCACCAATCTTGGTTTATTTAACAAACAAAATACTCGATATTGGACGCAAAAGAATCAGCATTTATTCAGGCAGGGGAATTTCCAAGAACGTTTTGGTTTTAATATAAGGCTAGGAGTAGTTGGAGATTGAATAATTGGTCCCATATAACCAGAATTTAACCTTAGTGTAAACCTGGGACAGTACGCCACAATATTCCAGGCAGAAGTCCATGCAATCGAACTCTGCCTGCAAGAAATTCTGAACAGAAACTGTAAAGGTCAATCGATCAAAATCATGTCGGACAGCCAAGCAGCACTGAAAGCGCTGGCATAAGTCGGATAGAATCCAGATTGGTGAGGAACTGCGAGAAAGCCCTTCAAAGCGTAGGCAGGGACAACAGAATATTAACTATGTCCCAGGACATAAAGGCTATGAAGGAACTGAAAAAGCCGACCTTCTGGCAAAAGTAGGCACTATGAAGAAGTTCATAGGACCAGAGCCCTTCTTCGGAATAGCAAAGAGCAGAACCACAGAAGTGTTTTCAGACTGGACCGAGCGAAAAAAACGTGAATACTGGAATGAAAAGTGGGAAATTTAAAAAACCCGTTAGACTAAGGAAAAACCTGAGGATTATAATAGGGCTACTGATAGGTCACTGTAGATGGAAAGCATCTTCAAAGAATCGGACTTGCGGAAAGCGCAGAGTGTCTCTTTTGTCAAGACGAAGAAGAAACAGCAGAGCACATCCTGTGCAGATGCAAGGGTCTGGAACAAACAAGATTCTACTGTATGAATTACGGGCAGCTAGAGCCCAAAAACCTGGAAAAGGTATCACCAAGCGACATCATCGACTTCGTCAGAAGCGCGGGACTTGAAGGTGAACTCTAATTTAATTAGGATCGAGCCACAATAGATCTGAGAAGGTCGCAGTGGAAGGGGCGGTTATCGCCCCACTCAGAAAGAACCTAACCTAACCATTGGTCCCATATTATTTGATGGACCTTTGAATGGTGGTAGATATCTAAGTTTCCTCAGAAATGGAATTGAAGATTATTCAGAAGATTTACCGCTGAATCTGGAAAATCGCCTGTTTTTTCAGCAGTATGGTGCACCTCCGCACAATAGTAGGATAGTGACGGATTACCTTCGTAACCGATTTGGAGAAATGTGGATCAGAGAGCACATGGTCCTGTTAGGTGGCCTGCAAGATCATCTGAACCCCTTTAGATTTTTTTATTTGGGGTCACTTGAAGAACATTGTTTACAAAACATACCCAACGACCCGCGGAGTCCTAGAATTACGAGTTAGACAAGCCATTCAAAGTATAAGCCTCAACAATTGAACAATGCTATTCGAAATACCGCGAAACAAGCTCGACAATGTTTGGATGTTGGTGGTGGACATTTAGAAAAGCTATTATAAGATTTCTTTTGTTTTAATTTTGTTTCGTTATTAATTTAATTGTGAGAGAATATCTAATTGCTATTCCTTTGATTACATTGCTATTTGAATCTAGGCTTTGAGCCTTCGAGCTTTAGGAGCTCTATTGGTTGGATGAAATATTGACCAGATCTCCGTAAAATAACTCTTTTCTATTATCAATCCGATCAATTCAATAATGTATTCAGTGACTAACTGAAATTACAGAATATCGAAATGTCAAAATGTGGTTTGTGTTCCATACCTCCTTGATAAATTATTGTTATTGAACCGAGAAGATACTTAAACTTTTTTCAACTACATTATTGTGTTAGTATTCGTTATACACAAATAGAGTTAATATGGATGGATACCCCATCGATGGTACTTTCGAATATGACGTTAGAATACCATTATGATACCATTTGAAAAAATGGAGTTTCGAGTAAAGAAACATTTTGTTTTACTTTTTTGGCACGTATTTCGAACCACAATACTATTTCAATCGAAAATGCGATTGATTACTTGGAATAATTTTAGGGTGTTAGCTCTCTAGATCGAAAAATAAAATGGGTATTCTGACAAATGAAATATCAACTATAAGGTATCATTGGATTCAGATAATTACAAAGATTTCAAAAATGTTATAATATACAGGGTGTCCCATTAAAATCGAAAGTTGATGTCAGATGTAGGTACAACTTTATTTCATTTTCTAATGATAATAATTTATCTGTATGATCTTTTCTATTGTAGTCCTGATAATGGAAATAAAGAATTCCGAAAGCTTGCATCAACTTAAAAGAGTTTTTTTCTGCTGCAAACCACAATGTTCACTACTATACATATATACAGGGTGAGTCAGAGTAAGACCGACAAACTCTGTATGCCGACTCCTTACTTCATTTTGAGGTAAAAAGTTCCTATCAACGTATGTCCTAAAATGCATTCTCTCCGAGGGTGTCAGATGTACGAAAACACACTGTCAGTATCAAAGAATTTTGAAATGTATCTCTTCATTAGTTTTAAATAATATTGATATTATATATTTGTTTTGTGAAGGAATCCTGTGCTTCAGAAGTATTGAACAAACTTATTTAATTTGTATATGCCTTGTACCTGTGACAGTTCAACGGAAAATAATGACATTGATAAAGATATCAAAAAGTCATGGAATGATTTATCATGTGTCGGCTGTAGTAAATCATTCAAGTCTGTATGTGGATTGAAGACCCAAATTACACAAGAATAAAAATGCGTTAATTTCAAAATCGGTAGTACAGGAAATATTTGGATCCGCTAAAAAAGATTCTGAGAGCACCACATCACTAGTGAACCGTCTAACATCTTCGAAACATTCTATACGTATTATGAATAGAATTCCGAAAACTGCAAGACACGTATCAGCAGAAGCTCTTAGTGAAACAATTGATTTTTGTATTGAATCAAATTAATACACTTCCTGGGAGAACTTGCTTCTTTTCGCATATAATGTTTTAGCAATAACATGAAAAAAAAATAATGATAAATCCTGAAATCCTGAAAGAAAAAACAAAATCACTCAATTTGATGTCAAGTAGATTGAAAAAACTACCGGCCCATGTAGCGTTTTATTTGCTGAAGAACTGTCTATCCAATATTTCAGACATCTTGTTTAATGAAGCAGAATCACTTTGGTATTTCCAATCTGGTTGTCAACTACAAGCCGAGGTGAAATCTATTCAGAAATCTTGGGACCTTCCACTACTTCGTATTGCTTCACAGGAAATACTCGATTCAGCTCAATCATTTATAGAAAAAGGCTCGAATCAATGCAGTTTCTGTGAAAGAATCTGGAGCTTGGCTGAATGCTCTTCCTGTAGCTTCGTTAGGTACTCTTCTTGATGATGAATCATTCAGGATTGCTGTTGCTTTGAGATTGGGCTCACCAATTTGTGCTCCTTATAAATGCAAATGTGGTAGTTTTGTAAAGCAATGGAATCCATGGGTTGAGTTGCAAAAATAGTGCAGGTCGCTTTTCTAGACATCATCAAGTGAACGACTTATTGAAGAGAGCTCTGATCTCTGCTGGTCTTCCAGCTACTTAAGAGCCACATGGTATAATTATAGATAATAGCAAACGTCCTGATGGTATGACTTTAATACCCTGGAGATGTGGAAAACTTGCTGGGTGGGATTTTACCTGCACTGGCACCTTGGCTCCTTCTCATTTTCAATCTGCACCAAATTCATCTGGAGCTGCTGCCATCTCTAGTGAGAATTTGAAGCGAAATAAATATAAATCGTTGATGGACAATTATTTCTTCTTCCCAGTAGCTGTTGAGACACTTGGAGTTTTTCCTCCCCAATCTCTTGATTTTATTCAAGAAATGGGGAAGAGGTTGATAAAAGAAACAAAGGAACCGAGAGCACTTACATTTCTAATTCACAAAAGACACAGTATTGTTGTATTGTTTTCAAAATAATATCGGCCATCATTGTAACCTAGTGTGATTCAGAATAACACATGAACACCGTTGCCAGGTGTTTCCAAGACTCTTGCACGCTCCTATTGTGCATTACAAAGCTGTCTAAGCACGAATGTTTTGACTACTGTTTTCTGATTGGCTGGTGAATGGAAGATCTTACTTAGCAACCAATCGGAAAACAGTATGTGATGTGCTCGAGAAGTAATTTGAACATTCCTGTCTTTGTCTTTTGCTGGTTCTTACAACTGAACACCGAACTGTTCCGTCTGTATTTTGAAGAGTGAAAGACAAGAGAAATAGCTCGTCGCATTTATAAATGAAGTAGTAAACTTCAATTCTGGTTGGATTTGGAGTCACCAATCACGAGTCAGGAAAATACTGTGTATATCTTTGGGCGTTTTCAAACTAGAGATATTAACATAATATAAATTATTTTTTCATAGAATGCCATTTTTTTTTAATTATAACGCGATATTAAGGCTACAAATTAACTTGAAGAAATCTACAATTCCTTTTTTCAGAATTGTATGATTCATTAGTGGAAAATTTTTACTTTAAAATGGAGCCGAAGAGTTTTACATATCTGCTACAGGTTTATGTTTTGTGATTTGCTCATATTATTAAATCTGAAGTAAGAAACATGGAATTATTTATTGCCAATCCATATAAAATGATGAAGGATCCATTATATCATTGGCGATGAATTAGATAACACTAATACAATAATAAAAAATTCTTATTAGATTCTCCAGATTGAATAAGTTAATCTCCATGAAAGATTTGTCAAAAATAGCTTACTCCTAAAACTCAACAAATTATAATTATATCTTTCACTTAATCTTCATTTTCCTTGACTTTTCTCTATGTTCTATACCCCAATATGCATCGGTAGTGTGGTAACAAATTCATGTTAAAAGCTTGGTATTCAAAATTGATTTCCAAGCTTACAGATTCAATCTACGAATTGAAAATTACATTTATTAGAGAATTTCAAGTTTTCTGAATATTTATTGTAAAGCAGGAAACTGTATATATTAATACATGAATAAAACAAATAGTATAACTTCTTACCAGAATCATTATTGGCGTGATTTTCCAGTGGTTTGTCTGTTTCATCAGGCGATTTTGATTTCAACTGTCCTACAAAAACCGTGATGAGTTTGTCCATTAGACTAGCCTGCCTCGAAAAAACTTGCAAGATTTTTGAAACTCTTGCACCGTTTTCAACCACCATGAACTGTATGAAAATACAAGGTAAGCAGTTGGGATCTTCTTCTATGAAAGGTCTAGCAAACTCCCAGCTGAATTCTTCATACTTTAGGCCTAACAGTATAACCTACAAATGGAAAGTTATTGGAGTTTGGTTGAGAAGTGTCAGGGTATTTTTTCTTACACATTGTATATCATCTATCACGTAGATGCCTCTGAAATTTATTGCAACCAAAACAGGAGTATCTTGATGAATAATGAGAGAGGTCAATCCTCTGACTGGCTGTTCTACTTGTCCTTCGAAAAACGCAGATCTGAAAATGAAATTTAAGTCAAAAAGAATTCGGCTTACGTTAAACTCAGTGAATTTGATTCAAATTACTCAAACTGCAATGTTATGAATGGTTCAAAAATAAAAGAATATCAACCATTTGTTTTAAAAAAAAAACCATGAGATGACAGTAATTAAAAAATAACTGATGCTGTGAAATTCCTAATGAAATCAGTTGGACAACCAATTTTCTATAGAACATATAATATATGTAATTTAAGTTTGCTGCTTTTTTTTCATTCAAGCTTTATCAAGAATCTAACCTTTTTAAAAGCGTAGCTCCTTTACTGTTTTTTAATATCATACCTATATTTGTAAAGTATGTGGAAAAATGAACACTGTTTCATTTTTTGGAATGCACTTCAAATGGGCTTTCCAAAAATGTTTACTTTCAATGCAGTGTTACAAAGTTTTGCAACTTCTACTGAAAAAATTTGGGCTCTTTGAAATGTTCAATTCTGTATATCCTGTTTAAAATTTAGGAATCAAGCATGTCTATTTTATGATCATTAGTTTGCAACGATTTTGGGACAAAAAATTGTAGATTTGTTTGTGACAATGTTTTTATATTATCCTGTAAGTTTTTCAATTAAAGTGGGATAACTTGGCAATGCTATTTGATTTCAAGAATGTTAAAATACGGGGTATTGTTTTTTCTGGAAAATCCTATTTTATCTTTTTTCTGGTGAGTAGAAACATTTTTGAGGCTCTCTCTGAAATTGTAGAAAGTTCCGAAATGAAAACATATATTTGGGTTAAATCACTTTAATGAAAGGCGAAATGTGGTTGAATAATTTCATAACTAAATAAATTGACCTATTTTCAAATTTATGTTTCACACAAAATGAGTAGGTAGTAG
This sequence comes from Gonioctena quinquepunctata, assembly GCA_018342105.1. Taxonomy (NCBI): domain Eukaryota; kingdom Metazoa; phylum Arthropoda; class Insecta; order Coleoptera; family Chrysomelidae; genus Gonioctena; species Gonioctena quinquepunctata. The sequence continues at coordinate 123,933 of JAFIRS010000373.1, read as the reverse complement.
AAAGCAAAATGTTTCTAAAACACAAGGTGTTCTATTTTAAAAAAAAAGAAATGTTCAGTAACTGAAAATTATCCTTGGGGTTGCAGTCATATAATATATTGGCCTGATAAAGTAAAACTCTTGTTCAACTTGTCGAGCTTTTGAAAATAGTATATTAAAGTATAAGTGGATAAAAAGGGCTTTAAAACACGCGCGATTTTTCGAGCACGACGGCGCAGCCGGAGTGCTCGAAATAGAGCAAGTGTTTTTAAGACCAGTTATCCACGAATACTTTACGTTATTTTTTTTTATTGGTGCACTTTGAAATCATATATACTGGTATTATTACTACAAAAAATAGAAATAAGAACTAATAATGCAAGAAGGTTGAATTCGTGATGTGACATCAGTATACCTTTCGTTGTCATGGAAATGAGAAAACATTCATTTGCAATTTGTTACCAAAGATCAATATTTGTTGTCACCAGAGCTCAAAATGAATGATTCTAATATCGATTTTTGAATAGTGAGGCAGAATCGCGGTTAATACCGCGAAAATCCAGTGATATATATAAAAAATATGAAAAGTTCATCAAATGGATGGAGAGCACATATAAATGAACGAATTGTGAGTAATATTTTATTTGACGTTACAAGGTACTCCTGTCAGATCAATAATCAAAAATTTGTCATTTAGACTTCACGTTTCTCGATTTGTTGATGTTGTCATGGTTACCTTTAAAAACGCGCGTTTTTTAAAGTTCGATTTAAACACGCTGAGGCGTGCTTTAAATGGGTAAAAAGGGGCACCAATAAAAAAAAAAATTTCTTTTTCAAGACATCTGAAAACATTAATGGGTGTTAAAATAACATTAAAAATATAATATAATAGACTTCTATTGTGAGGTTTGTATAAAAAAATAACTAATGCACGTCCTTAAACATCATAGGAAAAAAAGGGGGTTGTTTTTTGTAGCACTGGAATGTTAGATACATTGAAAAACATTGGAGAAAAAAAACAACACACACCGAATATGATTATAAATTACTAGACTGATTAAAGAACGAATTTGTTCATGTGCTTAGATTATAAATATTTTACATAATTTGAATGATTTACTCAATGAACAACAACACATGGTTCGGTGTGAGCACAGAACTGAGGGGAGGTAGGAAGCTAGAAGTTGTCCATGTCAACTTCATCTCTTCCGTCAGTTGTCATGTAAATTTATTGTGTGCACCGATCCATATGTTTTGTTCACAGAACCACAAATTGAATTTCTATGAAAAGTGATTCGATGATGAATTCGACACGGGCGTAATATTTGATTCTAGTTTGAGGATATAATTGTAAATAATGCTTAGATTTGTTATATCGGACCTCTTATTCATGCTATTGTGTTCCTTATTGATGTAAACCATTTCCAAGAAATATCTTTTGAGATAGTTGTTTGTCCACTGCTAAAACTGTTGGGTTATTATAATTAATGAAATGATTTTCGTTAATGCTGTGTTCAGCAAGGGCACAGCTGTTTTTTTAATATTGCAATCACTCTTATGTGATATAATGCATCCTGAAAGGTTTCGGCTAGTCTGGCCAATGTAGACCTTATCACAATTCAAACATGGTAATTTATAAATGACATTGGTTTGTTCTAATTTGGAAAGAGGTGTTTTTGTTTTGGTATAAAGACTGGCTACTAGTTTTGAGTTCTTTTTTGCTATGCGCAAAGTATCTGATTTGAAGATGTTAGTGAGCTTTGGCGTTAGTTCTTGTATATAAGGAAGGGTTTAATATTTGTATGAAATTGCTGCTTCGGCATCATCAATATTGTTGTTGTTATTATTATTATTAATATTGTCCAAAATATTATTGTTATTTGTATTATTAGAGTTGTTTAGGTCCTGACAGGATGTAATGTTATGATCTGTATTGAATAGGAATTTATTTATCTAGCCTGTACAACAAATGGGACAATATTAAAAATCATTGCACATTAACGTGGAGTGCTTTGTAGATATTCTTGATTTCATATTTGATTCTAATTTCCTTTTATTCAATAACTACTACAAACAGATTTTCGGTACCCCCATATGGGGTCTACCATTTCTCCTATTTTAGTCAATTATGTTCTTGATGAACTTATCAATGATGTGGTGACCTTGATCCCTTTCAACATTCCATTCTTTAAGAGATATGTGGGTGACTTAATACTCTCGGTACATTGGCCAGACAAGCCAAAACCTTTCAGGGCGCATTATATCACATAAGAGTGATTGCAATATTAAAAAAAACAGCTGTGCCCCTGCTGAACACTGCATTAACGAAAATAATTTCATTAATTATAATAACCCAACAGTTTTAGCAGTGGAAAACAACTATCTCAAAAGAAATTTCTTGGAAATGGTTTGCATCAATAAGGAACACAATAGCATGAAGAGGTCTGATATAACAAATCTAAGCATTATTTACAATAATATCCTCAAACTAGAAACAAATATTACGTCCGCGTCGAATTCATCATCGAATCACCTTTCGTAGAAATTTAATTTGTGGTTCTGTGAACAAAAAACATGGATCGGTGCAAACAATAAATTGACATGACAACTGACGGAAGAAATGAAGTTGGCATCGACAACTTCTAGCTTCCGACCTCCAATATATATATATTATATGACTGCAACCCCAAGGATAATTTTCAGTTACTGAAAATTTTCAAATTTACAGTTTTTTGTGTCAATTAATCCAGTCAAGAGAATACCTTTCTCTCTCTCTAAATATATATATATATATATATATATATATATAGAAAATAGTAAGGAATTTGTGGCAATGCAGACAAATTTTTTGATTCAAGAAAAAAACATTTTCGAGCAGGATTTGAACCCACGACCTTAAGATTACTAGTCTTATGCTCTAGCAACTGGGCAATCGAAAACCCTGGATTCAACATCTGCATTTCGCGATACCATTTTTTCCCAGAATTCACTGTTAGTTGTTGAAACATGGAAAGTGAAAATATGAAATGTAAAATCTACGTGTGTTGTCAATGGTCATCAAGAACAGATTTACCTATCGCCGACATCGCCGAATTTGCGGGCTTCAGTCGATGTTCAGGCGGCTCTGATCTCTGGCCACTGAACACGATATTATTTTTGCCAAATCTAATTACAAGAGTAATCATTTTTAATGTTTGTGAAAATATAGAAAATAGTAAGGAATTTGTGGCATTGCTCAAAGATGGTTTTTTTCTGGAATTTAAAAATTTGTTAGCAATGCCACAAATTCCTTACTATTTTCTTTATATTCTGGGTAATTAAAAATGATCACTCTTGTAATTAGATTTGGAAAAAATAATTTCGCCTGAACATTGACTGAAGCCGGCAAATTCGGCGACGTCGGCGATAGGTAAATCTGTTCTTGATGACCATTGACAACACACGTAGATTTTACATTTCATATTTTCACATTGCATGTTTCAACAACTAAGATTGAATTCTGGGAAAAAACGGTATCGCGAAATGAAGATGTTGAATCCAGGGTCTTCGATAGCTCAGTTGGTAGAACATAGACTTAAGATCACTATATCATTATATATATATATATATATATATATATATATATAGATAAAGAGAAATTTGTTACGAATCCAAGAGAGCACCACCATCCGCCGTGGTGCTCTCTTGAATTCGTAACAAATTTCTCTTTATCTAGTTATTTGTTTTGCGTTACTCTGAACGCACTAGAAGTACGACTATTGGTGTCGTGGTTGGCCTATGCTGACATCTGTTGGTGACCTATTAATGTGCACGAAATTTCGTGCTATTAAAATTCCACGACATTAGGTCTAAGCTTCACCGCACAGATTATATATAATTTGATGCTTTTCACATTTTATATATATATATATATATATATATAAATGTGTTTGTATGTGAGTGTGTGCTACTCAAGATGGAAAGGCACCTTCAACTTCTTACATACAGAACAGTATATATACTCATTTAAAATCCGCTGATTGGGATACTCTTCTAAAAAATGCTGATAGTAGTTCATTATTTTTTTACTTTTTGGTTGGTTCATTATGAAAAAATAATGTGTATATATTTTTGTTTTGTTGTTTTAGTACCACAAATTTAAAAAAAATATGTTGTTAAAATAAACATGCGTGTTTAGTTCAAAAAATGTGTTTGACTCACCCATAAAATGGCAATGACCAACAAAACTCCAGATACTTTTTCATCAATTTTCTATTAGTAGCTGTAGTAGGAATCCTCTTGAACTGCTCCAAGAGCTTCACTTCGGCTGAATTCTTCGAACTTATCGGCAACCAAGTCCAAGTTGAACTTTTCCTCACATGTAACGGAAGATACTTAGACTGTTCTTCTCTGAAATAGTGGGTCGAATGAACGAGAGGGTTGTAGGGACCCAATTCTATTCTCGCTTGTATCCCGCCCAACATGATGTAGTGAACTACTTCACAGGGGTATTTGCCTTCTAGGATATTATGGCGTGCTTCTTCATACAGCAGTTCAATAATCTTTTGATCCCTATGAAAATACATAAGTTGTGACATATATTTGTTTCATTTACTGATTATATTTTGTGGAGGAAATTTAATAATTGTTTGCCACTGAACTTTCCTGATATTAGAATGCTATAATTTTTCCATCACTATAAGAAGTGTTCAAAAATTGAAAGTGATGAAATAATATTCTTTCAATTATTATTATAAACATCTGAAGTAATATATTGTAGTAAAAAGAAGTTACATTTGAAAATTGCATTTTTCACAAGTGTGAGAAGAGATGTTCAAATTATACCATAAGACGAAAATAATAGTCAGTGACGTCAGTCACTAGTTCAGAAACAACACAATAAGAGCGGCTTAAAATAATATTTTACAATAAAAATCTATTGTATCCCGAATCTATACTCCCGAAATGACGCTTGTTCTAAATGCGGACACAGCGCACCGGTGCCAAATTTATTTCGGCCCGTGCAATAGAGCTTATGGAGCATTTGAAACAGCCTCTATTTTAACGAAAGTTTGTGGTCGACGTTACTAATTGTACTGATATTTATGGACGCAGGCGCGGAGGTTGCAACACTGAACGATCGAGCTAAGAATGAGTCACTGACTATTATTTCCGTCTTATGGTATAGTTTTATGCTTTTCTACTACTTCTAATAAACATTATAAAAATGTATTAGATAGGGAACATAAGTGTGTTCTGACTGGAGGGAGGGCAAGTTATATTGGTACAATAATCATTTTCTCCATCAACCTGTGAACTTATCAATACAGGAAATAAGAGTTTGCATAAATAATGGTTTAATGGTTCATTATTAGTTCAACTGTTGAGGTAGCTGGTAATTGGTAATACTGTTATATGTATGGCGTTCAGGCCAGTCAATAATTTGGCAGTTTATAAAAACTTATTGAAACTAGCTGTCAAGGAACAATTATTAGTATATACTAACACTCTCGCTGCCATAGGCCACGAATGTTGTCGTAATGTTACTACAAAACTATGGTGCTTTTGCTATCTGAAAGGTATCACTGGCCTTCCCCCCCTTAATGTACCATTCTTACCGAAACCACCTGAAGCAAAACCAACATCAAGTAGAATGAATTTAGTATTGAGACACCACAATGGTAGGAAAACACGAGTGGGCACGATTGTCATCGTATGTAGCAGTGTCATGACATGCAGCAGTTGAAAGGTTACGTTTGTTAGGTTAAAAAGTGGGTATCTAGTGTGTTTATTCAATTTTGTTTACTGTTATCTTGCAAAAATGCACTGGGGTTTGGGGTAAGTACTTTTCAGTAGCGGAAAGAAGAAATTTTGACGAATGCTATCAAATTCATGATACGTCTTGTGTATAGCTTTTACTGAATAATTTGGTCCGCCTATGGAATTTCTCGTAATAGCTTCGCTTCAGAAACCTTGGAGAGAAACTGTTCATTAAGTGGGGAAGGACAAACATGCTGTCTCAATAGTAAAAGCACTCTATGACATAGACGTACCAAAATATCGTATAAAAGCCAAATGCAAATTCTTGGGCATATTTTTCTTGAATTTAATAACATTTGCTATAATTTATTTTATTTATTTATTGAAAAGTACTTTACTTCAGGAATTTTGGAAAACTAACAGTTGTAATCAATTTCAAAATCGAATAAATAATGACACTAATTATTAACCCTATCTTACCACCACACGTCGCTGAGGCAGTAAGAAGCACTTGAATTTTGCTGAGTCATTCTTATGGATTCTGTGTTTACCTCCTCTCTACCTACCGTCGTACCTTTCTCTTGGCAAATTCACTCTAGCAACCATCATATGCCACAATTCGTATTGCTGGTACTAGGTTATCACAATCTACTACCCATATAAAATTAATTTAGCATGAGGAGTTAGAAATACACATTAGCTGAAATACTGTATTCTGTAGTTATTGCTAGGGATAAGATTCGACGCATGGAGTATTTTACTAGATGAATCTCTAGAGACACACTTTGCGGCAAGAGTGTTAACAAAAAAAATATATCAACAGTCAGGATTCAGAGAATCACATTCATGTGAAACCGACTGATAATCACCGATATCATTGTGGGAAAAGGATATTGCTGATAAAAAAACTAAATTCTCATTGAGAGTTCCTTAAGATATCCCGAATGTAACAAGAACAAGAAATTCTCACTGCGAGTTCCTAAAGTTATCCCGAACATAACCTGAATAAGAAATTGTTATTGCAATATATATTGTTATGATAGGATTTTTGTTAGTTTATTTAATTTATTATTATTATGCTTACAAATATTTTCGCACTGCGTTGGGCGACAATTGTTATGAAATAACAATTGTTGTTAATTTTATCCCGCTTTGCGGCGCCAATTATTGTTTATTGGTTTTTTTATTTGTATATTTTTTTATGAATTTATTTCACAGATTTTGATTTCTGAAACCCTATCATAACAAATGAAAAATACCTCCGGCTATGTAATGTTACCTTTTTCTTTTTCAAAACCTTTTGATTTTCGATTCATTTCTCACATGAATATTAAATTATGGAAGAAAAGGTCCACGAGTGTTTGTCGATTCCTATGTCCTCGAATAGCTCAGATGGTAGAGCGTATGGCTAGAAATCATAAGTTCGTGAGTTCGACTCTCACTTGAGGATGCTTTTTTTTCTTTAAATTAATAATTTGTCCTCTATGCCACAAAATTCCCGCTTTTTCATTATATATTTCGGACACAATATTTCCACTTTCACCTTATATATTTGGCTTAATCTTATCAGTGGTTAAAGATCATCTGCTACTGAAATTTTCGAATGACGATGAAGTTGAGTGACAGGTAATGGATCTCGACGGCTAGTGATAAGCACGTTTGATTTTCGATTCATTTCTCACATGAATATTAAATTATGGAAGAAAAGGATTCACGAGTATGTGTCGATTTCTATGTCTTCGAATAGCTCAGATGGTAGAGCGTATGGCTAGAAATCATAAGGTCGTGAGTTCGACTCCCACTTGAGGATGCTTTTTTTTCTTTAAATTAATAATTTGTCCTCTATGCCACAAAATTCTCCCTTTTTCATTATATATTTCGGGCACAATATTTCCACTTCCACCTTATATATTTGGCTAAATCTTATCAGTGGTTAGATATCATCTGCTTAGATCTGCTACTGAAATTTTCGAATGTCGATGAAGTTGAGTGACAGGTAATGGATCTCGACGGCCAGTGATAAGTTCGTTTGGATTTTCGATTCATTTCTCACATAAATATTCAATTATGGAAGAAAAAGGTTCACGAGTGTGTGTCGATTCCTATGTCCTCGAATAGCTCAGATGGTAGAGCGTATGGCTGGAAATCATAAGGTCGTGGGTTCGATCCCACTTGAGGATGCTTTTTTTTCTTTAATTTAATAATTTGTCCTCTATGCCACAAAAATTCCCCCTTTTTCATTGTAGAATATTTTTTTTTGGATTACCTCATAAGGTTCGATCAACAAAAAAGAAAATATTACTCAGTATTCGTTTTGTGAGGAGGAATGGGAGAATACTCCTTAGAAGATAATGAGATCAATAGTGTGACTGAGGTTAAAAAAACAAAAATGAAAAAAAAACATTGGAAGAGGAATGAAAAGGACATTGGTGGAATGGACAGCAGATCAGAAAAAAATTGTAACAGAATATTTTCGAAAACATATAGAAATAAAATATTTCCCTCGAATAGATATGCATGTGAAGAATCGAAGGTGAAATACTCACAATTAATAGAAAACAAAGACTGAGCGAAGATGGAGGTATTTGTACAAAATGTAAATATATTCTGAAACTGACTAATATGGAGATTTTAATTCTTATTTTTCAGATGACTATCTGAAACAAGTTTATTCATTTAGGAATCGTGATATTTTGTTGTATTTTGAAGATTCCAGAGAATTTATTTCTGTTTTACTCTTTGAAAAAGCAGCACTAAAAGCTCTAAAGTCACACACTTGTGAGTCTAGACTGACTTGGGACGACAAACTCTTCCTAAGACAACTGGCTACGAATAATCAGGTTACTCCGATGTGGGTGCAAAGAAATCAAAGGCAATGCGGAAGCGAACAGCCTTGGAAAGGGCAAATACCCAATTTTCTGGCCCAGAACCCTTCTGTGATATTTTCAGAGCCCACATCAAGAAAGAGTTTCGGCGCTGGGAAGCTTACAAAATTGAAACCCACTGGAATAAGGTTCCAGGGCAAAGACAAGCAAAAAAGCTTTTGAGCTCATCGCCAAAGAAAGCTGAACAGCTTCTCGAGTTGGACAAGCAAGACTTGAAACTGGTACTGCTCACCGGACATTGTCCTCTGAGGTATCACCGCAAAAAACTGGGAAGATCAGACAGTGAACTGTGCCGTTACTGCGAGAATTTCGCTGAAACTGCAGAACACCTGCTTTGCGACTGCCAAGTGCTGTTTTACAAAAGGCTTGAGTTCCTCGAAGGAGTTTCACTAACGCCCTTATCCACCAGGAACTTAGCTCCCAGGAAACTGATACGCTTTGCAGGGAGTCTCGAAATCTCGGGTCCTGATTAGGTGAAGGGTAATGTACAAAAGTCCTCACAGGTCGAGGTACGGAGGGGCTGAAGAGCCATATCTACTCTTTTGAAATGTGTTCACTTACGAATCTTTCGGAAATTATTAATTTATTTATATATATAGCGTACTATTTCTGTGAGCTCAATCAGTTTTTTTTTCCCAAATCTTGTATGTATTCATTGTCACGAATACACTACTTCCACACCAACAATATTTACAGTGGTAACAACAGCAAGCTGGTGAGTACCTTACACTATGGGAATCCGGATATGCTGAATCAATGCGCTAGGTTATACTGCTACCGAATCATTTCAGCCACGGTGGGTCCGCCTGATGAGGCTACGATGTCAGTACCCGAGCGAGTAAATGCGCCGCTTTCCGCCAAGTCAGCAAGGAATACAATCATCAGTGCCCATAGATAAAGGACTTCCCCGTCTCTACCGAATACGGTATGTTTTTCATTGGTCAACTATCTATCACCCTGCCCCCCAGAGTCCAACACCATGTGTTGTGTTGAATCGAATTGGACCATAAACCTGAATCTCGTCCGCCATCTTGAAGCGCCATTTTGTGTTTTCCTCTAACAGTAATTCCATAAGCTGCCATTTCAATTTCATAAATTCTGACAAAAAATTCATAATCTTCGACAACGAAAATCCCCACACACAAATATTGAATAGAATCGGACCATAATCACAAAACTCTTTCACCATTTTGGAGCCGCCATCTTGAATTCATAAATTTCGACAATAAATTCATAATCTCCGACCCCGGAAACCCTCACATACCAATTTTTGAATCGAATCGGACCATAATCACAAAACTTATCCGCCATCTTGATTTTTTTATTTTGACATAAATTTCACACTCTCTGTCCCTGAAAACCCCCACATACCAATTTTTAATCGAATCGTACCATAATCACAAAACTTGTCCGTCATCTTGTTTTTTTTTCCAACGAAAATTTCATAATGCATTGTCACCGGAATTATGATCACCTGCCGAATTTCAGCTCAATCGGATGTCGGCAAGTGTTCCAAAAATGGATTACAAATTTTGAACCGGAAAGAATGACAGCATATGAACGAAGCCAGTTAGATAAAAATGTGTTATAAAACATGGCAACAGCGCTGGATGCCGTATCGTGCTGAGTATGAAAGCTATAATGCAAATTGGATGCAGTATCATACTAAATATGAAAACAAATTATTCACCGGACGTGATAATATGATGGTGAAAGGACGCAATATTATATAAGAATACTTTTTTTATTTTTGAAGTTTTTGATAATCTGAAACCAGCTTTGAGTAGGATTTTTTGTGTAGATCCAGTATACTCTATCAGAATTGACCTAGCTTGATATGATTTTATTTGTCAATTTTTTATTATTTTACCGATATCATTTTTCGATGAATTTTTTACGGTGTTATATATTTTTTTTGTTTTTATTCAATATAAGTATTAAAGTTATCTCGTGTATTATTTGAAACAGTAGTTAAGAAAAGGGGAAATTGAGTTCAATCAAATCCTTTTAATTGAAAGGAAAACGTCATTTATTTAGTTCTATTTTCACTTGAATAAAAGTCCCTTGAAACAAAAGACAAAAAGTACTATTTTATATAACGAAAAGAAAAGTTATTCGAAAGAAAGACCTCGCGTATTAAGCCGAAGACAGGAGTCCAAGTCCGACAGACTAGTAGTAAACCAAAATATCAGTGCCTTACATTATAGTATAGAAACACTCTATCAAAATTGGTGTTGTGTACAGAAAAATCTATTTTTCTGCATACACCCTGGTGACAGCAGCTGCCCTAGTTAAGTTCGTCCATTTTTGTGATATATTTTTCGGTACGAAAGATGAAAGTTATCGGCAAAATAGTTTTTTTTATAATTTATTTTTCTCTTCAAAAATTAAAATAAAGAAAATTGGCCATCAAAGCCAATGTCTCTTTTGTACACACCTGAGCTACTTCCAAATGAAACACATTTAAAGAATTGTATCACAATGAACATATTGCACATGCGCATAGGATTCATTATTGATATTTACTATGTTTGTCCATGTTTTTGTAGAATTTTGGAAAGCATAATTGATAAATATTCAATTTGATCAATGAAGAAGCTATACAATTTCAGACAATATTGGGTCACGCATGATAGGGCCCAATCATAATTCTCTTTGCTGTCAAAAACATATTTTTCTTCAAAATCATTTATTTGTAACTCTCTAATTTCAGTCGCACTATCTTGTTTCTCAAGTGATGCTACCACAGATTACATTAGTTGTTGCAATCTTCTCGACTTTCAAAAAATTTTGGTATATCTTCTGGTGGTATTTTTTAGTTCTGGAGACTATGATAGATAGATTTATTTAATCATGAGATGTATACAAAATACATTTATGACAAGTCGCAAAGTACCTAGTAAAATACAAAGTATATGTATGAATAAAATATTACATATATGGTTATAAACATACATAACATACATGATCCTGAATAAAGGTAAAACACAAGATATGATTCAGTGATTATGAGTACACCTTGCTTTACACATTCTACATATTCCTCAAGAGAATAAAAGGAGTTTTCAAGTAAAAATGTTTCAATTGCTTTTATTTAAATTGAATGTATTCAATTCTCTGACTTCTATGTCTGGAAAATCTTATCCTATTTTCTACTCTGGTGTTATACTGGTGAATTGTTTAATCATTGTGGGAAATTTTTCGTGAATTTCGATTAAAGTGTTCTAAACAATCAGTGGAAGAAGATTCAAGATTTTTAAGTTTTTAAAGAGTGGTCTACAGGTTTATCTATAGGAGAAGAAGTCTGCAATAGATACTCCCTCGAAAAGTCTGCAATAGGGAGTATTTCTATGAAATGTATATGCTATAAATGAAATAATCATATGTTGAAAAAATTCCACAGAAATGAACTCCTCAGGTTTTTACTTCAACGAGCCATGTAATTTTGTTCTGGATAAGTAAGAAGCTGCATTCTGCTTCCACCAAAGAATAAGATATGACCCACACATGCGACAAACTAGTCTAATAGCCTTAAAAAAACTTACTTTATTTTCTCTTCCAAGTGTTGTGGAAAGAAAACATTCCTTTGGAACATCACTTTTGGTTCGTCTCGATGTTGTCTGTTGAACGAAGCATGGCTGTAGTTCTCTACTAGTGATCGCCACGATTGTCTCAGTTCATATGGCTTATGAGATGGTTTCAGTTGCAGTTCTATAACACCAACATCACAATTCACCTCTAGGAGAAATCTAATACCAAAATGAAGAAATCAAAACTGAAAATAAAAGGAAAAACTAAAAAGAAGCAATAAAAGGCCCTCCCATATTCAATTTTAGATCTTAATTGTATCAAGTAAAAATAATAATAAGAAAATTAAAAATGTATCACAAATACTAATCTAAAAATAGAAACTGATAAAAAACTTTGAAAATAACCATTTGTAATAGGAAATGTTTAGACTCTAAAATTATGAATTAATAACATTACAGTTAACACCTCACAAAAAAAAATTAATATACAAACATTCAACAATATCAGATTTCTATCAATTGGGTAGTGTCTATCAAAGTTAGGTTCTAGAAACTGAATATAGAATAAATTTGGATTTCCTCAACCCTTCCTTACTATTCTGCCTAATTCGAAATTTAATAGAATCCTTCAACCTCACGATGCATGTTAAAACCCCAACACGGTTCTCGAAATACTCCTCATCCATTTTGGATTATGTATGCTCCAACACTAACTGTTTGTCTTGTGAGGTTTTTAATAGTGGTCTGTCTGACCACAAAGCCATAATCTCTAAATTTCAAACTTCTCACAGATTATCAAATATTGATAAAAATTATAGACGCATATATACTAAAAAGAATTTTAAAACATTTGTGCAATTAAGTTCAAATATAAAATGGGAGGAAACTTTTAAGAATAGTGACTCTTTGGCAGAATTTCATCTATATATTTGTGATACTTTCGATAATGCATTCCGTCTCACTAAAACAAAAACTAAACACAGTGGATAACTAAGGGTATAAAAGTCTCTGCCAAAAATTTGCGCTCCCTTCATTATATAAGAAAATACTCGATGGAAAATGAAGCTTTTATGTTATATTTCACAAATTATAGGAGAATTATAGTCAAAAACTGGTGTGATGCGAATAAATTATCATTTAATATTTCAAAAACATGTATTTTGACAATCAGATGCACTCTTAATGATATATCTTTGGGAAATTCAAGAATAAGTGCTGAATCATCGGCTAAGTTTTTAGGACTTTATGTGGACAACACTCGCATCCTAAATTTATGCAAAAAATTATGTTCTGGTTGTTTTGCAGTAACAGTCATCTCATCAGAATTGAATACATCTGCAGCAAGAGCAGTCTATTTTGCTCTGATTGACTCACTATTGAGGTATGGAGTTTGTTTTTGGGGGAATACTTCTCAATTTCTACTGAACTCTGTGTTCATTTTACAAAAAAGGGCTGTGAGATACCTTAGTAAAGCTAAACACAGAGAACCATGTCAACCCTTATTTATGGCGCAGAAAATATTGATATTGACTTGCTTGCATCTTCATTCTAGAGAGTGTATGTATGATCCACAAAAAATATGGGACCAACATTCATTCGATGTCGGTATACAACACAAGGAATGATAACTTCACGGTTTCCCTACTAATTCCCAGAAGTACATTAATAAAAAAATCTATTATTTACAATGCCAAAAAACAAATTAATCACCTACCATCACACATTCGTTCATTGGTAACACATATTAATTTCAGAAGAGCAGTTAGAGAGCTACTATTGAATAAAGCCTATTACACCTTGCAAGAATTTTATGAAGATACATTTAAATAAGTATGTCAGTTTTTATAATTCGTTTTTTAAATTGTTTGTTTAAAATCTTCTTTTTTATAATATAACTTTTACCAGTATATGTTCTACTTAAATGTTTTGTTTCTTGTACATGTGTATGATTTTTTACATGATTTTATAGATTTAATATTAGTTATAGTATATCGTATTACATTACATACTTTGTCAACAAAAACTTTTGGTTTTTAGTATAATAAAGACGTTCTTTTTCTTCTTCTTCTATTCAAGTTAGCGAATCTAAACATCCAATAGCTTGAAAATAATACAAAGAACGTTACTTGTTCGACTCTACTAACATTTCGTTGTAGTCATGATTATATACATAATGATAAGTTGGGTATCGATAAAATAGTCACACTATTTTTCCACCGTATTGACCCCTCTCCCTTGTCACCCTTAAGGTGTGTTCAGTTTCAGAAAATCAGAGTAGAAATGGCTAATCGAGCAAAATGTATTAAACTAACGCTTATTCTTAGATGTTACTTTTTCGTCAAATTATAAAATAAAAACCGTGAACTAAACTTTATTTTTTCTCTTGGCTTTATTTTCTTGTAATTCAGTGTATTCTTGTAATTCAGTGAACTTAGCAAAGAGTAATCAAATCAAATCAAAATATGCTTTATTGTCTGAAGAAACTAATCTTATCGACAAAGTCGTTAAGGAATTACATATTAAAAGAGCAAAGTTAGAAGAACATTAAAAACTATACAATAAATACGACAGACTGATTAGACTTTGTATGAGTTGAATAATTGACATAAGCAAGATAACAGGGTACATTCCCAAGATATTATAATCATTACTAAATGAAGAGCTAGAGTAATTTATTATAAATGAAAGAGTTCACAACTAAATAATGGAAATGTTTCAATTTCTCTTAGGTTTAATGGTAAGCAATTATGAATTTTTAGCCCGTTTTAGATGATAATTTTTTTAGCGAGATTAGTTTTTGGTATAGGTAATGATAGTCTCAATTTTTGCGATGATCGAGTGTTATGATTTAAAGGTGCTGAGATATATTTGTCATGGTTTTAATGAATTAAGCATGTAGTTTCTAAAATAAAAATCGAGGTGACTGTGAATTTTGGAGAGTCACGCAGATTGACTTCACAGAGAGCCCTAAAGGCTCTTTTTCGGAAAACTTGCACCATCTGTAATAATTGATTGCTACACACTCCCCAGAATGTTATAACGTATAGCAGATGGGATTCAATGAGAATATGCCGTTTTGGCGGCGGTAAAACCCAACTCACGTTATATTATCCTAATGGCAAAGCATCCGGAAGACAAATTCGTGCCGAATTTTGTAACATGTTCGTTAATTTTTATTTTTTTGTCGATGTGAAGTCCGAGAAATTTGGTGGAGACATTTTCAATAATGTTAGTACCTAAGTTCTGAGCAGAGAGCTCGCAAAGGAATGTAAGTAGATTCGTTTTATGGGGTTGAAGACAAGCAAGTTATCATCACACCAGGATTTAATTTGGTCAATGTCTGTATGAATATTGTGATGTAATGTATTCTCATTTTTGTCCTTCCACTTTGTAAATGGATATGATTTACCAAAAGCTTAATGAGAGATTACAATATTCTCAACAAATTAGAACTTATAGTTCCACTAATTAAAAAAGCAAAGAGATAATCCTATACTCTACATTGGATCTTACCAATGGGTAAGATCAATTAACAAATTTTACTAAGATGAACGCACCAATTCGATATTGTTCAGAATGTTGAGGAAACACCTCATGTTGCTATAACAGAGCTTCTATATGTGTGGTAGTTGGTGCCGTTCAGAAATGTTGGTATATTTTTTTAAATTATATTTTTTGGAATCTACGTGCTATTAATTCTGTTATTTGAAGTCTTTCTTGTTGAAGACTTTCTTGGCTCATTTTTAGTTTGTACTTTTGAAAATCAATTCGATCGTCAGTTCTCTGTTACTTTAGTTAATGCGTAGGAAACTATTGATTTTCAAGTAGTGTAGTGTGCAAGGATAATTTATGTAAAATGTGCACCTTTTGTATCTTGTGTCGACAGTGTAAAGCCGCAGATTCGAATATTCAACTGTAGTCAGTCATTAATCAACTACCAGTGAAATTTCCATAGTCCATCACATTGTATACATTGTATTTCATATTTCCTGCAATTTAATTTCACCAAAAAGAACCAGCTCGATAAGAAAAGTCAATTAAATACACCTACACAATATTCCAGCGTATTTGTTCTCTGAGACTCATTTACTCCACACATATAAAAGAGACTTTATTCTCAAAATCCCCAAAACCTATCCAGTTAACCTTGAGTCCCTGTATGCATGTTGACATTAGAGTCCAGACACTTATCCATCAGTGTCAAAAAATATGACTTTTAGGTTATGTTTACACAGTTTTACAGAAAACAAATAATTTTCAAGAGGATTTGTATCTGTCTCAGTAATGGCGTCTTGTAAAAAGTGTCTGATATTTTGAAATATTTGAAAGAATAAGAAAGGTTTAGTTGATATAAATTCTATAAGCTAATAGGTTGATCCATTTCGGGGTTCAATGTTATATGATAATATATGTAAGATGGGGGACTCATCTTCATCTCTTTATTAACGAAAATCAGGTAATTGAACAACTTTGGAAAGCTTCAAATTTTCATAAATTATTTGCCCATAGTCATGATTATTTTTTTTGTGTAATTTTTAACCAATCAGAACGTTCAATTTAGTTAAGTTACCTTGTATAATTTTGATAATACCTGATTATACATAGGGTTCGAGGAAACAGAGCAGGTTGAAATTTCCAGAGGTACCCCACAGGGGGGCATACTCTCCCCCCTTCTGTAGGACATGGTTGTAGATGAACTGCTAATTTCTCTGAATAACCAAGGGTATTACTCTCAAGGGTATGCAGATGACTTGGTCATCCTCATCAAAGGAAAGAATACTCGAACAACCTCAGAGCTAATGCAAAATGCACTGAGGACAGTAGAGGAATGGTGTAACAGTGAGAGCCTAAGGGCAAATCCGAACAAAACAACACTATTTCCTTTCACCCGGAGAAGAAACATGGGAGATCTCATACCTCCCAGACTATTTGGGGAAACATTACAAGTAGTAGAGTGGGTGAAATATCTAGGGCTGATTCTTGACAAGAAACTAACCTGGAACCCGCATCTTCAATATCTAACCAATAAAAGCAAGATAACCTTCATGATGTGCAGGAGAGCTTTTGGAAAAACCTGGGGGCTCAAACCGAAAGCCATGCACTGGCTTTACACAGCGGTAATAAGACCAAGAGTAACTTATGGCTCACTCTTATGGTGGCCAAAAACAAATCAAAGACAGGCAAAAACCAACCTTGGGGAAATCCAGAGGCTTGCCTGTCTCTGTATCACGGGTGCAATGAATAGCACTCCAACAGCTGCAATGGAAATCATCCTAAACCTCGAACCCTTGACATGCATGTCATTGGAGAGGCCAGGATGAGTGCATACAGACTGAAACAAACAAAAAACTGGAGAATCCGAACAACTGGACATACCAGAATCACTCATGTAATCAATATCGAAGAACTCGAAATGATTTCAGACTACATGCAACCCCTATACTCATTCGAAAAACCATTCGAAACACGAATTGACGGATCCGGATGGGCCCCGATTATAGAATCACAATCAACTGCGGACATAGTCTGGTAAACAGACGGTTCAAAGACAGTTGAGGGAACGGGAGCAGGAATACATGGGGTAAGGCCAAGAAGGGACTACATCACACCCCTTCGTGGTCACTTTGGAGACCTGCAGAACATCACTTTCCAAAGACTCGTTCATCCAACGAACAGCGAGGCTTTGGAACTCATTGCCTAGGGAGGTGTTCCCCGAGGCATACAACCTCCAGAAATTTAAGAAGAACACCAACTCCTACCTTCTTTCCCTTGGTTCCCACGATGTTCTCTGAACATTACAGGATATCCCTTTTCGTGGGAACCAGAACATAAAAAAAAAAAAAACATAATACCACTTGGCAAATGCTCCATGATATTCCAAGCTGAAACATATGCTATTATGATATGCATTCAGAAGAATCTAGAAAGTGGTTAAAGGAAAAAACACATCTACATTCTATCTGACAGTGAAAGTGCTATCAAAGCACTCAACTCTATACAGATAAAGTTTAAACTGGTCTGGGACTGCCTCCAGAACCTCATCGAGCTGGCAAAACACAACAAGGTCACCTTGATGTGGGTGCCAGGTCATAGAGGCATTGAAGGCAACGTAAAAGCATCTAGACAAGCATCTGAAACGCTATTCACAGGGCCAGAACCTGTGCATGGGATTAGCAAAAACCGATGCAGGACCTAAACACCATGGGAGTACGCAGGGAAACCGTGGAGTGTAGGCTATGTGATGAAGAGGAGGAAACAGCCTCTCATATTATCTTCGACTATGACTCCCTAAGTAGAAGGCGACAAAGAACCTTTGGAGAGATCAGCCCGGAAACAGGCATGAATCGGAAGAATCTTATTAACAGGCTACTAAACCTAATTAAAGGCACAAACCTGTTTGAATGAGGAACCACTGACGACAGAGTGATACAATAGACTCCAGCTGGTCGCAGTGTCAAGGGAAGCTAAGTGCCAACCCTGTCTCTGGCTCGTCAGGTTTCAACCAACCAACCAACCACATCGACATCAATATACAACAATACACAAACTAACAGGACCGTCAAATTTTGACATTTATCAAAATGAGTCGATTCGGAGATTTATCATTAAATGCAATAGACGAAAGTATACAAAATACTGAGCCTCATAATACAGTGAAAACAAAAAAGTACGTATGGAAACAATTTCTTACGTTTTGTAGTGAAAGAAACTATGTACTAAATGAATCAATTTCCACTGAAATGATAGCATCCATTTTAAAGATTGGGAGAAAATTACAAATCGTGTCAGTTTGACAGAATAATCCTCCCGCTTGGCGATCGGATTATTTAAACTGTCAAACTGACACTCTTTGTAATTATACAACAAGTTATCGATGTATAACCTGATTATTTTGAAGTACTTATATATGATATTGAAAATATCTTGATCCATTGATCGATTCTAGGAATACTGGTAAAGAGTGACACACAAATGCTTTTTTCATGTATTACACAATTATTTTCAAAACATGTTAAAAGGTATACCTAGGATACTATAGTTTTCAATGCTTTTTACTTAAATTATTTCAAGGGATTTTTTTCAAACTTCAAGATTTCATCCACTCATTATGTGTGAGTAGAATTTAGCTATTTCAACGCTTTGTCAATGAGATTTATTTTCTTTAGACAATAAAGTATATTTTGATTTGATTTTTGTCGCCAAAGATATTTGAATATATTACGAAAATGAATACTACACCACTACCTGTAATCGAACGCCGTCGACGAAATATTGGAATTCCCGATGTGAACAAAAGGACAACGATCGAGTGAGGTCAAGGACATTCTTGAAACTCTATCGCATGTTAACGATCCTACATTTTTTTAACTTTCCTGTATTGGGCTTCCTTGGAAAGCATACTACATATCAAATCTTGAGCCATAATGGTTTTCTTCCCGACTGAGTGCTTACCCAAGAGAGGACTGATCATCCACAGTGTAAAAACCTGAGAGGCTAATTGTTTGTTCAATCCCAACTCATCACAGTTGACAATAGCTTGGCAAATACGATCGCAAGTAGCAGAAGGAGTGTCCTCAATTTCCATCATTATAGCTGTGTGACTATGTAAGTATACCGCAGTGGGAATTATAACTCCTTGTAATGGTTCTGAAATACTGCTTGTTGGAGCTTTGCCCATTGCTGATGCTGAGACTGAAGCATTTTTTGTATCTGGAAATAAACATACATTGTAATAAACATTTTTATCAAGCGAAAGTTTAGCTGAGCTATTCTTACACTTTGTATGTTTAGGTAATACTACAGAAATATCCCAGTAATATTCACGTGAAAAATAGTAATGAAGTTCATTAACTAAATGAAAAAAAATTTATTCAGCTGTAAATTATTATGAATTTCTAGAAACTTAACTGAATAACATTTTTTCATGTGGAATCTAAAACTTGTGTTTGAGGCTGTCTTCGATATTATTGTGGATAACGGGGCTTGATAAGAGAAGGAGCTTTGGAATTTGGTAGTATTATGACGAAGAATACTGATATTTAGAGGAATTCGGATGCCTGAATGTCGAATGTGAATGTAATTTTACTCACCAAATACGCAGGTTGATTCGACTTGATAATTTTGTGGATAAAAATAGATGAATGAAGGTGCTTATGATTTTTCATATTGATCCATCTCAAAGAATTCATATGCTGTGAAGTTGGAACAGATCTCAGATTGAGAACCATACAGCAACAACCATTCCGAGAAGAGAATCAAATGCATCAAGAAATGGGCCATAAACCACATCGCAAAGTTTGAAGCAGGATAAGACAAGGTGATTGCAAAGCATCTGTCAAAAAATTCCAAAGAAAAGGGAAACATTCTCAATTGAATATTGAATAGAAAGATTTTTCTGTGGATTGGGAAAATCCACGATAAAAATTATGTTATTTTTTGAGAATATCTAACAGAAAACAACTACTTCCCCGGTTGTTATTTGATTTTCTATTCCAGTCTTAATTAAGAACTCATATATATAGATGAATGAGATAAAGAAAAATGTTTTCCAAAAAGGAGCACTCACCAAAAATCATTTGAAACATTTTTTCAAACAAATCAATCTATTACAAAGAAGTCTGAGGGATAAATGTGCCTTTTGGACGTGTTTGGAAATACGCTGTGAGATTTTGATTTGACAGTTGACGAATGAGCCTAGATCCTTAACCACTTTTAGAGGTTTTAGCACTGTTCCCATGATGTTAATAGAGGATTTTGTGTGTCTCCTGCCCAATAGAAGGAGATTGGATTTGCTAGGATTAATAGGCAGATTGTGTTTTTTGCGAGTCTTATGATGGATAAAATATTGTTATTAATAAAGACACATGCTAGATAAGCTTTGCTTCGGTAAAAACTGAAATAAATTTGACTATCAGCGGCAAAAAAATTATTTCGAGAAAAATTATAATTGGTGCATATCTGATGTATAAATTGAAAAAAGTTATGGGCTTAGAATTGAACCCTGCGTGCTACATGAGATATTTGGTAATATTTCGGTTTGGAATGAAGAATATGATCATGGTTAAGAGTGTCGAAGGCTTTTGTAAAATCTAAGAGGACTTGGGCAGTGACCATGTTGTTATCTCATTCATGCAGAATATGGTATAGTATGTGGCTGAAAGCTGTTGCAGTACTATGATCAGTCCGAAAGCCAGATTGATGGACTGGTAAGATATTACACGAGATGCAGGAATCATAGAGCTGTTCATAGACTATGTTCTCTAAGATTTTGGGCAGGAAGGGGAGAATGCTGATAAGTTTAGTATCATTAAAAACTCTAAAATTGGGTATTTTAGGTGAAGAACAAATATTTGCGACTTTCCACGATTACGGGTAGTGGCCTAGGTCTAAGCAGCTGTTTAAAATATAGGTAATGACAATGAAATAATTTTTCAGTGAAAAACCATCACAGTTTACAATAATCACTATCAGTATCTTCAGTATTGGGTGCTTCCTCAAATATGTTAGGAGATATGAAGATGCTTTTGAAATGCTGTGTCTTGTCAAAGTCAAAATAGAAAAGCCCATAATCATAAATGTAATAATCCATAAATCTGTTCCTATCTTCAAAAAACATACAAAAAGGTCCAGGAATCTCATATTAGGGTTAGTAAACAGTTGCAGGGCCTGACCTAAATCTTCTGTCATCGTTTTCCAGAAAATGATTTCTTATTTTATGAGAATAGAAATAATGCTAAACTTAGTGAAGATATGAAAAATAATATTTGATGAAATGGTCAGAAGAATGCTTTATCAAGCTGAATTACATTTATGATTGCTGTCAGCATTTGTAAAATGATGAACTTAGCCGTCAGACAACAATAATAGTAAGTCTCGCAAGCCTAAACACAATGTTTCAAGTGGGATTCAGAGCCGAGATACTTCTCAGGAACCGAAAGAAATATAAACTAATGTAATCGTTCACTTATAGAGTCCATAAACAGGAAAATAAAGAATGTCTGTATGTTGTCCATGTGTCTGTTTGTATATCCTCATATTCACCAGTGCCACCATTGAATAAATTTGGATGAAATTCGGTATTTGCGTTTTTTTTTTCTTCATAAGTATCTCCAAACAGTTTGAGTGAGTTTTATAGATATGTTAGATCTCAATAAAATTTATTATATTTCTGTGAAATAATCCAATTATGTTACTAGACACTGAATAATTCAATTTGTATTACTTAAAGCGTAAATAAAAATATATATTGTATATGTTTTTCTTTGCGTTGTTTCATCTAGCTTATGCCTGTGGCTTTGCCAGTTTTCCGTTTTCCTGTTTCTTGTTATTCCGTTTTTTATAAAAAAACTAAAAAAACTCAAATTTTCAAGTACCGTTGAAAATTATTTTCCTGAAATATTTCACAAAATTTATATTGGAAATTCTAAATACAAAATATACTTCCTTCGATGTTTCGGGAATCACGTCTGTTCCCTTTCTCAAACCTGTTTTTACAAGCCTTTATTTAACTTACTTCGTATGTCATTCTTTCCAGTTCAAAATTTGTAATCCATTTTTGGAGCACTTGCCGACATCCGATTGAGCTGAAATTTGGCAGGTGTTCCTAATTCTGGTGACAATGCATTATGAAATTTTTGTCAGAAACAAAAACAAAATACCGGCTCCAAGATGGCGAACGAGTTTTGTGATTATGGGACGATTCGATTCAAAATTGGTATGTGGGGGTTTTCGGGGACAGAGATTGTGAATTTTTTGGCAAAATTCAAAAATTCAAGATGGCGTCTCCAAGACGGCGGAGAAGTTTTGTGATTATGGTCCGATTTGATTCAAAATTGGTATGTGGGGGGTTTTCGGGGTCGGAGATTATACATTTTTTGTCAAAATTTATAAATTCAAGATGGCGGCTCCAAAATGGCGGAGGAGTTTTGTAATTATTATTTATTTATTTACGAGCGAATGCTCATTAAGTATTACAGTATTGTTGACAAATGTTAAGATGCCTGTGTATAAGATTAAAATTAATAAAACTATTAAATCTAGGACAACATAATCTAAATCTAAAAGTAAACATAAAAGTAAAAATGAAACATAAAACTTGAACTTAAAAATAAAATCTAGAAATACTTGCAGTAGGAACATTTGAGTGAGAGCAAGTGAACAGTGTAAAATTCCTGTTACAGAAGTAGAGAAAGAAAGAAAAGAGAAGAAAAGTACACAATGCCAAGTGGTTTATTATAGCTATTAATATAACGAGATTATTATGCGATTTATAATAGTCGAGGACATTGCTAGGTGACGAGGCGACAGCCGAGTCACCCACAATGTCCGAGACGGTGTTAAATCGCTAATAATCGAGTTACATTCAAAGCTTTATCGTATCATTGACAACGGCGATGCGAAAATAAAAGCAACAAGGTTTTATGTCATTTCATTTTGGCATTTCAAAAAGTCATCATTAAAATCATGCAAGATTTTGATATTCCTGACGATATATTAGCTGCAGCCAACACTATAAGGTTGAACTTGTTCCGGACAAATCTAAAATCCATTATGAAAAAGAATATCGGCAGTTTTGTAACTCTCTGATGATCGTGGAGCTAAAGAAAGGATCCTCAAATTTGAAAATGTAAAATTGTTTTAATTTAAAAAATTAATTTTTGAAAAAAATCCTTAAAAAAATCATTTTAATTTAAGATTTCATATTAAATTATGGTAACTAATGTATTATGAGTAACTAAGGTTTTATGTAGGTTTTGGTACGTTTATGATGTTAATAATTATTAATAAAGATTTCATATAAAAATGTCTTAATCTTCAATGATACGATAAAAACATTTTAAAGCACCTTTACTGAGAGAAGACTTGACTGAGGGTAGACTGAAGTCCGATTCTATTCAAAATTTGTATGTGGGGGTTTTCGTATCGGAGATTATGATTTTTTTTGTCAAAATTTATGAAATTGAACTGGCGGCTCATGGAATTTTTGTTAGAGAAAAAAAAATGGCGCTCTAAGATGGCGGACGAGATTTAGGTTTATGGTCCGATTCGATTCAAAATTGGTATGTGGGGGTTTTCAAGGTCGAAGATTATGAATTTTTCTTCATAATTCATAAAATCAAAATGGCGGCTCCAAGATGTGTTTATGGTCCGATTCTATTCAAAATTGGTATGTGGGGGTTTTCGGGGTTGGAGATTATGAATGTTTTATCAAAATTCACAAATTCAAGATGGCGGACGAGTTTTGTAATTATGGCCCGATTCGATATTGGAATGTCGCGGTTTTTGGTGTCGGAAATTATAAATTTAGTCGAAGATTATTGATTTTTAGTTAAAATTCATAAATTGAAGATGGAGTTAATCTTTAGATGGTCTCCTCATTGAAGGGCTAGATAGCTCAGAACTTACAGGAAAAAGAGTAGTCATAATAATGATGCTTTAACAAAAATGCATAGATTAAGGCGTACTTAAGTACTAAAAAGCACAAAATTAAAAAATTTATAAAAACACTTTTTAAAAACAAGCTTTTATTCAAATGCACTAAAAAGTAAAAAATAATTGCTTTGGATGTGTGATGTAGGTTATTCCGAGAGTTATAGATTCAAAAACTTGTCACTTTTGTATTCGAACTGAAAACTTTGGGCGACAAGCTTTTGAACCTATAACTCACGGAATATCCTACATCACACATCCAAAGCAATTATTTTTTACTTTTCAGTGCATTTGAATAAAAGCATGTCTTTAAAAAAAATTATTTTTTTAGAAATTATTTTATATTTTAAATAAGCACAATTTTAAATCTCTTTTGAAGTTTTCGGGAGATTCGCCTCCTGACCATAGGTGAGGACTGTTGGCGTCCTCATGGTTGGGAGTCAGGTATATGTTCATGTGCGTGTTCAGCCATAGTAATGAGCTAAAATATTTACATATTCGTAAAGAAAATTAAATGTGTGTGAAGTTCTACAAGTATCTCTTTCTCTATGCTGGTAACCAGGCCAGATGACAACGGATTTGTCAGAAATAGAGAATACCTGATCTGGAAGAGGTTCAAGAAAAATGAGGACTTGCACTCGCATGACACACGAATGAAAGGAAGTCTACACCAGAGTTACTCACGATTACAAATCTGCCAAAACTCGCCTGACTACATAGGAGTTAAATTATACAATAAATTCAAATGTATCTGTGAGCTTAAACAATATACCTGTAATATGTCTAACATGTCGTTTAGCATTAAACTCAAACGTTTTCTGACAGAACAAATATTTTATAGTATAGAAGAGTTTCTCAACTTTTAAAATGTATTTTGTTTCTAATTTTAAAATGTGTTTTGTTTTTAATATTAATATTTAAATTTTTTAATTATTACCTTTAATTTTACTTGTATTTTAACTGACTAGTCCGATAAAGATGCATCTGTCTTTGATCTTTGTTGATTGAATATTTATGTATTTTTTTGTGATGAATAAATTGATTCTGATTCTGATTCCAAGTTTTTTGTCTGTCATAGTATATGATCATGAATATTTATATATTTGATGAATACTATTTAATGTTTGTGAAGTTATACAATACCTGATCTGGAGAAATTGACATCGCAAGAAGTCAGAAATCCAAGAAACTAAACAGAAGAAGAAGTTTTCGGGTTATTTTGACAATTGCTTCTAAAAATCTGATAAGCACCGCAGAAGTTCACAGCACGTTCAATTTAGCGTGATTTATTTTGTACAAAATTTATGTAATTCCACCTCCTTTTTCATGGGACATCCATGTTGGATCCATAGTGGAAGAACAGATAATTAACATTTTTTTACTTCTAGGGGAAGTGAAAACCCAAAATATGGAAAACAGTATTCTGATACCTCCCCAAAAAACATTCAGACGTTATTGACCTTCATGTGCTCTAGCACCTAAACAAATGAACTGATTTGAATGAAAATATTTTTTTTATTGTAACTATTCTCTTAATTTTTTCTACTCCAGAATTGAGGCTACATAGCTGACAAAAAATGTGTTGAGAATTTTTATTTTTTTTTTCAAAAATGTCTCTCAAATGTCGATTTTCTACGAACATTCCACAAATTATATTATAGAGTTTTTTTTAATGATATAAGATACCTAGGGTCTAGGTCGATAACCCACAAAAATTTTCAGTTGATGGACTGAAATGACTTACCAACTGTCTGGTTGTCATTGGTAGAACCAATTTTCTCAGCTTCTGCAGTAGATGGTGGTTTTTCTTTGTCCCAATCTGGCTGTTTACTGGAATACTTAGATTGATCCCCATAATTAGAGTCAGTTGCAGATAAATTTGAGTAACTAGCAGTCATCTGAGGAAGCCTCTGAGACACAGAGTACAAAGCACTCTGACCCGATAGTTCTTCAGTCTGTGAGTAATCATCATGAGTTCGACTGAAAAAAATGGAAAAAAACAAGATTAGCGAAACAGGCAGAAACCGGCTTGGAAGAATTTTATTCTGACACTTTTTAACTCTTTACTCTTCTACCTTTAAACTTATCAATTAATCTCATATACCAACATCATACTCATGCTTGCTTCGTTCTTTTTAGTGTCATGACCGTGTTATATATAGATATAATTTCAGATTTATGTAAGTGCTTTGTCCATATGATTTTATTTTCTTCTTGACGACAATCATTTATGTTTTTTTTTTCTCTCTATATCTCTAAAAACTGTGATTGAGTACTATTTACTATTTTATCTTTTTATATTGTCAGATGTGATTGTTTTTCGTTTATGGATCGATTTTATACATGAATACCTACATATACTTATTTATTGTATTGTTCATTATTGTAAATTGTAAACTATGCTTTGTCAATGAGAATCTTATTTCTTCAGACAATAAAGTACATATTGATTGATTGACTTACCAGTTGATAAACTGCAAATTTGAATGATGATCAAAGAGTCAAAATATTCTCAAAAGCCATATTATAAACTTTTTAGTTGTTTTGACTGTAATGCTTATTGACTTCTTTCATTACTCCAATTTTGATATTATATAGGTTTATGTCGTTTTTTGTCAAAAAGATATTTTTCTGGCAATAAAGCATAATTATTATTATATTTACTAGTATATATTGAGAAAAAAACGGAAAAGTTAAAATTTGTTTGTATTAGAAACAATAAATATAGGAATAATATTCACTTTATGGTTGTATTCCACTTGGGTTACCAATAACAGCTTCAAATGTGAAAATATGTTGGTAATTGCCAAACATTGTGTATCTTTGGTTGTAAAAAAACTAAAAAAATGTCAAAAGTTATGGCACATATTTTGGTTAGAATATGTTCAAATCACAATGTGCAGAGTACGTATTTGGAGGATTTGTCCAAATTTTAGTCACTCGTCACAGTCTAGTATGCATGATTGTATCATAAGGTGATTATGGTATTTGTAGAAATTTTTTTATTCAAATTATAACCTCCACAAAAAAACTTCCATAATTAGTTTTATTGTGCTTTTCTGTGATAGTTCAGGGATTGTTGGACAACTTATTGTACCTCACATTATGCCACGGCATTTGATGCCCCAATGTTGCATGAATAATAATAGAGACCACAATGGAAAAAAATGTATCTTCATAAGTGACTTTTTTGAGCGCAAAAGAACTCAATACCAATGGATTTTACGTCACGTCTCTAACTTGAGCAATAATTTTAGATTGGCCCTATGTCAAAACCATTCAGGTAACATACTTAATACTGCTCATCAAGCATTGTAGTGACCAGAGGCGGGTAAAGAAATTGTGCCAAATCTTTTGAAAATGTTAACTGCATAACTAATATAAATATAAATATATATATATATATATATATATATATATATATATAAATATATATATATATATAAAATATATATATATATATATATATATATATTTATTGTATAAGAACCTTGCAAGCACATTGTATTGAATGCAATAAAAGAGCTACATTTGCATCCCATGTAAAAAATTTAAACCCTAAAAATCAGTGAAAATTGAAATATAGAACAGTGATTTCACAAGCCGTTCTATAATCTGTGTCATTGTTTTGTGATTATTCAACTGATAAGTATCATAGGTAGTATATTTATTGTGTGATTACTACAAAGATGAATAAATATATATCTATCTTGTAAATTGTAAACTTCATTAGAGATTTGTGAAATAAAATCAATCCCTTCAAATGCCTATAGTGTGAAGTTATAGATAGATAATAGATTATGGCAAAAACGTCAGTCATTAAGACTACAGATTTTACCACACCATTTTAGTGGTTAAGAGCGAAATATCAGATAAATGTTTTCCCTTGTGTCCAAACTCAACTACTATATCAAGCTTCAACTTCCTAGGATCTCTGGAAATACTGACGATTTTCAAGAAAAAAATGTTGTTTTTTTTTTATATAATAAAGAAGCCTCCCTGAACCCAAAAAAAATAAAAATCCGGCGGTCAGTCATAAAAAAATTTAATGTTCAAAATCCATTATTTTCAA
Organism: Gonioctena quinquepunctata; assembly: GCA_018342105.1. NCBI lineage: Eukaryota > Metazoa > Arthropoda > Insecta > Coleoptera > Chrysomelidae > Gonioctena > Gonioctena quinquepunctata. The sequence continues at coordinate 95,299 of JAFIRS010000373.1, read as the reverse complement.
GACGGTAAATATCCAGTATTTAGACTCGCGCGATTTGGCACATGCCGTTTGGTAAAACTATCGTATTTTTACCATGTTTTTATTAGCTCCCTTATGTGTCTGTCCGGTACAAATCTTGCAATCGATTTTAAACGAACTTCCCAATGAGCTAGATGAGACTTGAAATTTCGGAAATGGCTCAGAACTGGATGACAATACAAATATTAACTCGTTTTATTGTCCAGCTATTTTTTTTAAGGACCACAAAAAGTGAGGTTAGCATTACACAATTGGTTTCGTGCAGATTTGACAGATGGTTGACATTGGAGGTAAAACAATCTCACATTTTGGATTTGTTTACTTTTGTGAAGAACGTTTATTCGACATTTTTACTGTTTTTATTGTGTTTCGACTGAAATATTGTGACAATGGACCTGACAAAATATTATTCAAGTTTAGATGATGTTCACCGAGAACGTTATAAAGAGAAAATTGCAGTATTGGGCATTGATCCCTATCTTCTGAAAACTGAAGAATTGTCAACAGATATTTCACTTTTTCCCAAAATAATGTATCATGATATAGTAAGTTATTTAGTGGAAACGAAGAGTGCTTTCACAATGACTGAAATGAAAGCATATAAAAGTTTAGAAGCCTACAATCTAGCAACTTGTGGATGGGGGAAAAGAATATATGTTAAGCAGATAAATTCTCATATCTTAGTCATTGGACAAGTGAACCATCATACCTATAAAAATACTGATAACTTATAATGCGAAAACAAGAGGAAGTTACATCGATAGGTAGAAAAGCATTTTGGATGCCACCAACTAATAAGCCAGCTGAGCCCTGCAGAGTCTCATCACACCCAGTTGACAATTGTTTTTACGGCATGTAGTGTTGTTTCCTCATCGTAAGACCCTGTTGCGAATGTGTCCTTTCGTATCACGTGAAACCATTTTTGGAAACTATGTTATATATACGTTTGCATTCAAATATATGTTAGTATTGTTTTTCACATGAGATTCTAGTTGCGGTATCATTGTTTAAAAATTCTGTTAAATTTCTGTTTTACACAACTGTATGGGGAAATAATTTTTTTTCCATATTTTGTATACTGATGACTAATTAACTTGCCCTTATTTCAACTGTTTTAAAATTGCTTTCTCTTACATCCTCACAACTAGTTGTCCTTTTAGTCCCTGATGAAGTTTATACGTAAATAAATGAAAAGCTGGCCAATAATTAGAAAGTTTGTTATTTGTCCTATTCCGACAATCCTATATACATATATATTTTTGATAGGAAGTTCTTGGGATTGGCATTCTTTTTTGAAATCAAACTTAAATTAGTGTTATAGATGTTTCACCCTGGCCAGGGGCATCTTCAGTATTTTTTTTCCTTTTTGGTTTAATGTTTTTTCATTTTATAGTTTACCAAATAATCTTGGTGATCATTGTACTTAGGAAATATGATTTTTTTATTGTTGTATAATATAATTATTGAATATCGATAGCGTGTTGTGTGCGATGGCTGTGTATGTATATATATATATATATATATTAATTCTTGTGATGAAAATCATGTTGATTATATGCATAATTATTGAAAATAAAACATTTATAATGGTTGAATTATTTATTTCATAAAAAAGGCAAGCCAAATATTCTACAATGAATTTCAAGTTAGAATGTGAAAATATAATTAATCAAATAAATTCCTTCTTTGGACTTCATTCAGCACCCAGCTTTATTGAATAAATTGGTACAACATACCCTAATGAGGGGGCAAAACGCTTTTTTCTTACGTGACGATTTCTACCAGTCCACTCCTACCACAAGCCGTGTAAAGAAACTTCGTTCAAAAATCCATCCTTAAAAAAATGCAAAGAAAAATTCCATCCTTGGGTTAGCAAATCCTCAGCAGACCACCATATCCATATGAAATACCTATAATCTTTTATATCTATCACATATATGGCTATTGCCATGATTGATTTCATATCCCATATTAATGGATGGTACCCAATCGGGATGGGTTTCTTCCATCAAGGAAGCTGGCTCTCCTACAATATTAGGAAGTCGTGTTTATGAAAATGTGCCATATGAAATATTATTTTTATCGTGGCTATCTCTTCATGACTCACTGAAATATATTATAAATAAATTAAATAGATTCAACATATTTCCTTTACCAGAGTGAAAATGTCTGGAACAAACTCTACCATATTTCGTTAACTTATCAGACCAGTCTTAGCGTTTGATGGCATGTATCCAGGCTGCTTGCCTTCTCTGGGAGATTTCACAATGTTTTCTATTTCTTACAACAGCAGATGGAATTCTGATAACAGGGTCAAAAATACAAACATGTATAATTTACCTGAAAAATCGTATTCGGCCGTCTTTTGATGCATTTTTATTGCATTTCACAACAGAACAATATGAAGGCATGATCATCTACGAATTAAACAATAACACATGTAATCCAACTACTGAATTCTTTTTGAAATAAGTAAAAATGTTCAATTCTCCAACATAAACAAATAGGAAAAGTAAGGTTGTTTTACCTCCAATGTCAACCATCTGTCAAACGTGCACGAAACCAATATCTCCATACTGGTCACGAGCGGAACTTGTTTTGCGATATAGTGTGTGCTCCTGGATAGTGAACCCTATTGCGATTCTTGACCTTACAGGCATCGCGCAAGAGAGAAAGTGAGGTTATTGCTCCAGAAAATAGGCAAGAAGAACATAGAACATAAGAACACTGAGCGACACAAGGTTTAATTAAATGAATAATTATTCAGATATTTTTTCAATATAAGTATAATACATAATTTAAATATTTTTTTTTTCATTATACCACTTTTATAAAACGGACTAAAAAGTATAAAATAATTATGTAAATAATTGTTTTTCTAATACACCACGTTTCTTAAACAGACTACAAAGTATAAAATAATGTCTCCTTGTCCCATACAGATTTATATCCCCATACAAATTCCTAACCTCATAGAGAATGTCCTGAAAATGTGTGATTGTGAATTTTTAAACGCTATGAAAATAGTTGTGAGATTAAAAAAAAAAAAGGTGGGGTGCCTGCAATTAATAGGTGAAGCATGCATAGTTCACCTAAGTCACTAACAATTTTATTGCACTGCAAATGATATGCGGTGTTGTGTGAGTTTTCTCAACGACAGCTACTCCCTACACTCTTTACTATTATCTATTTCATGTGCCCCACGTTTTTCGTTTTAATTCTCACAACTATTTTGATAGTTAAATATGCTAAAAAAGGTATGTTACACAGTTGGTTTTATTTGATATGACTGATGAAGCGCTAAAAGAAACTTAACTTTCTTAACACGTTGACTGCCCACGATATAAGGTAAATGACTTACCAGTACCCACCCCTAAATTTTGATTTGATAGTGTCATTTGATAGAAATATATTAAAGTGGTATTTTTTCTTCCATGTATATTGCATTTTTTTGCAAAAAAACAAAGAGCCGCATATGCTGCGGCACGGGCACTCAACAACAAATGTCAGTGCTCAGTGCCCAGTGACGCAGCCCTGTCGGCTTATTAAAATATATCGCTAAATTTATCTAATAAAAACGAAAATAATAGAGAACATTCTAAATAATGGAAGTAAAGTCAATCCTATAAAATAACAAATACAAACCCTTCATCTACATAAACCTATCATTTCATGATATACAAACACAGATAAAAATCATATTGCAAAGAATAAACGGCGCACGATATAATTGTGTTTATAAAAAAGAAGCATGAAACCTGGAAATATAAACATTTGAAATTAATGCAAATTCTCGTGAAATTGTTCAAAACACAATTCAAGACAGAGTCCTGGTTTTTCTGGACATTTAGGACAGTAGTATTGTGAGTCTTTTCTTATACCTCTTTGTGAGCACCATCGACATCGTTTTCGAAGCTTTCTTCCACTTTCTGCTACCTCACATTTAGAAGGATAATGATGAGCTTCTCTCATTACAGGGACATTTTCTGCCGATTCCGGCAAAAACACATCGATGATAGAATGACGAAAATCTAGGTATGACATTTTCTGTACGGAATGTTTATTGTATAGCATAAATGAATTATATAGCATCATTTCAATTTTATGAATTCCGACTTTTTTATACCATCTGATGGTCTTCCTATGCGATGGATAATATGCCATCATTTGGTCTTGCAAGTCAATTCCAGACATATATTTGTTGTATTCTGCGATGGGCAGTGGTTTTTCTTTCATTCGTCCTGACCTAGAAGTCACTTCCTGAAGAACATTTTCATATTCTGTTGAATGTAAAGGACCTCTCTTTTATCGTTCCATTTTCCTACACAAATTTGCCTACTGTAACGTTGAACTGACTCACCAGACTTTAATTTGGCTGTTGTCACCTCACTAGGATTGCCTTTTCTTCCATTCCTCAAAGTTCCAGTGCAATAGGTATTTCTTTCTAGAAGCTGATTAGCAAGATCTACTGAATTATAGAAATTTCCATATACAGACTGTATCCTTGATCCAAGTAGTTGTTTGCAAGATGGAGAACAATTTTGGTAGCATGCCCTTTACCGCCCATATCGTCTGCTGCCCCTGTGTATATTTGAAGTTTCATTATTATACCAGTACTCTCGGTGAGTAAGTAGAATTTTATGCCATATTTGTGCTTTTTGTTTTTGATGTATTGGCGAAACATAAGTCTGCCTCGCCATAGAAGCATAGATTCGTCGATACTCAGTTTCTTCTGTGGACTGTAAGTAGTAAACATCTTATTGTTAAAAAAATCCACTAACGTGCGTACTTTAGAAAGTCTGTCGGATGATCTCGGTTCTCCTTCTTGAGGATTTGGAGAAAAATGCAGGCAACGCATTATAAGTAAAAATCTATTTCTGCTCATAAAACTTCCAAATGGCAAATTATATAAACGATGTTTTCTCCAATAATCTCTGAGTCTTGGTAACTGAATAATCCCCATATGGAAAACAAGGCCTGAAAATACTGTCATTTCTTGTCTATCTACTGGTTTCCAGCGGCTTATTCGTGACTGTGGCCTGGGATTTGGATCATTCAATAATACCAATTCGGCATAGGCATTTGTCTCATTTACTAACAAATAAAAAAATTCGTCATCTGCTAATAATGTGAAAAAGTCTATGGGCCGACCCTCCCCAGGTATGTCAACTTTCAGCCCTTGTTGACCACTGAAAGGAATGTTTCTCATGTCAGCAGGGTTTTCTACCCAAGTAATGTCTGCTGGTGTTTGTATTTGCACTTCAGGATGCTCTGAATCACTTTCTACTGGCTCGTAATCTTCGGCAAAATCTCCCGCCTGCTCTTCTGCACCACTCCATTCACTGCCCGAACTTTGAAAAGGTTCATCCTCGGATTCACTGAAAGCCAAAGCCAACATCTCATCATCTGTGAGAGCCTTCGGGTTTTTAATCCTTAATTTATTTTTTTGAGATATAGATAAGTAAACAGCTAGCTATAATCAAAATTTAAAGTGGTTTGTACACAAAACATTAACAATCAAGTTATAACAAAGTGTCCCTAAGAGTGCCCTTTTGAAAGTGGTGTTCCTGGTTTTTATCAACACCTCTAAACAACAAGCAAATTAATAAAATAAACATAATAAATTAATTAACTCTTGTTAAAGAATAGGTATTAATCCAAAAAAACCTAAGCAATAAAAAGTTATCTATAAGCAACAACAAAAAATAAATTCTGTGCAAGTGTTACCCAGAATAATAAATACGGGAGTGGCTAAGTGACCATCAGAACGCTCCAGAATTCCAAAACATAGGAGTGGCTAAGTGACCAAACAACTATAGTTATCTTATTAAATTTGGGTCAACATGAAGTGCCTATCATGCTCCAGGCCACCTGACAAAATAAACATTTTTCACTGTGATAAATGCAAAAATCAACATTGTGTAGAATGCTTCGCTCTCACTGCTTCCGAAGTAAAAGTGATGCAACTGAAGACACCATTATAAAATAATTAGTACTAATCCTAGTTTGTAAAAAATGTGCAGATGAACCCACCCTACACTTGAACGCCCAAATGAAATCCATGGAGATCCTAATCCTAGAAGAACTCAAAAAAATCAACAAAATTGTGGAAATACAGAACGAAAAAATTGAATTACAGGGTGAAATAATAAATAAACTGGTCCGAGAATCAGTCAATGTAAAAAAGCATGACAATCCGAATACCTATGCAGCAGCAGCATCTAGGAGTACAGAAACAATAGTAATAAAACCAAAAGAGAAACAAGACAGTAATCTAACAAAAAATGATTTGAAAGACGCAATTGATCCTAAAAAATCGGCAATGGCCATCGAAAACATCAGGGAAGGAAGAGAGGGAACAGTTATTATAAACTGCAGTGATTCAAATACGAAGGAGAAAATTAAACAGAAAGTGGAAACAGAACTTGGAAATATATCAGATACGTCAGTCTTACAAGTGGTGTCTAAATATAAACAAAAAGACAAAAAGAACAAGGGAAACATAATTCTTACTCTGAATGTGGAGCTGAAAGATAAAATCTGTCAAATGGGAAAATTAAACATTGGATGGCGAAGGTGCATGACCCATGAGTATTTCTCAATAATGAGATGCTATCACTGTGCAAGATATGGTCATAAAGCAAGTGACTGCAAAAATAATGTGACCTGTTACAAATGTGCTGGGCCACACAGGACAAATGAATGTAGTGCTAATCCCGAAACCTTGAAATGTATCAACTGTGAAGAAACAAACAAAAGGCTTAACAAATCACTGCAATCCAACCATTCAGCTTCTGATTCTGAGTGTCCATGCCTCAGGAGAATCCTAGGTTTGGAAGCAAATAAAACTAAGCATTCCTAACAATCACCGAACGTAGAAACCGTATATATGCCTGAGGAAAAAATATCCCTATATCATCAAAATGTACAAGGTATTTCTAACTGTATTAATAATATTGCGGTGATAGCTGATGAGCTGAAAGTGAGCTTTATTGCAATCACTGAACACTGGCAATCCTCAAACAGAATAGGATCATATCAATTAGAAAATTTCAACTTGGTGGCGTCCTTCTGTCGGTCTGCAGAGAGTGCACATGGTGGTGTTGCTCTATATGCTCATAACTCTTTAAAAACCTTTCAAAGACACGATATCAATTCTATTAGTGAGGAATATGTTTTGAATGCACTGCAGTGGAATTTAGGGTCAACTACAATTATTATGTTATATGTGTGGTGTATAAACCCACGGCAACAAATTTAACTTGCTTCATAGATAAACTGGATACATTATTGGAAATAGCCACACAAGGTAATAAAGCAGTAATAGTTGCCGGAGATTTCAACATCGACATGTTAACAACTGCAAAAATTTAAAAAATAGAGTACTATAAATAACCTATTGAATTGTTATAATATAAGTGCAATAATTCATGAACCAACAAGAGTCACAAAGATAGCTCAACCTGTTTAACAATATTCTTGTTTCAAATTTATTGTATGTACTCAATTCTAAACACAAAATATCAACACTATGGTCAACCCATTAAACATAAATATAGATAGTGAAATCTCCCAAGAAACATACAGAGTACAAGAGATTTTATGGATCAGAAAATTATAAACATTTATTCACACTTCTTGAAAATGAATCGTGGTTGACAGTTTATGATGCCCGATCTCTTGATGAAATGTACAATAGCTTTATTTTCTCCCTTTCGGTTTTTTTCAATATCGCATTTCCTTTAAAAAGGGTCCGAGTAACCAAAAACTCGAGACCAAAATGGATCACACAAACTATTTTAGAAGCTAAAAATACTTTAAACCTTTGCTCAGAACTTTATCAGCACAATCAAATATCAAAACAAGTTTTCACTGACCATAAACGATCCTATTCCAATCTACTTCTAAGTGAGAAAAAAAAATACTATGGCGAGAAGATTTCACAATCAGACAATAAAACCAAAACTGTCTGGAATATTGTTAATACAGAAACGGGCAAAAAAAAAGAATCCAAATCAAGTTTCAACGGCATAAAAAATCAAAATGATGAATTGGTAACATCACCAGAACAGGCTAGCAATCTTTTCAATCAGTTTTTCACGACAGTGGCATCTCAATTGGTTGGAGATGGCCCAAAAAATAGTCATGTACATCAAAGCAATATAAGAGAAATTCCAAATTCCATTTATTTGTCAGAAGTCACACAAGAAGAAGTTTTAGAGATCATATCCTGCATGAAAAACAAGTACTCTTCAGGTGAGGATAATATAAGTAATGTTCTTCTAAAAAAAATTGGGAAATTCATAATAGAGCCTATCACTTACATAATTAATGAATCATTGAGTCTTGGTGTATTTCCCTCTAGGCTGAAAGCTGCAATCGTTAAACCCCTTTTAAAAAAAGGTGACCCCCACCTAATTGAAAACCATCGTCCCATAAGCATGCTATCTAGTTTTCCAAATTATTCGAAATTGTAATGTGCAGACGAATTATCCCCTTCTTAAGTATGAACAATGTAATTGCTAGTTGTCAACACGGTTTCCAGGCAGGTAAATCTACCACAACAGCTATCTTTTCTTTTATTGAAAAAGTACTCAGTTTTTTAGACCAGGGTTTGATAGTACATGGTATTTTTTTGGACCTATCGAAAGCCTTCGACTGTGTGAATCATGAGCTACTTTTGAGTAAAATGGAAAAAATTGGTATTCGTGGACAAGCAAATAAATGGTTCGAATCATATCTTACTGACAGAACACAAAAAGTTGTTATACAAAATGGTCACACTGAGCACTTTTCAGATGATGCAACAATAAACTTAGGAGTACCCAGGGCAGTGTACTCGGTCCAATCCTATTCATTTTGTATGTCAATGATATGCCAAACTTGGTAAATGACCCTCAAATCTTATTAACAAACTATGCTGACGATACAAATATACTAATAGCAGAAAAGCAATACGAGGATTTATGTGAAAAAACTATTGATATTACAAATAACATTGCTCACTGGTTTGAAGACAACACCCTTTTATTAAACACTAAAAAAACTAATGCTATTTTGTTTAGACATAGTCGAAATACCAATGATTTTCCCTCACATGTCCTCATAAATGATACAGAAATAACATATAATGCTAGCACAAAGTTCCTTGGAATCACCATTGATCAACATATGAATTGGATAAATCATGTACAACTGCTATGTGGTAAACTGAGTAGATCTTGTTATTCTCTCAGAGAACTAAAAAAAGTTACTGATAGCTATGCTCTACTAACAGCATACTTTGGTCATTTCTATTCCTCAATGAGCTATGGAATATTATTTTGGGGGGGTTCACATTATCAAGAGGTATTCATTTTACAAAAGAGAGCAATAAGAATATTATGTGGTCTGAAAATTGGTGACTCTTGTAGAGGGCATTTTAGAAACTTAAATCTTTTAACATTACCCGCATTGTATGTTTTTGAATGTCCAAATTTTGTCTATAAAAACAAGCACTTGTTCAATAATTATGTTAATGTAAATACCTATAGAACTAGAAATAAATACATGTTTTGTTACCCTCCCCATACAACCTCTCTCATAGAAAAAGGCTGTCTCTATAAGTGCCTAAAATTTTATAATTTATTGTCGAACAACATGAAGGAAATTAAAACTTTTTTTAGTTTTAAGAAAGTAATTAAAAAACTATTAGTTTCTGCAGAGCCCTATAGATTGGAAGATATAAATCAAATGACATTTACTTAGTTGTTTTTCTGTATATTTCCTTTATTATTATTGTTTCTCCTTATTTGGGGACCAGTAAGAAATGTTTTTTAGAATATGGCATGGTTCCGTGGGTTTTATCGGGTTTTCCTGCGGATGTAAAGCAAATGCACCATGATTCAGACTGCTCAATTAAAGTCGCCCCGGTGCGCATCGCCATATCTTACATATTCTAAAACATTTTTTTTTTTTTTTTTTAACTGTGATTTCTTAATGGAAAATATTCCCTGCAATTTTGACATGTACCACACACAAAATTATTATAATTGTCTGTAATAATCTGCTGTTATTGGTACTCAATAAATTCTATTCTATTCTATTCTATTCACACCGGATGGCCCTGGAATGGCATTATCTTCCATTATTGCACACGATATTACTGTAAAACTTAACGCGTGGCCAAGTAAAAAAAATCTCTTCTTAAAGTCGTTCCAACGTGCCCCTAACACATAAACAACTCAACTGGAGTGCTCCCTGAATAATTCATCGTTTTAATAGAGTATATCAATGACGTCACCTATGCGGCGCGGGCACTGCTATTGGAATGCGCACGCCGACAGTCTGTCGGCACGGGCATTAAACGTGTTAAGGTAGTACCGCCATGAGACAGTTGAATTAGGAAATTATTAAAATTTGGCATACGTATTGTTTAACATGTGAACAACACCTCTATAAAATTTTAACAAGTTTCACCATCCCGAACCCGAGATATATATAATTGAAGTTGAAGTCTAAATTTTTTTTTTTGCTGCGCTTTTCTGGGACATCAATTTTTTGTCGCCGACTTTCTATAACGAATAAATTTTCTAAAGTTGATTGGGGGGGCAAGTGCCCCCCTTTAAAAGTTTTCGATTCTGTCGAAAATAATTTCCTAATTCAACTGTCTCGTGGCAGAATGTTCAATGATTGTTCAACTAATATGAATACAGCTGCTATCAATATAGAGTAAGATCCCAGAGGCGGCAAACAGTGTGGAAGCAGCCACGAGTTCCATCCACGAATTTATGGTGCTTATGTGGATGTGGGTCCGTCCGCCAGTGGTCGCCTAGTGATGGTATGAATTAATGACCAGCCATGAAATAAATTATTATGTTTCTGTTAAGGCGAGTATGTTTTTTTTTGTCCTAACTGTGTGCTACCAGGAATGCTTGACAAGATGTATATGTCACCAGATTTTGTCGGGCAGAAATTAACCCTCCACTACCCCCATCATGAATTTGAAATAAATTATTATGTTTCTGTTAAGGCGAGTATGTTTTTTTTTGTCCTAATGTTGCTACCAGAATGCTTACAATGTATATTCACCCGATTTTGTCAGGCAGAAATTAACCCTCCACTCCCCATCATAAATTTCTTTAAAATTAATCTATTTCCAAAAAAAAGGCTTAGATCGAGATTTTTTTTCATAAATGTATGCTACCGGGAATGCTTAATGAAATGCATATGTCACCTGATATACATCTTGTTCAGTCGTGTGAATCTGTGTTTTGGATGTAAAATATATGGTCTTCTTGCTGAAAATTTCAACTCATTCGAAAAATTAGTTCTTCCATCCAGAACTATAAGTCCATCGTCATTGAGCATAGGAGAAAGTTGCCTTAATCTACTCCGTTCGTTCAATTCCTTGCAGCTTAAAAGAGATTTGATTTCTTAAATTCTCGAAAGACCCCTAATATTGATCGGACAGGATAATATAAGGCTAACAGTACCTCGAAAAATATGTGAAGGTCCCGAAAATCTACCCATGGCAACAAAAACGTGTCTTGGTTGGGTTCTTCATGGAAAAGTTGACAAAACTGGAATCCAACGTGACTATTTGTTTCATATTTGTGAACGAGATTACTCAGATAATAACTTGCACCGCTTAGTAAAAGAAACATTCACTCTAGAATCCTTTGGAGTTTCAGTAAATCAAATAAGATCGAATCATATGGAAAAACGAGCAATCGAATTGATGGAAAGACTGTGAGACGAGTGGACGACAGGTATGAAATTGGTTTATTGTGGAAAACAGAGATTATCATATTACCAGAAAGTAAAATGAATGCTTTGAGACGTCTACAATGTGTGGAAAAAAAGATGGCAAAAGACGAAGTATACAGTCAACAATATTGCAGAAACATTCAGGAATATTTGGATAAAGGCTATGCAAGAAAATTATCTGTTGAAGAAGGACTCCAAGAGGGCAATCGATGTTGATACCTCCCTCATTTTGCCGTTTTCAACCCTAATAAACCAAAAAAGCTTTGCGTAGTTTTTGACTTACCCCAACAAATCATGGGGTAAGTTTAAATGGAAATTTGATTCCAGGACCTGATTTGTTAGCATCTCTAATCAGGATACTTTTGAATTTTCGACTGCGGAAAATAGCATTTTGTAGTGACGTGAAAGAAATGTTTCACCAAGTCAAAATTCGACCCGAAGACAGATGTGCTCAGCGATTCTTATGGAGAGATGGAAAACAACATAAAGAAGTTAAAATTTACGAAATGGAAGTCATGACATTTGGAGCGAACTGTTCACCGACTTGTGTACAGTTTGTGAAAAATATGAATGCAAAGCTATCAATAGATTCGAAACCAATTTTAGATGCTATAATCAAAAAACATTAAGATTGTAAAGATACTGAAGAAGCCATATCTACAATATTACAAGTCAGTAGGGTACAAAAAATGGGCGAATTTGAATTAGTTAATTGGATCTCGAATTCGGAAGAAATGATTAGAAATTTGAACAAAAACGATGATATTATGAAAAATTTGAATTTTGATAGTCAATCGTCCCTCCAGAGAATTCTTGGGCTTTGGTGGGATGCAAAAGAAGATACTTTCCAGTTTGAACATTTTGAAAAATGTAATGTTCGTTTTTGATCCCTTAGGACTTTAAGTAAATTTCACAATTCGAGGTAGGATACTTATGCAAGACATATGGAAGTCAGGTATAAAATGGGACGTTCATGTTAATGGGGAAATTCGAGAAACTTGGAAATCTTGGTTGTGTGATTTGAGAAATACCCTTGAGAAAATACGTTTTCCTAGATGTTATTCTCTACTAATTTCACGGGCAGATAAAATAGAGCTACATATATTTTGTGACGCGAGTAAAAGAGCATTTGCCTCTGTGGCGTATCTACGGATTATTTCCCACGAAAATGTCAATGTTTCTTTAATAATGGCGAAAGCAAGAGTTGCTCCCACGAAAACTATCACCATACCGAAATTGGAACTTTTAGCGGCTGTTACTGGAAGTAGATTGGCCAATTATATTTTTATTGATATGGAACTGAATTTTGAGAAAATATACTTCTGGACAGATTCCACGACAGAATTACAATGGATAAAAGGAGGTGGAAGTCGACTTGGACAGTTTGAGTCCCACAGAGTTGGTGAAATTCAAGAAAAGACTAACTCTTCTGATTGGTATTGGATCCCTTCGAAATTCAATGTTGCAGACGAAGCTACAAGAACATACACAAATTTACAAGAACATATGGGATTCGAACAATGGATAAATGGACCCGAATTTTTTATGAACTTTGATGAGAAGACGTGGCCTACAAGACAAATAAAAACAAAAGGTGTTGTTGAAACAATAACAGAACATGAAAAATTTGTAGCTCTCACAGTTTCGCTCGATTCAAATAAGATTGATTTCGAAAGATTTTTGAAATACTCGAGAATTCAAGGACAATGGCTTGGGTAATTAGATACAAAAACATTTTATTGTCAAAAATGAAACACGACAATTGTGAATTTTCCAAAATGCTCAGCGTATCAGAAATTGAAAAAGGAGAAATTGAATTGATAAGACAAAGTCAGTACGAAAGTTTCGCAGAAGAAATCAAATCTCTTTTAAGCTGCAAGGAGTTGAACGGACGGAGTAGATTAAGGCAACTTTCTCCTATGCTCAATAACAATGCACTTATAGTTCTGGATGGAAGCACTAATTTTTCGAATGAGTTGAAATTTTCAGCAAGAAGACCATATATTTTACATCCAAAACACAGATTCACGCGACTGATACTATATCATTATCATGAAAAATCCGGGCATCAAGGTATAGAACTTATCTTGAATGAAGATGCAGATAGAAAGAAGAGCAGCACCTAAAATACCTATTATGGGACAACTGCCGCCTGAAAGGATAACCCCGAATGTTAGACCCTTCACATTTACAGGAATTGATTATTTTGGGCCAATATCAGTCAATGTTGGGAGACGACAAGAGAAAAGATGGGGCGTAATTTTCACTTGTTTTACTATCAGAGCTATTCACTTGGAGGTAGCACATAGTCTCACTACAGATTCTGCGATCATGGCGATTCGTAGAATGCTGTCAAGAAGAGGTATTCCTAAGCAAATCATCTCAGACAATGCGACTAACTTTCATGGAGCCTCTGGGGAATTGAAGAAAGCAATTCAAGATCTGGATAATGAGAAATTGAACGAAACAATGGTTTCTAAAGGTATCGAATGGAAATTTATACCCCCCGGAGCGAGTCACACGGGAGGTGTATGGGAAAGGTTAATCAGATCGGTGAAGGCAACTTTCAAAATAATACTGAATGGACAAACTATCAGAGATGAGATACTTTTAACTTTACTCGCCGAAGTAGAAAATATTATCAACACGAGACCGCTTACTCATGTCTCAGTTGATCCTGTCAATTTGGAAGCGTTAACACCAAATCATTTTCTGTTGGGCTCTTCAAGCGGTAGTGGACCTCCAGGTGTTTTTGAAGAGAAATACCTTCGAAAAGAATGGAGAAAATCGCAAAGACTTACTGATGCTTATTGGAAACGGTGGATAAAAGAATACCTACCTACCCTGACCTGTCGGCAAAAATGGATAAAAAACCAACCAGACCTAAAAATTGACGATGTAGTGATCTTTGTTGATGAATGTACACCAAGAAATTCATGGAAACTGGGAAGGGTGATAGGAGTATTTCCTGGACCAGACGGACGGGTACGCGTTGCTGATGTTAAGACACAAAAAGAAATCTACAGAAGACCTGTTGCCAAGCTGTGCCCATTCCAGACGACGAACACGGAAGGCATTGAGAAGTTTCACCAGGGGGGAAAATGTAGCGACGACTGAGAGAATACCCTGTACAACGAAGAGGATTGGGGAATTGACGGGACGTTTGGGGATTTTGACATTGTCATTTTTTCATCATTAAATAGTTATAAAAACCCGAAAAGATTAATAATATTCGACGACGATACAGTATGGAAATAGAATAATTTCAAAGAAATTCATGATAAGGGTAATGGAGCGTTAATTTTTGCCCGACAAAATCAGGTGACATATACATCTTGCTAGGCATTCCTAGTTTTATGAAAAAAATACTCGATCCATACGTTTTTTTATGGAAATAGAATAATTTCAAAGAAATTCATGATAGGGTTCATTTTTGCCCAACAAAATCGGGTGACATATACATCTTGTTAAGCATTCCTGGTAGGATACATTTATGACAAAAAAAACATCACATTCTTAACAGAAACATAATAATTTATTCCATGGCTGCCACGAATTCTGACCATCACTAGACGGCCACTGGTGGACGGACCCACATTCCGTCATAAGCACCACAAATTCGTGGCTGGAACTCGTGGCTGCTTTCACACTGATGAGGCGGCAAACCTACATCATTTTAGCAAAGGTGAAATTTCAAGAATGATTAGTGTGATGTGTAGTTAAGAACGTATGAATACTTGCTAGCTTAGAAGCGGGCCCTCTTACAGGTAGCAGGTACAAAAGGTAATGGTAATATTTTGAAGTATGGTAATATTTTGACATTTAGCATTTACCGAGATGGCCAAGCGGTCTAACGTTTTTTTTTTCATTTTTTCTTTCAAAATTGGGAAATGATTTGTTTTGATTTTTTTTTATTTTAATATTCATCCCAAAACAAATTATTTCTCAATTTCAAAGGGAAAAATGAAAAAAAAAACTCAGGTGTGGGGTTTGAACCCACGCTCCCTTCCGACATCCAGAGCTGAAATCTGGCCCCTTAGACCGCTCGGCCATCTCGGTAAATAGTAAATGTCAAAATATTAGCATACTTTAACAAGTAAGGTTTTTGTGTACCTTGTGTACCTACTATCTGTAAAAAGGCCCCGCTTTCAAGCTAGCAAGTACTCATACGTTCTTAACTACATATCACACTATTCATACCCAAAATTTCAGATTTAATAAAATGACGTAGGTTTGCCAGCTCTGGGATCTTGAACTAATAGACCTACTCATCATAAAATATTCATATATGGGGGAATCAATTTTTGATATTTTTGGTTGGGAAGATATTCGAATTCAAATATTTATTTATTGAACGAAAATTCTTACAAACAATAATGAGAATATACTAACCTGTAAGGTTCAACAATATAATCAGTATTCTGTGAACTGTAAGCTCTGTTTCGATTGAACTCCACTGGTATCACTGTGACATTGTAGCTACTTGTTTGAATCACAATTTGCTGAGTTTCACTTTTTTCGGATTTAGCTGCCTCCATTACCAATGTTTTCCAAAATATCTGAGATAATTTGAAATTGCCAATAGGTATTAATCACTGACTAGAATAGCTGAAGGTCTACTGCATATCCACCCACAACAGAATCCTTACATGGTTGAAAGGATATGAATAATGAATACCAATTACATCTTATGTGTAATGATAAACTATAAAAATATTTATAGTTGAATGTATTCCTAATCTGCATTTAACTTGCATGTTATTCCGTCGAATACAATCAAATTAATACACGTTGGTCTCCAGATCTCGTTAGAATAATCCGTAATATCCGTATTCACTATCCAAATATTCTTTAACGTTTTTTTTTATAGGTTATTATTTTTTAAAATGAAAGAAATTTTCAAACATTTGTAAATTGTAAATAAACAACTCAGCTGTCATCTGTCATGTCATATAACAGACAACCACACCGTTTCCTGGATCGTTTTTTTTGGTGCGTTATTTGTCAGTTAAATAGTGCACTTTTGATGTCAATAGTGCACATTTTTTGTAATAGATTTTGAGTACTACTATTAAATATTACCTAGCTTCCTACGCATGCGCAGGAAAATATATTCAGATGGTGAGGCCCTCTGTCTTCTTATTTTATACTTATACGTGACAGTGATAACAGACTGCTGCAAGGATTGAGGCTGGATTTCCATCAATGCGTGATGTAAGTCACGTTTAGATGAAGTGATTTACGTTTAAATATCAGTATTCTTCTGTCAATATCAAATACATACAATTAGCTTTTTGAAGATTTTAGAAATAGGTATCATTTGCTAAAAATTAATACCGAAACACTTCGAACAAACATATATCTCAATGGATGTTGAACAAAAAATAAAAAGTTAAAAACTGAAAAAATAAAAAGACATAATATAAAAGATAATAAATAAATATGCAACAAAAAATTAAACTCTGGATAAAATAAATGAACAAAAAACTGAATGTACACAAGCATATTGAAACAAATGTTAATCTGATAGTTCTTCAGAATTTATGGCAGTTTTGGTATAGTTTAATTCTGAGAAAATTCTCTCCGCCGCTGCAGACGAATGGGGCAAAGCTAATATACTGTTGATACGATTATCATAAATTTTGAAACATATGGCCCCCCAAGAATTTGTCATCTTTGCAATGTTACACCAGAAATCGGAAATATCCATATTTGGAGTACCTGTGGTATGAAAATTTCTGACAAAAGCTGCCACTCAATATTAGGGCCTAATGCAATTTTCATATTGTAAGAAAAAATATTCTCAATTTTCTCGGTGTCGGTAGTAATACTGTCATTTAACTGATTTTCAGGACCAGGGCTATTTGTAGTCGAGGTACTACTATTAATTTCAGATTCAGGAGTATTTTTATTCAGTCCAAAAACGAACCTGGACTAAATGAGATACAGAAATACTAACTACAATTCCAATTGGGTTGCAACTCACTTATCCATGTCGACTGTTCATTTAATTAATAATATAATAATTTATATAAACAAAAACAATACAAAATACAAGTCACAATTGACAACAATGGCAACTGTCAACTTTTAATACTGACATTCGACTGTCGACACTATTTGACAGATTTTAAATTTCTTCCACTTCTCAATAGTAAGTAACATTCGACATATTTTATATTTCTTCTTCTCAATCAATTTTTGGTAGCCAATTTCAATGAAAATGTGCACTTTTTGGAGGAAATAAGGAAAGTGGTGCCGCAGTGCACACTTAGTTCAAAAAGGGCGTCAAATTGCACAATCGTGCAGCCAGGAACAACGCTGAACCACACAGATAGAAAGCTCCGCCCATTTCCTCTGATGTTTGGTTTGCCGCTTCATTGCATCTTCTCAAGATAGGCACAGTTGCCAGTTCTGAATTATGTTTCAATTGAGATATTGGATTAAGATAAGAGTATAGTATTTCTAATCCCAATTGGACAGACATAAAAAGTTTCGAGAATAAATTCCCTTTTCAGTTGCCGCCTTGACATAGGCGTCGGTATATTATTTTTCAGTGTTTTTTTTCAGTTACTTATTCTTACAATCATAGCCATTGATCACCCCATGTGAAAGTAGACACATGTTATCTCAACTGAATTTTATTATTTGTTTCAAAAGGTCTCCAGAAAGCCATATTGATAAAATTATTTTCAATGGATAATTCTAACCTCGCCAACACATGGCACTGATTAAGGAATATTGTGAACTGGGGAAATCATGCGGCTTCAGATAACAGATGTCCAATTCAGCTATCCGAGCATCTATTCCTCAAATATATTTGATAGAGCGCCTTTACTAATAATCTGGGCAACTAGGGCCACACGGACAGAACTATGTTGTGTGATTGTGCTTGTGTCGCCTTTAAGGTTATATCAATTCGTTGTGAAATATTTTGAGGTTGATCGATCGATGTAACATATTTTAGAACAAACTATTCCATCTACTTATGTCAGTGTTATATAGCATTTTCGAGAAGTGTTCCGAAATAATTCTAATTATGAACAATTGTAGTGCGTACCAAGTAGTAGCTATTGTTAGACCATACCCTTTGTTTTTATAAACAATTATAAAAAAAAATATAATTAAATTCTTATATTACTCAGAAAAATGTATATTATATTTTTTCAATCCCGCCACTGGTCACCAGTGTAAAAGTAGTCAATAATACTCCGTACTTTTAACCAAAAATAAATTATTCATACTTACTAACACTATCTTTCTCTGATGTCCCATATAGTCACAGTATCTGGTTTTTTGTTTCTAATATATAAGACCAAAATAATACATATAATATTTTGAATATTATACGGGCAGCTGTCACCAGCGGAATGGCCAAAAATAGATTTTTCGACACTTTCCATAAATTCTTGTAAGGCACTGGTTAATTTTAGTCACCTGTCCTTCAGGACAATACATTCGGCCTCGGCTCAACATGCGAGGTCTTCTTTTGAACAACTTCTCTTTTTCAATGAATCAAATAGTAATTTTTTCCTCAAATAAATATTTTTTCTAAATATGAAAAAAAGTATACTTTTTTCTCAAATAAAATTACTTTTACATTGAATTCAATTTCTCTTTTGCTTTACTCTATTTTCAAATAATACACGAAATAACTTCAATACTTCTTTTGATTAAAAGCACAAAAAAAAATTACATCGTTGAAAAAAACAACGAAAAACAATAACAATATAATAAAATGAACAAATAAAATAATATCTAGCTTCAACCAAAGATTGAAACCATAAATTTGAAAACATCGATCAACACCAAATTTATTTCCATAAACGAGCTCATACTTGGATTTTTAAAACAAATTAAATCCATATTTCCCGTAAAACACTCATATTTTATGTTTACCGATAATTCCCTAATTTTAATAAAACTTTTTGTGCATATTGGCGTCAATACCAGAACAGGTAATACACCTGCGAACGATTTTTGTACATGTGGTTCACCCCAATAATAAAATTAGAGTAGAGTAGAGTAGAGTAATTTATTTGACCACTTTATATACAAAATACATTTATGGCAAGTCATATATACTATAGATACTATGTCAAACACTTAAAATGAGCAACAACGTCTCTAGAAAAATTTTAAAAAAACTGGCTTAACAAAATTTCTTGAAATGATACAGTGTCACATGATTGGGAATAAAATAAAATATGAATATAAAAAAGTCAACAAACATGAGAACAGGCTTTATCACAGAATCATTTTTCAAGAACTATGAATTGACCAGCTACAGCAGCATATTCTTCGATTGTGTAGAAACAGTGGTTGAGAAGATATCTCTTGATATTATTTTTGAAAATTCTGAAGTCCAAAGATTTAACTGAAGGATGGAGACAGTTGTATAAATTCAAATTTAGCGAGTTTTTTTGACTAACTGCTAACCTATGTCTTGTATTATTCAATAAACATGCGGATCTTGTTGAATAATCATGATTGTGGGAGTGTTTCGGAAACATCTCAATATTCTTGTGAATCTCACAACACACATAAATATATAATGTAGGAAGTGGCATGATTTCAAATTGAATAAAAAGAGGACGACAATGTTCCCTATATCCTACGTTTGCCATGATTCTCATGGCTTTTTTCTGACATCTGAAAATTGTGATTGAGTTTGTGGAATGCCCCCAAATCAAAACTCCATATGAAATAACTGAGTGGAATAGTGAATGATATGCTATTTTCAGTGTCATCCAACCTACAGCATTCCTCAACTGTCTAAGAACAAATAAAACACTAGACAGCTTACGAGTAGTCGCTTCAATATGGCTGGACCAACTAAGTCTAGCATCAATAAGAATACCTAGAAAATTAACACTGTCTCCTAGAGTAACACTGGTGTTTGAGGATATCACAATATTCTGGGTTTTCTCATCGTTCAGTTTCAGTTTATTTGCTGTGAACCAAGTGTATGCTAAATTTTTATTTCTGTCCATCATTTGAGGTAAACTAGTATATGATTTGTCTGAGCATATGAGGGTTGTGTCGTCGGCAAACAAAACACATTTTGTTGGTGAAATAAAGCTACATAAGTCATTCATATAAATGATGAATAATAACGGGCCGAGGACAGAACCCTGAGGAACGCCATGACAAATTGGCTTTAAATCTGACTTGATATTGTTTACGTCGGCGCACTGATACCTATTTTCAAGATTTAAAGCAAGAATTAAAGCAAGCGTTAAGCTACTTTTTTCCTAAAAGCTTTGCACTTACCCTGTAGAACAATTGTTGCCTCCAATAACCAATTTTTTCAAATAGTTGTCCCAGTTTTCTCTGTGTCATGTTTCATAGACACTCGTATATATTCCCTTTCGATCTACCGATACAATAAAAAAAATCCCATTTTGATTCACGAAAAACTCACTTTATCCCGTTTCATATAAATATCCCTTGACGCTTCAAAATTTTAGTCAAACAAAATATTATTCCCCACCGTCGTATAAAAAAAACCCGAATCTGTTACCAAACATTTTTCACTGAACCACCGCGCCCGTGCCTAGCCCGCCTGTTCGGGTGAAGCCCGCAGACCGAATTCCTCAATTTCATCTCATTTTTTTTCCCGCTCCAAGTTATCGTCATTTTAAAATCCCTGATTGGTCTTTCAGTTAAGTGGCACTTTTGCATATTCAAATCCTATTGCCTACTAATTATGGTGTGATTTTTCCAGATGAATCTTTTCCACAAATAATTCTTATTATTTCAGCACAACGGCAATTAGACAATAACACTTAACTGTGTGAAGAAATCTAAACAAATGTCCGAACTTAAATAAACAATGAAACTCCAAACCGATAATAGATTATTTTTCAATCTCCCATCGAAGATTGATGGCTGACTTCCAGTAACCACCATGTAGAGAGATATTTCACTTACAATAAATTCAACAACGTTTATGAATATTATTTCAATGAAAGAAAATGAAATTTCTAAATGACTAATAAGATATGAGCTCTTTCATTATTTCTTACAATAATAAAATTTCAATCTCACAAATAATAAAAAAACAATAATAACATAACACCTTACAGGGTGTTACAATACTCCCTCCATTAAAAAAAGTAAATTATTGGCTACACCTGCCATTACTTTTTCCAAAAGATTAAAAATTATTGATCAGGCCCGGTATATTTCAAAGTTGAATTTCAAAAAAAAATTATCATTGGCCAACAATTATAGGCCCAATTCCTGTTCAATTTTGCGGAGGTCATATTTCTATCAAACTTAATTCTATGTACAGCCTACAATCTAAACACAATTTTTTTTTAAGTTACGGTTAAAAATTGCCTTTTTGTTTCACACACTCCCGATTGTTCGGCGGCACTATCACTAACGACGCTGTAAGTGACGCTGGAAGGTAACTTTCTCTCATATGGCCCAAAGACAGAATACTTGCTGCTGGAACACTAGAACAAACAACTAGTGTTTCTGAATCTCGCTGCTGGAACACTGGAACAAGTCGATTAGGGTTTCAAAATCTCGCTACTGGTATACTGCATAAGTTCGACCTGCTTAACTAGCTACAGGATCAACTGCTACAATTTCAGGGTTTCATAAAATACATGGCTTAACTACCATGCCACCATATTTTCCAATCTATCAGCTCCCATGGTTCACTCCATAACTTAGTGAACTCCGTTCATTTGTCCAGACCGTCTCCGCTTTTTATACTCGATTCATACTAGGGCTTACTATTTCGTCGTCTATATGACTTATTCAATTCAGTCATTTCATATATACAGTAAGCTTATTTACAGCTGTTCTGCTCCTATCCTCTGAGCTGAACTCTAGCTCATACTAGGACACCTAATTTGTCAGCTTCTATACTGCCAACACCTTTTGCTATCTGCTTTACATCAGCTACTTCTAATAAACCCTGTCAATAATTGCGCCATCTCGTTCGCTGCTTCCAATCTGTCTAAAATACCTTGGCCAAAATACAAGAGATGCTGCCTGATGATCGCCTACCATATCCGGTTGTTGCATCACTTTCTACCAATGTTCTTTCAAAAGTTTTAACCCGAATCGCGCACTAATGATATTAAAATTCAATTCCCTAAACTTATAAGACTTTCTCGGTAATCCAACCCTTTTTCATTTCTAAGAACTATTGAATTTTCTTGCTTAAAAAAACGACTTTGTCGGGCATAGCTGTATCCACAGTATTCATCGCACAACGACAGTGAAATTGTGTAAATATCCAAATTCAATTCTCTGGCTCAGATTTGCGCATTCCTGGGCACTTCCTTAACCATACCAAAATATAAGGCAATTCAGTTAGGACAGTCATACAAATTCTTCGCGTACAAGAGTATCGTTGCATATCTCTACAATCGATGATCCATATGAATCAAAACCGAATAGAAACAAGTCGAAATCACAAGACAATTGGTCCAACAATTCATCACAAAAAAAATCCTTTTTGTTCACCAGAAAGTTGAGCATCCTCCCTTCTAAACTAGACAATCCTTCTCCGCCATTCATAATTTTCATTCAACTCAACCATTCCTAAAAAAAAACATTATTCCTATATACACACATATATATCTACACAATTCCTAACCTAACTGATTACAATCCAATAATACAGTAGGACTCCCGAGTCGCGGGACTTTTACTCCGCCAGCTGGTGTCTTTCCCCCTGGTAGAAGTATTCTGCGGCCCCTCCTACAGAGCCAAACGCATAAATGGCATCCAATGACAAACACACAAAATTGCTACAAAAAGCAAATAGTGCAACGTACGAAAATCACAAAATAAACCAATATACATGTTATCTCAACTGAATTTAATTATTTGTTTCGAAAGGTCTCCAGAAAGCCATATTGATAAAATTATTTTTATTGGATAATTCCTAACCTCACCAACACACGGCACTGATTAAGGAATATTGTGAACTGGGGAAATCATGCGGCTTCAGATAACAGGTGTCCAATCCAGCTAGCTGAGCTTTTATTTACTCAAATATATATGATAGCGCCTTTACTAATAATCTGGACAAAAAGGGACACACGCCAGAACTTTTTTATAATTGTACCAGGAACGCTTTGAAAGTAAAAACACTGGTAGTATATAAATTTCCCATTTGCCGGGCAGTGCATATGAACACTCCTCGTAGTGCTCTTATTTTGTATTGCCGTTCTAATTGGGATTAGAATAACTATACTTGAATGTAACAAAACTGATATCTAAACTTTTTCATTTCCTATAATTGTTCTATCTTAAACTTTCAAATAAACTTTTTCATTTTCCTTATTATTTTTTCAGCTACTAATCAAATCAATTAATTTGTTTTCCTAAATTTCATTCAAAACACCAAAAGTGCTTCAAAAATATATCTTTAAAAATAAAAAATAAAAAGTTTTTATCAACAAATAATTTTACCAAAAATTTCCAATTTTTCTTCATCACCTATGGTTTCTCCGCTTCCCTCGATGGCTCCTTCAATATCATTACAAAATGTCTTGGATTAGTATATAGGGTGAACTCAACATGCACATATAAAAAAAATATATAACCACAAATATAATAAATTGCTACAAAACAAAACAAAAACAACCA
Organism: Gonioctena quinquepunctata; assembly: GCA_018342105.1. Classification (NCBI taxonomy): domain Eukaryota; kingdom Metazoa; phylum Arthropoda; class Insecta; order Coleoptera; family Chrysomelidae; genus Gonioctena; species Gonioctena quinquepunctata. Next base: position 70,915 of record JAFIRS010000373.1, on the reverse strand, counting down.
TATTTCTCTTAGAAGTTATCCAATTTTCTTGCTTAAAAAAACGACTTTGTCGGGCATAGCTGTATCCACAGTATTCATCGCACAACGACAGTGAAATTGTGTAAATATCCAAATTCAATTCTCTGGCTCAGATTTGCGCATTCCTGGGCACTTCCTTAACCATACCAAAATATAAGGCAATTCAGTTAGGACAGTCATACAAATTCTTCGCGTACAAGAGTATCGTTGCATATCTCTACAATCGATGATCCATATGAATCAAAACCGAATAGAAACAAGTCGAAATCACAAGACAATTGGTCCAACAATTCATCACAAAAAAAATCCTTTTTGTTCACCAGAAAGTTGAGCATCCTCCCTTCTAAACTAGACAATCCTTCTCCGCCATTCATAATTTTCATTCAACTCAACCATTCCTAAAAAAAAACATTATTCCTATATACACACATATATATCTACACAATTCCTAACCTAACTGATTACAATCCAATAATACAGTAGGACTCCCGAGTCGCGGGACTTTTACTCCGCCAGCTGGTGTCTTTCCCCCTGGTAGAAGTATTCTGCGGCCCCTCCTACAGAGCCAAACGCATAAATGGCATCCAATGACAAACACACAAAATTGCTACAAAAAGCAAATAGTGCAACGTACGAAAATCACAAAATAAACCAATATACCATCTAAAAAAAAAAAAAGAAACGGTAAAATATCGCTCATATATAGAATTAAAAATGTTTACCTCAAACTTGATCTATAGGTGCAATCTAGTAGAGACTACCGTCCTACCAACTTCGCTTAAGGTCTTTCCTCAGACCATCCCCACAATAACACCAACAGATCAAAATTCCTTTCTGCTTGATGCAACTCCAGACCCCTTCCTAAAACTCATCTGCTTTACCTAGCAGGCTACAAAACTCGCCCTATGTGGTCCTCTTCCAGACCTTCCCTAAAAACACATTTGCCCTTCTCACCTAGAGCCTCCTATCTCTAGAACAAACAATTCTGGTCACATACCCTTGACCAAATGCATAAGTATCAATTGTGAGACTTTTACCTACCGATTGGTACCACACCCCGACAGAAACATTCTCAGGCCTCCTCTGCAGAGCCATGAGGAAAAGAAAAGGATAGACAAAAAAAAAGAACGAGACTTCCACGTTGTGAGATTTTTACTCACCAGCTGGAGCCCAATCAACCCTGGTAAAAATATTTTTAAGCCCCCCTACAGAGCAAAAGAAGAAAGAAAATAAAGAACAGGACTTCCAAGTTGTGAGACTTTTACTCACCAGCTGGAGTCCAATCAACCCTGGTAGGAGTATTCTGCGGCCCCTCCTACAGAGATAAAAACGCATAAAAGGCATCAAAAGGCGAAAAATCGCTCAGAAAAATATGGACAGACGCACAAAAATCACACAACTAAAAACATACGCTCAGAACTCAATCTGGCCTACAAATCCAATGTGCTGAGGCCATCGTCCTTCCACGGCACACAAAGTGTCTATCCCACTGCACACCCAGCAAATCACCTCAACTAGCGCTCTTACATCGCCCTAACAAAAGAAAAATCGCACAAAATAACGCCAATTCAGTGTAGGAACTACCACCCCACAAAAACATAACGTAGGGTCTATCCTCAGATCGCCCTCAAACAATATCTCATCAGCTACTATCAGCTGACCCCGCCCCTTTTCTATAGAGCCTCCTATTTCTCCCAAAAATCTCCCAATATGGTCCTACCTCAACCTCCTAAAACAATGTCTTCTCTTCTCTGGTCCTTCACTCGACCTCCTAATTCTCCAAAACGGTCCTACCTCGACCTTCAAAAACAACATCATCTCTGGTCCTACATTCGACCTCCTAATTCTCCAATATGGTCCTACCTCGATCTTTTAAGACAACATCATCTTTGAAAAGGCAACTTACTTTATCTGCAGACTTCCATCACTATAACAAAAATCCTATTTGCCAACAAACAACTAATTTCCTGGCCCATACCCCGATGAACATTGAATTACAATCAACAAATACTCATATTATCCACTAACTTTCTACCTGCAATCGCCTTTTCAATCCTTCGAAGCCTTTTACTCCCTTTTGCTCCAAAAATCACCTATCTCAACCGTTTTCCTACTTCCTACAACAAACTCTCTCAGTTTCTTCCTTCGAGCAACCTACAACGAGGAAAAACATACTCAGTTGCTTCCTCCGGCAACCTACAATAACGAAAAACATCCTCAAAGGTCACCCACCAATCTCCTAAATTCGCCCCTGCTACACCTTTCTCCGTAGCTCAACCATTATACCATCAATAATAACTGCTTCTCCCAGCAGCCAAAAATATTCATCAAAGGTCAACAATTTCTTCCAAACGACCCCTGATACTTCAATCCTGATTTCCTCGGCAGCTCACAAATTCGTCCTTGATCAGGCAAAACGAAAAAAATCCACGACAGCTTCTTCCGGCTGCCAAAATCTCCAACACAGGCAAATGGAGGGACTCACTTTCTCCTCAATACGGTCGTTATTCCACACAACTTTCCTAACCCTTCACAAAATTATTAGCCATCTAAACCTAAAATTTTCCCCCATATTTAAATTTTCCATAAATACACAAAATTTGCAAAAAAACCTCTTTTTTCGGGCTAACGAGTGTCACGACCATTTTCCTCTTTCCCCACTGTAAAATGTATCTCCAAAATCTCCTGTAAACAATAAAATCCTATAACAAAAATATTACCAAGACCTAAAAGTATTTATCCTAAAATTCAATTTCAATTTATAGTACTTCAAACCCCAATTGGACCGACATAAAAAGTTTCGGGAAGGAATTCTCTTTGCAGTTGCCGCCTTGACATAGGAGTCGGTATATTATTTTTCAGTGGTATTTTTTCAGTTACTTATTCTTACAATCATAGCTATTGTCACCCCATGCAGACACATGTTATCTCAACTGAATTTAATTATTTGTTTCGAAAGGTCTCCAGAAAGCCATATTGATAAAATTATTTTTATTGGATAATTCCTAACCTCACCAACACACGGCACTGATTAAGGAATATTGTGAACTGGGGAAATCATGCGGCTTCAGATAACAGGTGTCCAATCCAGCTAGCTGAGCTTTTATTTACTCAAATATATAGATAGCGCCTTTACTAATAATCTGGGCAAAAAGGGACACACGCCAGAACTTTTTTATAATTGTACCAGGAACGCTTTGAAAGTAAAAACACTGGTAGTATATAAATTTCCCATTTGCCGGGCAGTGCATATGAACACTCCTCGTAGTGCTCTTATTTTGTATTGCCGTTCTAATTGGGATTAGAATAACTATACTTGAATGTAACAAAACTGATATCTAAACTTTTTCATTTCCTATAATTGTTCTATCTTAAACTTTCAAATAAACTTTTTCATTTTCCTTATTATTTTTTCAGCTACTAATCAAATCAATTAATTTGTTTTCCTAAATTTCATTCAAAACACCAAAAGTGCTTCAAAAATATATCTTTAAAAATAAAAAATAAAAAGTTTTTATCAACAAATAATTTTACCAAAAATTTCCAATTTTTCTTCATCACCTATGGTTTCTCCGCTTCCCTCGATGGCTCCTTCAATATCATTACAAAATGTCTTGGATTAGTATATAGGGTGAACTCAACATGCACATATAAAAAAAATATATAACCACAAATATAATAAATTGCTACAAAACAAAACAAAAACAACCATATTTCTCTTAGAAGTTATCCAAACAATCCCTCCGTTTTTTCTCTAAAAAGTTATCCAAATGATCCGCCATTTTTCTCTAAAAAATTACCAAAATAATCCCACCAATTTTTTTTAAACGTTATCCAAACACATCCCGCTTTTTTCCTTTAAAAGATTCAAACATATCCCGCCGTTTTTTCTCTGAAAAGTTACCCAAATTATCCCACCGTTTTTCTCTGAAAAGTTATTCAAACATTCCGCCGTTTTTCTCTGAAAAATTATTCAAACATCCTGTTTTTTTTTCTGTGAAAAGTTATCCAAATCATCCCGCCGTTTTTCTTTGAAAAGTTATCCACATATTGTAAATTGACTATTGACAACTATTTTTATTTTAATTTTTTCAAGAAAAAAAATAATTCTAAAAAAACTATTTTGCCGATGTCACCAGATGTACAAGTAGTTGCTATTGTTAGATCATACTCTTCGTACCATACTCTTTGTTTTTTATAAAAAAATCGGAAATATATATATATAATTAAATTCTTATATTACTCAGAAAAATGTACTTATACTATACTTTTTCAATCCCGCCACTGGTCACCAGTGTAAAAGTAGTCAATAATATACCGTAATTTTAAACAAAAATTCATACTTACTAACACTATCTTTCTCTGATGACCCATATAGTCACACTATCTGTTTTTTTTTCTAATAAGACCAAAATAATACCTATAATATTTTGAATATTATACGGGCAGCTGTCACCAGCGGAATGGCCAAAAATAGATTTTACAACACATTCTACAAATTTTTAAAATAATTTAATTCACCAGATTTTTTTTCAATTTTTAAGGCTGATTAATTTTAGTTGCCTGTCAGGACAATAAATTCGGCCTCGGCTTAACATGCGAGGTCTTCCTTTGAACACTTGTTCTTTTCAAATGAATCAAATAGTATTTTTTTCTTCAATATTTTTTTTCTAAATATGAAAAAAATATAATATATATATATATATATATATATATAATTTTCTTCTCAAATAAAATGACTTTTACGTTGAATTCAATTTATCTTTTGCTTTACTCTATTTTCAAATAATATACGAAATAACTTCAATACTTCTATTGAATAAAAGCATAAAAAAATATAACATCGAAAAAAAAAACATCGGAAAACAATATAATAAAATGAGCAAATAAAATCATATCTAGCTTCAACCAAAGATTGAAACCATAAATTTGAAAACATCAATCAACATCAAATTTATTTCAATAAAAGAGCTCATACTTTTATTTTTAATACAAATAAAATCCATATTTCCCGTAAAACACTATTTTATGTTTACCGATAATTCCCTAATTTTAATAAAACTTTTTGTGCATTGGCGTCAATACAAGAACAGGTAATACACCTGCATAAATACGACCAATTTTTGTAGATGTGGTTCACCCCAAGAATAAACATTAAAGCAAGCGTGTTAAACTATTTTTTTCCTAAAAGCGGAATAACGGGGGCAGATATAGTCCCCGAAACGTCAATCGAAAACTATATAGAGAAGTACCTATCTTTTGAATTTTCACTATTTTTTATAGGCAAATTCAGCAAACGACAAGTTACTGACAAATTGAATAAAATTTCTATAGGAAATATAATTTTGTGAACGCAGTAACTTATCGGGGTGAATTCATTAGTTTGCCCTTACTACACTTTTATAGATTTTCCTGATTATATTTTCATTTTCAGACTGTGGAAGGTTTCCCAAAAAAACATGTCAAGTAACTTCATTTCAATTTTAATAACAATACGTTCTATTTTACACGGTACAGAAACAACATTCTTTATATTTTCATAAGCAAATGAAACCAATATTATTCATTATAATAAAAACCAATGTCCAAATGACCTATCCATTCATTTTCGGCTTTCATTTTAAAATTTGGCCATTCAGTGTGGTAAACCTGATAAACCTCGCAGAACATCATTGGACTATATGGCACATGGAATACTGTGAAGCGTTGGTTGATTAAAAAAACATTAACCTACAAAAACGTGGAAAGTGATAGTTTAAAGTTTGAAGTGTAATGAACATTACCAATTATATAATATATATTTTAGATATCACTGAATAAGTAAATAAAGTAAGTATTACATGAATTAAATGTATTAGCATAGTCCAGAAACATAATATAACCTCAAAAGCATACAATGTGTATATTTTGATAGGGTGTTCGAATCTGTAATGACATGTTTAAACTGTATCATTGAAGATTCTTGAAAAAACTACCTGTTTTCTCTATACATTTTTCCATTAGGAACTTTGTTAGTTTTCATATTATCGGGGTTTGGAAAATAAAAAACAACTCCTCATATTTTCCAAAAGACTTATGCGAACTGAAATGTATTAAATCTTCAAATAGAAGAATTCGGTTTGTGATAAAACTGAAGAATCAATGTGAAAATGAATATTTTTTTAAATATAATTTCAACTAAATCTTCCTTCCTAGAGATACAATTGAAATTATATATAAAAAAGTGCGAATTTACACGATTCAATAAAATTGATCAATAAATTGAACAATAAAATTGACCAATATGGGTTATATTTACACCTGACAATTTATTGGTCAATTTTGGCATCAGTTTTTACTCAGGAATACCAACATACTGACAAGAAATGGTTCAACTACAGTTCCGAATATTATTTTCAATAGCGTATTGAATTGACTCTGATCCATTCTTAAATATCGTTTGAATTTATCAGGATTTGCATTCAGAAAATATTCGTGGACTAATGTAGTTCTTTCCTTAATTTCTCAATCCAAGGTCTAATCCACGATCTTCCACATATCTTTCTTTTATTTATTTATTTATTTATTGTTCTCATTACAAACACCAATTGGTAATCACAAGTAATGGTAGTGGGGAAGAAATAATATATATATATATATATATATATATATATATATATATATATATATATCTAAACAAAAAATAACAAATATAGCAAAACAAAAATAACAAACAACTATACAGACTATACCTAAACTAAGTAAATAAAGCAAACACAGTCAGATTTTTTGTAGTTCTTTCAGGTTTGTGTCGAATAAATCTATGTGTGCTTGCTTGAGTGATTGATTGCATATCAATAACATTTTGTTTATTGGTGATATACTGCCTGGATCTGTTTTGAATACATCATAATTTAAAATTCTTAAATTGATTTTAGGGACGTTTATGTATATGTACTTAATTAGATCACAGTCTTTGTATTTTGTGTAATTAAATAGATGGTATACAAATAACACCGCCTGTTTATTTCTTCTATCCAACAAACTCTTGAAATCGAAGCTATCTAGCATGCACCTATATGAGACCATATATGGGTATGTGTTATTTTTCCTGACATAGAGGTATCTTAAGAACCTCTTTTGTACTTTCTCAATGCGGTCTATGTGTGTTTGGGCTGAAGGCATCCAGATTTGTGCTGCATATTCCAGATGTGGTCTCACTAAGGCATGATAGAGCTTGATAATTGTTCCCAGTTCGAAGGACTTGCTATTTCTAATGATGAAACCTAAAACTTTAAATGCTCTATTGACCACCTTGGTGTAGTGCGAATTGAATTTCATATCGCTATGAAAGTTAACTCCCAGATCTTTGATTCCACTCCTTTTTTCCAACTCGACCCCGTCTGTTATATGATGTTAGTTTTCCGTGTGTATTCAGAAATGCACATTGCTGCGAATGTAATGCAACTAAAATTATGTTATTTTTTTCGCACAATCATTTTCCTCGCGGTTAGGGTAGGGAATGTGAAATCGCGTGAATAACATAACCTGAAAATCTATGTTCTAGCAGGCATCCAATTCATGATCGAAAGTTACCGCAAATTGTCACTAAAAATTGAAGAAGAATTAGAACCGGTTCTAAACTCATCAATTTATTGGTCAAGTTCAAATTGACGACAATTTTCTGTTTACACCTATCAATAAAATTCAAGGTCACAAAATTGACCAATTTATTGGATCGTGTAAATTCGCACATCTTATATTTCACATCGAATCTGTTTCATGAGATGAAATCTTAATTTCAGTACCCTAAGATATATAAAAGCTTTGGAAGTCATAAAAAACTTTATTTTTAGTTTTCAACATCAGCACTGTCATCCTAACAGAATAAATTAATGGAGAAGTTTCACTCAGACATGGGATTACATGATGGATAATATGGAAGAGGAATGCATTCCTGGTGGTATAAAAATTGAAAAAAAACTCCCATTTGAAATAGAATGTGTCACCTTCAAATGTCCAAATAAATAACAAAAGGCTTCAGAAAGTGATCTCTGAAAATGTTTTATTTACAGCGATTATTAAATCACATTAGTGCGCAAAACGTTTTGGGAATGTTCTGTTGTGTCTATGCTATCAAAAAAACTCAGGACAAGTTATTTTTGTGACATCTCAGGGACATCCTGAAAATCGCCATCTGCGGCGGACATTGGCTGTTCAGATGACCGAAATGTTGGTTAATTTAACATTTAATTTAAGAACAGATTGAATAATTTTTTTTGTTCTGTAACAGAATAGAAAAAAACTATGGAGGGTAGAGGTGAGGAGGACAATCTCATATGGTTATTTAACTCGAAAAGTGGCCTCCAAAAAGAATTAAATAATAATAGTGTGTGGTCTGAATTTCGTTGTTTTAGATAAAATGAAGTCAGCTGAGTGGAAATAGTAAAATTTAAAAATACTTGTATATACTAAAGTAGTCGATAAAAGTATTTGAATCCTCTAATCAATAAAATAACATTTCTTCAAAAACGGTATTCTGGTACGTAACGCCGTCTTAATTTGATACTCTTTTAGGGACCCTTTTGTAATACAAAGATTCTATTCTATTTGGTGTGGGGTGTCAATACACTGCGATCTATAATTGTGTCCCCTTCTACTGCCCAGCCGTTTAGGATGTCTTAGCGTCTAGAACAGTTCCTCCAGTCCTATGGCTTTTGAAAAGTTCAGAATATCGGATGGCTTCAGGTTCGGTAGATCTCCGAGGTATCGTGCCCTTGGATTTTGCAGGGTAGTGCATTCTGAGAGAATGTGGATCGAGGTTTCGTCTTTTTCCTCGCAAAATCTGCATTCTTCTTCCTCTACCAATCCGAGTTTCTTAAGGTGCCCTCTCAACCGGCAGGGCCCTGTTTTATTTATTCGAGTCAGAAGCATCTTACATTAGGTGAACACGACATAAATTAAACATAATCGAGCTTATCAGAAAGAAACATTTGCATTCAATGTCCATTGATTGTATATGGAAGTATGCATGGATTTTCAGGTGAATATCATTCAACGTTCTGCGTGGTATTTGCCAGGAAAGTAGTTGTTTTTCACCTGAGATCTGCCATTTTCTGGTTCAATTTTATATTGAATCCTTTATGTGAAGAAAACCGTTTAATTCGATTTTTTCTATTCATTCCACTTCACATGGCACTTATCTTTCACTATATGCTAGACGGGCTTGCCACTCCTACTGAGAAGGAATCTTTTATTTAGAAACCTATCGAGGTGGGAGATTTTCGGAGTGTTTCTTTCTGTCACCAGGTACCGCCAGTTAAAGTTTATCTTTTCCGACGTACCTATAGGTGTTACAAGCTCGATGATGGTTTGTTTACGTTGTGTCTCACTTCAGCCAGAGTTCTTTGGACCTTTGGCTGGTTGACTACTCCGTACTGATGAGGGCCAAGAAGCCTGAAACCGGTATGCGGATTGTTAGGTGAACACGACATAAATTAAACATAATCGAGCTTATCAGAAAGAAACATTTGCATTCAATGTCCATTGATATTATATGGAAGTATGCATGGATTTTCAGGTGAATATCATTCAACGTTCTGCGTGGTATTTGCCAGGAAAGTAGTTGTTTTTCACCTGAGATCTACCATTTTCTGGTTCAATTTTATATTGAATCCTTTATGTGAAGAAAACCGTTTAATTCGATTTTTTCTATTCATCTTACATTATATATAACTCACTGTCCATAAAGGAAAATAAGCGGTTGGGTATACAGATATTGTTAAATTAATTAAACTAAGTATGTCTTGCCCAGTATTGGGCGACGTCGATTGCGTTTGGTAGAGCTGACATCAGATCTTCGTGGGTGCATTGGGTGGGGCACAGCGGGCATTCGTACATGTGTGAAGTCGTCTGGGGGGCGCCACAATCGCATAGGGTAGAGCTCACTGGAGTGCGTTCGATTATTAACTCCATCGAGTAGAATTTACTAAATAGCGTTCGAAAATCGTAAAGTTGTGTATATTTTACTATAAGACTGTCGTTCGAAAATACCCGAGTATTCGCTACCGAGTTAACTCTCGTAACTCTACAAAATAGCTGGGTTTATTTAACTCCAGAAAATTGACACACCTCTGGGGGACGGAAAATCTCTTTATGCTGTGTCTCACATTCTCACAGTTAACCCAAGATTGAGATTATTCATGTGTATGTGTTTAATACTGTTCACTGATAATAGTTGTAATCTTGGAGAAACATATGGTCTACAAAGTTCATACTGTGTCACACGAATTCTTAAATTAGGACCTATTTTTAATCAAACTGCTTCGAAACCATCACATTTGAATATACCATTGTCATTCCCTACCATAAATACTAACATTTATTTACAATTGGCGAACAAGATTCTAGAAAAGTTATCTGCTATTGTCAACAATATTTTTCTCCGGTTTTCATCAACTTTCATTGATCTTGCCATTCTTCGTTTTTTTTAACAATAACAACCTATATTTCCGATGTCAGAACCTTCTGTCACTCGGACTTTGTAAACAACTCCAAATATATTCCGCACCGTTCGAATATTACATGAATAGTACTCAACTCCAGAGTAAATTTAAGAAACCTTCAAATACTTTACTCTACTCTAGGAGTCTATAATCGAACGCACCTCTGGGTATCCCCATTTGTTCATGGTGACCCTAGATCTTGCAGTTCCGATTCGGAGTCTATTCAGAGATTTCCAGACCTCCCAACTCTCCTCTCTCCCAGCAGCTAGGTTTTCGGATGTAGTCATCCAATATTGGTCTTTGGTGGCTTTCCAAAAATCGATCCTAGACTTGTTCGTTTGTTCCTGGAAATCTGCGGTGGTTGTTAGGAAGCTATTTCTTGACTTTAGTGTCTGGTATACTGGTTGCAGACCATATAGAGGGTGCCGCTCAGAAGTTGACGATTTAAGTCTTTCCTTATAGGCTGTAGCTTCTCTTCGGGCCGCAGGCGGGGCTACCCCCGCCAGATGGTAAAGTCTATCCAGGGGGGTGGGTTTCAGGCATCCTGTAATAAGTCTACAACTCTCATTCAGCGCAACATCAACTTGTTTGGCGTGTACTGACTTATACCATACTGGGCCCTGTTAGAATTCCCGTAGTATTCGAGATTGTTTTTACTCATTTGATCTCTTCTGGTTGTAGTTTCCCAGTAGTATCTTGGCCTGCATCATTCCTTGTGATTCTATCCAGTATTGGGATCTTTTGTTATGTACTTCTTTTTCAAGTTCATCAAGTATTGTGCTGGTACTTTCAGCCCCCTTTTTGCAAGTACGTCTGCTATTTCATTACCCTCCACTCCAGTGAGTCCCGGAACCCATAGGAGGGTAACAGTTCTGTTTTTGCCTAGTTCATTAGTTTCTCTAGGCACTCCCAAACCATCTTGGAGTTGATTACATGGGAGTTCAGAGCATTAATGGCTGCTTGGCTGTCTGACATGATGATAATCTCTTATGGGCGAAAATTTCTTTCTATATTGTTATGGGCTCATTTGGATCCATCTGTGTCCCATTCACGTTTGCTTTGTGTTTAATTATATCACAAACTAAACTTTTTTGTCATCTCATCCTGGGGCATACCCCAGGTTTAGTGGTTTCCAGGGAAGAGTCGAAATTTGCGTTTGGTGATTCCCTTTCTGGTCATTCTGTATGTTGTCCTTATCGCCATACTCTCCACTACTAATTAGAGGGGTGTAAGGCTTAGCATTACTTCCACAGCGGCCGTTGGGCACGTTCTCATTGTACTTGTTATGCATACACAGGCTAGTCTTTGGATTTTCGATAGATTTGCGCTTGTACTAGCCAGCTTAGTTCTGCTGCCTCAGACTACCGCCGCGTAACTGATGGTCGGTCTCACTATTGCCGTGTACATCCACTGCAGGTTCTTTGGGTTACATCTCCAGTTCTTTCCCGCAAAGTTTCTGTACACCATTAGGGCTTTCTTCGCTTTGTTGGTTACTTCTTTTTCGTACTTGTTCCAGATGAGTTTATCGTCTAATGTAAGTCCCAGATATTTGAACTCTGGCTTTCATTCAATAACTTTCCCGTCTAATTCGATGGCTTTAAGGTTATTGTTACTTTTCCTTGTGAAGGCAACTAGGGTAGTCTTGGTGGGGTTGACGCTAAACCCTGTCGATTGACACCATTCTTTTATGATCGCAATTATGACTATGTCATCTGCATAGCCTTGACACGATACAGAGATAGTTCTCCTTACTTCTACCATCCATAAAAAAACGAAACCCCATGTAGGATCCGAATATAATCCAAACTTCCCTTCCCTTCCAGAGATTAGCCGAAGAGTTTTAGGATCCGAAAATTATCAGGCCTACCCAGAACACTGTGTGAATTAAACATTATATATTGTGATTATCCCGCCCTCTAGGCGCACACTACAGACCAAACTATCGCACGATAGTTTGGTAGAATTGGACTGCATTCCCGCACACTGCTACATTAACTAAACTGTGGGGTAGGTGGTGGGTGCGCAGACTGGCCGATATCCAGTGATTGAACAGAAATGTTGTCGAGAAGAGCTGATACTATTGCTCTCATTATAAAACGGATGAGGAGGAGAATGATTGAGAAAAGAAGCCGAGAATATTGGGTACATCCAATACTCAGTGATAGATTGTTGCGAGGAAAGTTTTACATGCTGCATTCTAAATTACTTGAGTATCCAAAAAAGTTTTTCGCTTTTTATAGAATGAGCATAACCAGTTTCAACGAGCTTGTGAAATTAATTGGACCAGCAATAGCAAAACAGGATACAATTTTACGACGTACTATACCTGTGGAAGAAATATTGAGTGTGACGTTATGGTAAGTAATACATATATTTTCTTTATATAGCTATATTTATTGTTTTGTTACATGTTTTTTACAAATCAATAGTAAGGAATTATTATTAAATTATTTAAAAAAAATTATAAATCAATTAGTGATAAGTTTTCCGTCAAATTGCAGTAATATGATCGCATCATTAGAACATCCTGGCGATGTAATCTGCGTCATGTGCTGGCGTCAAATTAGGTGATTATTCGTCACCATATGAAAATTCATTTGTTTGAATAGTCACTGGTTGCATTGCAAAACTAGTCCCTCGATGTACCGGAAAAGAAGGCGTCGTTGGCTGTGGTCTGTCGCAGTAACTTGTGGGTCTAGCAGTTTGATGACGCTTAGCTAATATATGTTTAAAAATGCTTGAAATATTAATTTTTGCGTCCAGTTTTTCTTCTGAAGTAAGAGCCTGGAGTGATGGAACAACTGATGGTGCGAAATTTGTATCCTTGTCTCTTGTGTCGTTTAATGCTTCTATCACAGTTTATAGCTAAAGAAGCAGTTAGCTCACTGGGCCCAAATGCATGTTCCAAGGTAACATCCACCCCAGGGAAAGAATTCAGGATGCGCAGAAGACTGTACGCGATTATCGCTCTTCGAAGTATCCGAAAAATGTAAGTATTAGTAACACGCGGTATGCGCGAGGGATAAAAATCAGATTTGAGCAGTGTACAAACGGGAACATAAAGATCAAAGTGCCGACGCCAAGTGAGCGAACTGCTTCTTTAGCTATAAACTGTGCTTCTATTAAAGCTTTGTCACCAACATCAAGAGCAGAACGATTCTCTACAATTGTTTTCTTTCTACGTCTAGGGACTGGGTAAGGCGTGGAAGTAGGAGGTTCCAGTTCTTCAGGATCAACGTCATCATCGTCATCGTGAGATACTGCCAGGCCTATTTCTTACCTTCTGTTTGAGGATTGTCTATGCATGGAAGTAAAAATATCATCTTGTCGAAGTAGACAAATTTTTAAATTTTTTTTGGACATCGTGACCTGTAATAAAAAACAAATTCAGTTAATAATAATAAGACTTACCAATTATTTTATTTATTTAACAAAAAGTTGAATGATTATTGAGAGTCATCGTCTGAGAGTGTATACTTAATTGAAGGAATTTAAATTAACAGAAATTTTTTATTAGAAAATCTTATTTATTTATTTGCTTATTTATTTATTTTTTCAGATGCCTGGCTACTGGGTCTAGTTCCAATACGCTGTCATTTGAATACTTGATTGGAGCGTCTACACTACGAAATATTGTAAAAACAACGTGTGAGCAGATATGGAATATACTTCAACCACTGTATATGGCAACTAAACAAGATGATGATTGGATACAAATTGTAAATGAATTTTATCGTCGCACTAATTTTCCGAACGTAATACGGATCGTGCAGCCAGAACATTCAGTATCCTCATATTTTAACTACAAAAAATGCTTCTCCGGCGTTCTAATGGCTTGGACCGATGCGGATTATAAATTTGTTTACATAGATATCGGTTCTTATGGGACAGTTAGTGATTCAGAGGTATTTAAAACATCTAACATGGGTAAACAACTATTAGAAAACCCCCTGGAAGATCATTGCCTAATGACGAAGAAGGAGATACCATACCGTTTTTTGTTGTAGGTGACGAAACCTTTGGGCTAGGAAATCACATATTATGACCATATGCAAAAAAAAATAAAGCTACACAAAGAGAATATTCAACTATAGACACACGCTAGTCGAATGTACTTTCGGTATTATGGCCAACAAGTGGCGTATTTTTCACCGTCCGATAGACGTAAATATTTACGTCGAATTTTACTTCACCACAATCTATTTTGTTTCAATATGACAAAGTGAAATAATGTAAATATTTATATGAACTTTGATTCCTATGAAATTTAAGTAAAATAAATAATATTTACCTACCTTGGTTTGTTTTTTCTTGAGGGTCAAATTGATTCCATCCTTCGCAGTTATACCAGTTTTTTTTTTATATTCATATCCGAATATTCTTTTAAACTCTTTTTGTAGAAGAGGCTGGTTGTTTCTCGATCTCTTCAATTAGTTTTTCTATTGATCCATCTGTTATCAACGCCATTGTTAGCACACACATATAACACACAAGTAATATTTGTCTAAACGGTCTAAATAATCGGCGAATCTACGTACTCGTACAGCGCTCCATGGTATTTAAGTAGTCGGCCGATAGTTGGCAGACTGAAGAGTTTGAAGGGAAACGTACTGCCATTCGAGGGTGCGCACTCGCATATATCTCCATGGTAATCAAAAGAGCGATTCAAAAGTCTATAATGTGCGATGTTAGACGTGCCGTTTCAAAGAAATTTGGAATGCAGTATTACTTAGAGTAAGACACGCTGCATTCCCACGTAAACACCCTCCTTGTCTACGCACGCCGGTTAGGTGCAAAGAGAGTAAATGGTATCTGAGTAGGAGAGTCTATTCCCCATAAGACAATGGTGACACCATAGAGAAACAAATTTTTAATTTGTCTATGGGTGACACTAATAGAAAGCGATGAAAGATCATTTGTGAGTCATTGTGACGTATATGGACATGTCATGGCCACCATTCTCTCTGGACAGTGGCGGACTAGCGCACTCCGCCCTATGGTATCTGAGAGTTACAGGCTCTTGAATGTATATCGGACCACTCTGTATGTTACGTGGGCCACCGGTACTCATGTTCATGTACGTCACTATGACGTACTAGAAGATTCCGATTGGCTAGAGCTTATTAGTACCTCCTATTCAGATCATGTTTACTCTCTTTGGGTTAGGTGCAGGATGGGAACGTAGAGAGAGAGAGATCATGTTCATATATTTATTAACTTACATATATGAGACAGATCCACAGAGGTGCGTTCGATTATCAACTCCATCGTACTAAAGACGGTCGTTCGAATATACCCGAGTATTCGCTACCGAGTTAACTCTCGTAACTCTACAAAATAGCTGGGTTTATTTAACTCCATAAAATTGACACAACTCTGGGGACGGAAAATCTCTTTATGCTGTGTCTCACACTCTCACATCCAACCCAAGATTGAGATTATTTATGCGTATGTGTTTAATACTGTTCACTGATAATAGTTGTAATCTTGGAGAAACATATGGTCTACCAAGTTCATACTGTCCCACTCGAATTCTTAACCTAGGACCTATTTTTAATAAAGCTGCTTCGAAACCATCACATGACCTTCGAATCTACTATTGTCATTCCCTACTATAGATAATAACATTTAATTTACTCAACTCCAGAAGAAACCTTCAAATACTTCACTCCACTAGGAGTCTATAATCGAACGCACCTCAGGCGCCTAAAATTATCCGGCAAACGGCAACACTGGTCTGTCGTCGGTTCTAGTCACACGTGTCAGAGTCAGTGAGTATTTGTCATTTGGCGTTGTTAGCTATCCTTATCAAGGTTATATAGAAAAATATTTATAAATATTTTAATTTCTCACCAATTATATTATAATAGATGAGTAATAATTTATAGATAAAATGTTTATCTTCAATAAATTACGTTTCCTATTATTCACAGACCATTTGTAAGCTTATGTTCTTTATCTTTCTGTCACAACTATAGAAAAATAGAGAAATGTTAGAACACAAATCTCCAGACGATTTGAAAAAATATGAAGATAAAATAAAGTCCAGGTAATGTTTTTGCCAATTGTGAATGTTCGTCCAGTTTTTGTACATTTTTGAGCAAGACCATTGTCAAAAAGTAAGTTACAGATTGAGATAAAGATGATCTGTTTCAAAAATATAGTTTTGAATACTATTATTTCTTTTTTGGGTCTGTTTTCGTTAGTATATCAGCGTGTTATGAATTTTATATTCAGGTAATTATAAATAGATCCATTTTTATCACTTACATAACATAACCTAACCTTTTGTGATTGTTCTGAAATAAACAAGGCACCAAGAAATAAATGGGAATTATCAATAATTGTTTATTGCAGTTGGCTGAGCCCACAATGGTTATCATGGAATAAATTCTCAGCAAGTATGCTTAGAACTTTGGAAAAGAGGATATTACAAGGTGGGACTTTGTTTTACTTTAAATAGGTAATTTGAATTATTTAATTTTTAGTATGTAAAATCCCACATCGAGGCTGGTATGTCGACATTGGACCAGTTGTCGGTCCAATGGATAAAATTTGGACAATATCTATGAATACAGAATCTCCACAAACACCTTTAATTCTTCTTCACGGTCTAGGGGCTGGTGTAGCTTTGTGGTGTTTAAATTTGGATGCATTAGCTGCAACTAGACCTGTCTATGCCATAGATTTGTTAGGTAAGTTCATAAGTATAATAAATAATTCAGGATTGGTACATTTCAAATGATTAATGTTGAAAAGTACTCCTGTAAAACCGGAAATGTTGGTGAAACTTTGAAGTTTTGTAATATAAGTGCCATTTTATTTGATACTAGCTGGTACCCACGACTTCATCCGCGTAGAATTTGTTTTTTTCCCATATTTTTCTTTGTGTGCCTCCATCTAGCTTACGTCTGTGGCTTTGACCGCTTCGCGTTATCTCGTTTGGCATAATTGATTTGACAGCAAAAGTAATACTTTGTGACGACTATTATAAATTCACTGACCCCTTTTCACCGCTGTCCGGGACTGAATTCTCAAATAAGGTTTAATACGATTTATTTATAAAGCCGGGATCCAACGGCGCGTGGAGTGGCAATCTCCGCGCCAAACTTGCCAGTTCACGCGCTGTGTGATAGGGCAGGCTTGGCGATCTTCGGTCGGCGCAGATAGTCCCGTCGTTTGTCGGTAAATAAACACAGTTCAAAGGAGCTTGGACGATGGCGTTCAACAAGTGTATACCGATCCAACGACGCGGCTAGGAGCGTGGTACTGTCAGTGCTGTGGTATATAACTTTCACCATGGAGTGGTCAAACGAAGTGGAATTTTTAAGCCGAGCTGATTATTTGGAACCCATGGGATCTAAACCATAAAAAAAGGAATTTAATTCATGATGCCTGGAAGCGAATTGAAGAGCAAATGACTGATTGCAATCAAAACAAATTATTTACATTTTTAATGCCAACACTGCCGGCTTAAAACAGACTCCAACCGTTGCGTATCCAAGTCTGGAACCGCGATCCTACAGGCGCCGTGGAAACGGCCCAACACATTTCGACGCACCAACCTTGACACTCAACCCAGGATTGCCACTCCACGCGCTGTTGGATCCCGGCTTAACAGAGGGCCAAAACACCAATTTCAAGATTCTTACCTAAACATTTTCACCCCTTTAGGGGTCAAATTTCTAAAAACACTGAAACATGTATTTCTGTATTTGTAACAAAGACCTCAAATACCAATTTTCATGATCCTAACTTAAAAACTAACGGAACCCCTGTAAAAATTGTAATCCCCTGTTTCACCCCTTTAGGGGTTTAATTCCTAGAAACGCTGAAACACATATTTATTTATTTATTTATAAACGGGGAAATCCCCAATTCGGTTGATTACATATGCAGATTAACAAAGTAAATATAAATCCTTAATACTAATACTAATGCTAAGATACTATTACTAAAAAAAAAAAAATAAGACAAAAACAAAAACATTTCTGACCAAGGTAGGCAGAAACAGATGAATATTCAAACAATAAGATCTGTCAATTGTGATATAAATGCACTACGAGTATCAAAGAAATCAAGGGAATGGTTATGCTGGTTTGCTAGGCTGCTGGATCTCGAAATGAATGTGTGTTGCCCGTAATTGGTCCTGCTAAAAGGTATATTGAAGGTAATAGTTGAGCGAAATGATCCTAGGTGGGACATGGATACCGATTTTATTGAGTAGTTGGGGCATGGTATAAACGAATTTAAGATGTCGTACAGTATTTTCAGATCTTTCTGCTTACGTCTGGTTGTAACTGACATCAGATTCAACTCGGATCGCAGATTTACATAGTCAATGTTTGAGTACTGATCCCTTGTTTAAAGCTATATAGCAAGAATTTATGTTCTACTGCTTCTATTTTAGTTATATAATTTTGGTAATAAGGTGACCAAATACTTGAGGCATATTCTAAATGAGTTCTTATTAAGGAACAATGTAGTAGCTTAAGAGTGTGGGTGTTCAGTGAAGTCTTGAGTGATCCTTTTCACAAAGCCTAAAAGTTGAAGCTGACTTAGTGATCATATTTGATATATGTGTGGTAAAGGTCAGATGTGGATCAAAAGTAACACCTAGATCTTTCACGTGTTCACAGACATTTAGATTAACACCATTGATGCTGTATTGAAACTTAGTCGTAGCATGAGATCTGTGGAAGACTGTAACATGGCATTTATTAGGATTCAATTCCATGTCATTTAGCTCACACCAGTTAGTTACGTTTTGTACATCAGACTGTAGCAACCTACAGTCCAGTTTGATGTTATCTTGGAATACAATTTCAGATCGTCAGCGAACATCTGAAAGTTAGCGTGTGGAAACAGGACTTGATATCGTTTACAAATACGTTGAACAGTAAAGGACCCATGTGAGAGCCTTGGGGTACCCGGAGGTAACGTTGATATCATAAGATTTATAATTGGCTATCACAACAGTCTGACGTCGGTTCTCAAGATAGCTTTCAATCCAAGCTAGAGGCTTCCCTCAATACGAACATCTTCAGTTTGTGAACTAAAGCCCTATGATTTACCCTATCGAATGCCTTTGAGAAGTCCGTTAAATTGAATGTAATTCACCGTAGTCTCAAAAGCATTGATATGTCGTCAACGTACGTCAGCAGATTTAGTTCAGTGGACCGTTTGTGTCTGAAACCAAACTGCTGGTCAATCAACAGACTGTCGACCAGAGGTGTTAGGAAGTCGCATATTAGATTTTCAAACAGTTTTGGTATAGTACTCAAAATACTGATGCCTCTGTAGTTCGATACATCTGATTTATTGCCAGATTTAAATATAGGTGTGACGTAACTTGTTTTCCATACAGAAGGAAAGATCCCAAGGGTCAGCGATAAGTTAAAGATGTGATATAAGGGCCGTGCTAGTAAAAAACTACAGGTTTTTAAAAGAGATGGAGGTATTCCATCGGGTCCAGGACCTTTATTGGTGTCTAAATTGGAGAGTTTGGTATAGATGTCAGATATTTTGATGTTATAGAGAGGAATGTTTAAGTTATATTGAAAAGGTATTCTAGAGATATCACAAGTGTTGTTGGTATAAACTGAAGAAAAGAAGTCAGCAAATAGGTTTACTATTTCAATACCTTGTGAGCTTGTTGTTCCGTTGAATGATAACTCGCTGGGAAAGTTGGAGGTTTTTCTTTTGGCATTAACATAGTTCCAGAAACTTTTCATATTCTGAGGTATTGAGGATTCAGTTGTTGATATATAGTTTTGGTAGGATTCCTTTGATAATCGTTTACATATTGATCTTAGTCTTGCGAACTCCTGATAGTCTTGTGGTGACTTGGTTGCTTTAAATTTTATATGTGCTTTTTTTTTGATATTACGCAATTTTTCAATTCTTTTGAATACCATATAGGAAATGTACAATTACTATACTTTTTCAATGGTACATACAAATCTATAACTTGATAGAGAATATTATAAAGAATCTCAATCATGGTGTCGAGAGGTTGATCGACCAATAGTAAATCCCAGTTTACCGCTGACATAAACAGCACAATCGAATTGTAATCAGCATTTTTAAAGTCTCTGTAGAAGCCTTGAGGTATTAAGCCCTGTTCGGTGCTTTTGGTTATGTCAATGGTAAAGGTTAAGGGTGGGTGGTATAGATCAGGTTGTACAATATTGAAGTCAGCTTTTTCAACAAGACTGCCCAGAGTTTGCAAGAAGATTAGGTCAAGAATTGAGTTAACATGATTAGTGACATGATTGGATTGGAATAAATTATGGAATGCACACATATTAGACAGTATGTCTAACGATTCAGATTCAGTTAAAGATGAGTTAAATAGAGGTATTGCTGTAGAACTAAGATTATTCACAGACCAGGCTATGCGGTAGGTTAAAGTCTCGAGAATACATAAGTGAGCGGTAGGAAATTCCTCACAAATGCGATCTACTTCTTCATTGAAAGCAACATAAGCAGCAACCGTGACTTGGGGAAAGTAGGCTGCAGCAAGTATTACGGATTGATGTCTTGGCCAGCTAGTACAAATAAGAATTAGTAGAATGGAGAGGACTGTATAACTTTGGACTTAATGTCCTTGGTAACTGCAATGAGGACTCCACCTCCCTAGCATGAATGCTTGTTTCTTGTGTCCTGTCTTTTCTGTAGATGGAATAATTAAACATGTTCAGTTCTGCATCCGATATATTTGGGGTCAACCATGTTTCCTCAGTACAATGATGTCATGCTGACAAGGCGTCCCGTTTATTAGAAGTTCTGCCAGCTTTGTTAGTAGGCCACGTACATTTTGATAATAGATAGATAGTTTTTCGTTAGAGTTGGATATCGGTGGATTTTGCCTATCTAGTTTTTTGTAACTACTTGAGGAATACCTTTTATATATTGTATGTGCGACTTAGCCATTGGAGCCTCTGTATTAGCTGTTGTTGAGCAGATTTGTTCAGTTCCTGCTGTCTTCTAGTATAGTCAGGGTTGATGAAGACATTGCTACCTTTAACTTAGATTTTCCTTTCAACACTTGGAGGGCTTCGTCTTTACTAGCAAATTCCACCCTGAGAGATCGGCAACCATTTTGTTAGCTTTACCCAAGCATAACATGTTTAGCAGAGCATGGGCCTGCATAAGCTTTTGGATTAAATTTTTACATCCTCTATGTCATTTCCATTTTCGGCTAGGTTGAAAACCATGATGTTTTGTGACCGTTTTCACGATCTAATAATTCTGCGAATATTTCTTGGATTCGGGTTTCTTGGTATCGGTTGAATGATGTTGGTTTTCTACTCTTGTTTTAAGGAAGTAAGCTGAGATGTTATGTCTTCAACAGCTTTTAGTAGAATCGGAATTTGGAGGAGACCAGATTGGCAGTTGTCACAGTAGAATTTTAGGAGGCGCTTGCCCTTGAGGTCAATGACTTTGATTTCGAGGCACTGAGGTCTGAGCAGCTTTGTGAAGGATTCTGTGGCAACCATGCAACACATTGAGTCCTTGTTTTCAGCTATTGACAAATTGCACTTTAATCACGTCTGCATTGTGGGATTGACAGTTACAATAGGCGAGAAAACTTGTCCTGGTGGTTGGTTAGTCACTGCTTGCTGGTGGTAAAATAGCCACTCCTAAGTGAAGATCCTAATTTTTATCACATCAAGCTTTTTGCTAGATTGGTTTTTGCCATCACTTTTTTATTTCTTATCGGTTTTGAATGGCTGGTTATTTGATTTAGCTTGCAGGAATTTATCAAATTTGCACCAAAACAGGACAAACACTACTCGCAAAAATTAGATCAGCAGATAGAGCCGTTCTTAATGAGCAGAAAGATGTAAAACTTCGCGGATTTAACGAGGTATTACACCAACATTTCATAGGTAAAAACGGAGCACTTTATTTCACGACTTTATTTCACGAATTTCACAAACAGTGATATTTCATTTTTTGTAACAAAGACCTCATATACCAATTTTTATGGCCCCAACTTGAAAACTAATGGAACCTCCATACAAACTTACAATCCCCATTTAACCCCCCCTTTCACTTCTTTAGGGGTTGAATTTCTAGAACACTAAAACACGTATTTTTTAATTTGTAACTAGCTGACCCGACAGCCGTCCTGTCCAAATTTTCCCGTTATACCGTTAATTTTCCCGTTATACCGTTAATTTTCCCGTTATTCCGTTATGCCGTTTTCCCGTTATTCCATTTTACATATATGCATAAAAACCTTATTCGTTGTATTACAAACATTTAAAAAAAAATAGCCAAATCGGTCCAGCCATTCTCACGTTTTGCGCTTACAAAGAATCGAGAATCATTTTTATTACAAAGACTAGCTGGTACCCACAACTTCGTCCAGGAGGAATTTGTATTTTTTCCTGTTTTTGAGTTGTTCCATCTAGTTTATGCCTGTAGCTTTGCCCGCTTCCCATTATATCGTTTTCCAGTATCCTATTTCCTGTTGAGCACAATTCCCATTATCTTGTTTCTGTTTCCTCATATGGGAGCTCACCTTATATTGGTTGCACTAGGTTGTGAAAAAAATGTGGTTTTATTGTTATATCTCTGGTTCCTGTCATTGTAGCGAGATAAAATACACACCAGATTTTAAGTGTAATCCTAAGCTTTTAAACAGAAACTTATTTTTATCAAAATGAATTATAGCCCATGTTACTCAGGGATAGTTTAGCTTTTCATTAGTGTTTTTTTTTAATCGGTTCAGTAATTCCAGAGATTACCCCCTACATACAAACAAACAAATTTTACCTCTTTATAATATTAGTATAGATATAGATACACTCTAATGATACATTAGTTTATTTTATTTCAACTATACTCTCAATCAAAAAAAATGTTTCAGTGAGTATTTGAAGGGTCAAATGAATCGTATTTGTATTTAACCCAGATTTACTAATTGCAATAAAAAAATGCATGGGCTTGGTGGAACAAATAGTTTGTATATTTGCAGTACAAATCACGAATCACATCTTCCAAACCTTAATTCACCTTTCCCCTTATTTTCAACCATCTGGAACGCAAGACCCTTTAAAATATATTTTATAAATAATTGACCCAACTGTCACATATGCTTTCAAGCTTAGGAATACCCATTACAATCATGTGAATGATTTTTCTGAAGAATATTCCAGCAAGGGACTAGATATAAGTAGATCTACATAATAAAATCATGTTTTTATTAGAAAGGACTCATTACCGCTCTTGGCTTTATACTTCATTTGGTCTTAATAATCTTCAGTTATTTGAAAATAATTAAATGTATGAGCAATTCGTTGAGGAGAAAATAAATATTCAAAACACCTAAATCATTGAAGATACCCGAATTATTAAACTAATGAACTTTTTTTATTAAAATTGTGAACACATTGGGGAAAGAGGGTTTGATTCATTCAAAAACTAAAAGAAACAAAGTTCAGTTTATAATAAGGTGTTCAAAATGTACATCATTTTGTTGAATTTTTACATGTTTGTTCAACCCTTTGGATAGCCCGTTCAATATCAAGCTATATATATATAAATATATATTCATTGAGTACACCTCTTCTCGAATCTATATCAGCAATATAGTTAGTATAAACTCCTTTCCAGGTGCCCCTAAAAAAATAGAAATATGGGTTTCTTGTTGGCATCTCACTACGCCACAATATCCCATCCACTTTTCTCATTTGAATATTAGGGTTATGGAGTGTTCTGAAAGAAAACCACAGCTGTTTCACAAAAGGACTCCCATAAACTGCTCAAACATAGTAATGCAGAGAAAAATATGCAAATCGATTGGGAATTATGAAGGAGCAATGTACTGAATCCACCAAACATTTTTTTTTTTTTTTATGTTCTGGTTCCCACGAAAAGGGATATCCTGTAATGTTCAGAGAACATCGTGGGAACCTAGGGAAAGAAGGTAGGAGTTGGTGTTCTTCTTAAATTTCTGAAGGTTGTATGCCTCGGGAAACACCTCCTTAGGCAATGAGTTCCAAAGCCTCGCTGTTCGTTGGATGAACGAGTCTTTGGAAAGTGATGTTCTGCAGGTCTCCAAAGTGACCACGAAGGGGTGTGATGACTGAACTTGACGGGTTAATCTCGAAGAGACTGCCAAAGCAGGAACAATTGTTGATATTTCAGAAGAGCATCGCCCATGAAAATATCTATAAAATAGAGACAAATCGCCAACTTTTCTACGGTGTTCCAGACAAGTGAGCGAGTTTGTGTGAGGCATCACCGGAGACAATTGCTCTTTTGAACAGAATCCAATAGCCTCAGGATATGTTTAGGTGCCGACTCCAAATATGGGAACAGTATTCCAGGACAGGTCGGATCTGTGCCTTATAGATCATAGCAGCTGACTGGGGTGAAATAGCTCTTGGCACGAAACAAAAAACCAAGTTTTTGGGATGCACTTTTGGCAATGGACCTCACGTGATTTTCCCAGGAAAGGTTATTGCTGATAGTAATACCAAGCATCGATATGGATGGCTTCAGTGGTATGGTTACTCCTGACAAAGTTATGTTAGGCACAGTGAGATCGGCTTTTCTAGAGAAAAGACATGCTTGTGTTTTGTTTGAGGATAGAATCAAGAAAACAAAAAATAACATTAATATTTCCCGAAAGGATGCCCTGTCTGAAATAATCTGTTTGAGCATAGAAACAAAAAAAATCATCGAGATATGTGCTGACCCATAAGAAACTATAAGTAATGTAAATACAATGAATATGAAAAGAGAGACGAAGAGCGATAGGAAGAAAACAACAAAAAAACAGGTGCTCCAAAGGATATAAGAACCACGTCGAACGGATTCAAAGTTGAGTCAATTACAAGCCCAAATCATAACAATCAGGAAATCTTAATAAATAAAAAAAAACTGCAAAACAAGACCTATCCAAAAGTCTGAGAGAAGAATTAGAAGAAACGGAAAAAATACCAGCTAGCGAACCAGTAGTACCAAGTAGCAAAACAAGTAGTACCCAGTTGCACAAGCACTCCGACAAAAGTTAAACCAATACGAACAAGAGTTAAAGAAAACACGGAGGAAGGGCAGGAAAGAAAGAACAAGATAGTCATATGCCCAAGGTTTCTCTAGAGTACTGAAATCACTAGTGGGTATGAACAGTAGTTATAAGCTTGAAGAAATAATAAAACCTAATACCAAACTGTTAGACCTAACAAAAAATATTTTTGACTATACATTCACATATATGGAAATAATGATTTTGAATTGGTTCAACACTAAAAACACAAGCAATACAAAAACTATGAATGCTTCTTTTAGAAATATTGTACATATAGGAAAATTCACCAATTTGATTATATATATCCTTTATTTAGCAAAAAAGCTAATAGTACAGAAATGTGTATAAACACTGTCATGATATAAAAAAAAAATGAATACATAAAGTATAAAAAATATAGAGATATACACAAGGTCAAGACACTAATGTGTATAAATACCGTCACAATAGCAAATAAATACAAATATATAAAAAATATAAAAATTATAGAGGTATAAACATATAAACAAATTTGTCAAGACACTCTTAAAATATAAAGTAAAACATTAAGATTTGATAGACACATTCAAAATCGTGATTATTAATATTTAGGTTTTTCGTTAAGAAAAATAACACATTTTTAAGAAAATAAATTAAATAAATTGAACAGGTTCAAGTCATTCCCCGAGCAAGTGGTCTCTCAATTTCTTTTTGAATAAACCTAGCGGAGTACATTCTTTGAGGTAAAAACCGAATATAACGACATCGTTTATAACGACAGATCGGTTATAACAACCGAATGGCAAGGTCCTGGCCGAATCTATATAAACTAATAAGTACAGATACCGCCTATAACGACATCGGATACAGCGACATATCGCTTAAAACAGCGAAACTTTATCGATATTCATCGGCTATAACGACCAACCGTTTACCTATTCCAGCAAAACAAAACATCACGAACAATTTTCACCTTTATACTAATAATATGAAGGAATATTTTGCTATAGAACGTCTTTCCCGCTCTTTGCCATTTGACCTTGCATGTTTTACGACTTATTCAGTGCGATAGTTGACCGCGTGAATTACAGGTTGATTTTAAAACTTTTGGTTTAGATCGTGTGATTACGCGTTACTATGTCGCAAAAAAGAAATAGGAAAGTGTTTAATATTGAAGAAAAATCACATATTATATGGAGATTAGAAAATGGCGAGTCAAATAGTGAAATTGCAAAGGAATGTGGAGTCTCACACTCTACGATATCGATTTGGAAGGATAGAGATAAATAAAATAGAAGCTCTTTTCGAGAACAACTCTTTGAACATTAAACGATCGAGGACATCTGAACATAAAGTTATTTGAAAACAAGTTCTTATGCATAACCTATCCCCATACTACAAACAGACATAATATATACATACATACTTGTGTATATTGCTTATAACAACTATCGGACATAACGTCCGAAGTATACGGTCCCTTCAATGTCGTTATATCCGGTTTTGACTGTATTCCCTGAACTTGATAGTGATCCTGATGATAATATCATCAAATACTTGAAGACATATCCAAACAAAAACAAAAATGCTCTTATGAATTCATCTATTCTCATTGTTGACCCAAAGTGTGAGGGAAGCAAATTTTTTGTAACTGAGATATTGAAATATCTCAAAAACTCAAATTGCAAAAATATTGTCCTAAAAATGGTAGTTACAGTTGAAAACAGTTTAATCTCAGAAAACAACAGAATGTCAAAAACTGGTACAGCAGATCCTGATGACAACCATTTTTTAGACCGAGCCTCAAAAATGGACAGATACCTTAGTAAGATTCATAATATTCAAAGCTTGAGTAATAAACTTGACCTGATCGACATTTTTAAAAACTTTACCCCAGTGCAATTTTTATGTTTCACGATGACTTGGCTAAAAAAATAGTTTATGCAGCTGGTAACTATAGATGGTTTTAGACATGTCAAGTTATAGTAGAGATAAACCCTTGCACGAAGTGGCCACCATTTTCATTCAGGAATCACTGATGGGTGATTGTAAAGAAATAAAACATATCAAATCCTTGTCAATTGAACAATGTACTGAGTGCTGCGCAATCTCATGTGAAATTAAAACCTATATAGTGTCAATCTATAGAACACCAATGGGCGATTTTTCAAAATTCTTGGACCAAGTTGAGGTTATTTGTATCTTTGCTATAAACAAGTTTGAAAAAATTATAATTTGTGGGGACCTGAATACAAATAAATACATGAAAACACGGGCTATAATTTTTTGTAATGATCTAATCAAATCATGGAATCCTACATCCCTAATCAAGGAACAACTAGAATTACAACCACAAAAAGAGGAACTAGTATGGCTACCCTTGATCACATCATATCAAATCTAGAAGGGGAAATACAGGCCGAAGTAGTCGACCTCGGCTTCCCCGATCATTTAGCACAAGTTGTTTCCTGGAGCATATCAAAAAGCTCATGGAAAAGACCAGTCAATTATCATACCCAAAAAAGGTATGTAAACGAGAATACCATCCATGAATTCAGGACCTTATATATGAGGGAATACGAAGAACTTATCGAAAGTGAGGGTATAGACCAAATGTTTGATACCTTCTGGATAAATTTCAGTTACTGTTTCAATATATCCCATCAAACAAAAAAAAAAGATGAATTCCACTTGTCCCAAATTCTAAAAGAGGACGGAAATAACCTACGCCAGTTGAATTGGCTTAGGAAGTTTGCTAGCAAAACAGATGAAATCCATAAATAATATAAATTGGAAACAAAAAACCTGGAACTCAAAATAATCTCTGAAAAACAAAAATTTTATGAGCAAAAGTTCCAATCTTCCCAGGACATAACAAAAAATATCTGGAAATTAGTGAACAAAAAAATAAATAGGAAACAAGACAGCTCTCTACCAATTATACTAAAAACAGAGAATGTCAAAGTGTCTGACCCCGGTACTGTTTCGAACATGTTTGGAAATCATTTTGCAAATTCTATTGTCGACTTAATTGCAAAATCTGGTAATATATCAATCTCTGAACATACAAATTGTGCCACAATGTTCTACCATCCCTGTAATGAGCCAGAAATTATCAACATCATTACAAATCTAAAAAATAAAACTAATCAAGGAATGTAAAGTTATACTAGCAACTCACCTCACCCAAATAATAAACATGTCGCTCCTCACGGGAAAATTTCCAGAGAAACTTAAAATATAAAAAACCGTGCCAGTGTTCAAAAAAGGGGATGAGCAACTAATTGAGAACTACCGGGCAATCACACTAGTAAGCCCTTTTTCGAAGATCATAGAAAAAGCTGCCTTTGAAAGGTTCATCCCGTTCCTAGAAAAACACGGTATTTTCCAGGACGACTGCGAGAAACTCGATAAGAAATACTATGTGCTGGAAATTTTCTTCGACTTATCATGTGCATTTGACGCACTAAACCCTCAGTTGCTGTAAAAAAAAACATGGGCATAAGAGGTTCAGTGAATGACTGGATTGTCTCCTATATAAGTAACTGGCTGCTAACTGTGCAGGTAGAAAATGTGTTCTCGGACAATTTCTTCTCTACTGAATCAGGAACCCCTCAGGGTAGTGTTCTGGGTCCATTATTATTCATCCTATATGTTAATGATCTGCCTCTGCACATAACCGCAGGTAGGACTTTCATCTATGCTGATGACACAACCATTGTGGTACAACTTCCGAACAAGCAAATGCCAGAGGGAGATTAGTAATGCACGAATTTTACGAATGGTGCCAAATGAATCATCTTGTTGTGATAATCAACAAAACCACGTGCATGGAATTAAAAAAATCAGAGTATGAAATGTCAATACAAAATATCACAGAGGACATTTGTGATGATACTCCAGAATGCATGGAACCCCCAGATTGACCATACATGCAACAAACTCACCATGTTTTGCTATGGAACAATTGAAGCACACACTCAAGAAAACATCCCTGTTAAATATGTACTATGCATTAATCCAATGGGCACTGAGTTATAACATCATGTCATGGGGAAATAGCACAGAACTAGAGAGACCATTTATCATTCAGAAAAGAATTATCCGTGTCATGTTTGGAATTATAACGAGTCATGCAGAGAAACATTTAAGGGCAATTATATCCTCACTCTGCCCTGCATGTACCTACCTGATGAAAATTTTATTACATGTAAAGTCAAACTGTAGGTGAAATATCCAAATATGACACGAGGAACTCAAATAATTTTTACATCGGAAAAGCTGGGCATACGTTTTATTAAAATACGGGTGTATACAGGGGCACTTACTACTTCAACCTACTTCCCAAAGAAATAAAGTCCCTAAATAAAAAAAAACAAAAGAGAAATAAGAAATTTTATGAGCAATATACAAGAATTTGAAAATTATCTAAATCTAAAGGAACTGTGACCTGCGAAAATCTTTTTATGTTAGATGTGCTAAATATTGTATTTGTACTGTTTTATCTGCACAATTGTTACACTGTTAGTTTTAGAGTTGTGATTGTAATTTACACATAGTTATAGATTTGTGAATTTTCATCTTACACGTATATGTATATAAAATCAAGTCCAACGTACCTGATCTATTGGAAAAGTGGCAAAAAATGAAAAATAAATATCTTATCTATGGCCACTGGCTGTGAAGAAATTCTTCCATATATTGACTAAATTCTAGATAGCGGTGATTATTTAAATGGATATCACGCATAAATAGATCTAAAATTTTGCTTCTGCATATTTCAACCTAAAAGTTCATAGTAAATCATTCAGTCCAAATATTCTTGTTATAAAAACTTCCAACCTCACCAGCTTTGCTACCAGTCTCTACTGCTTTATTGGCGGCGCATTTCTAAAAAAAGGTAACTTTTTTGGTCATATTTTTAATTTTTTTTATTTTTTCTACTTTTTTTGGTGTGGACGACCTACCCTGTTAGCTGCAGAAAATCTTTGGAATGTTTAGTTTTTCAATTTTATTACTGCCAAACATTCAAAAACTTATTTTTATTGTAAAGACAAAATCTGATGTTATAATTTGGGAAAATGAATGATATGAATGTCCTGTACCTATTCAGGTTTTGGTCGATCTTCCAGACCAGACTTTAGCACTGACAGTGTGGAAGTAGAACACCAGATGGTAAAATCCATTGAAGAATGGCGCAAAGAAATGAAATTGAAGGACTTAATTATCGTCGGTCACAGTATGGGTGGTTTTTTGGCAGCTTCTTATTCAATAGCATATCCGAGTAGAGTGAAGCACCTAATTCTGGCAGATCCTTGGGGTTTTCCGGAGCGACCATCAGAATACAAAGAAATTCCATTATGGATCAAAAGTATCACAATGATTATGAAGCCTATCAATCCCTTGGCAGGGATCAGAGTAGCTGGACCCTTAGGTAAGTGAAATATATGCATTTTTTGTTAGTTTGTAGCACCAGTTTTTCCCAATTTATGTTTTCTACTGAAAACAAATATGTTCTTCTCTCAATTCATTAGCATAGAAAATATTGCAAAAAAAAAAGATCGCTTTGAAGAAGAAACTTTAAAAAATGCAGTTGGCGGTCTATGGAAATAATGAGATGTTTCTCCGTGTGTATTGAAAGATGAAAACAAAAATACTTAAATTGAAAATTTCTAATTTTAATATTCCAATAATCTAAAGTATCTCCGAAAAATTCGAAAAATATCTTATGATTGAGATTTTTTCTGATTATTTCTACGAGAAATCTAGATGATGTTTTTCTCTGAATCCTCTGGTATAAGGAATGAATAAAAAATATAAATAATGATAATTTGACAATACATAAATCCAATAGAAGAACCTGAACCATTTTTTTGTGAAATATTGGATAATGAGAAAACATGTAAATGTATGTTTTGCAACAGTGCAAATATAAAAAAATTACAAATTGTCAAAACTATCTCTATTGATTGTTCCTACGAGAAAACCTAGTAAGCTAGTCAAAAAGGTAGATTTTACAAACGTTTCCGGATGACGAAGTAGGCAATAAATCATTGGTGAGACAAGACCATGTACTTCTAAGCCCTTTCCACTTGTTTGAGATATACTTAAGGCCAGATACGCCCCTGAATAAGCTAAGACTAACGTTACGGAGAAATTACTTACACTAGAGAAGGATGGCCAATAAGATGTACTTTCTATCAAAAACAGATGATTTAACACAGTGGGACTCGAAATTAGCCTGGAAACTGCCTCATTTTGAATATGTTGATCCTTCTGGTGTGTTCTGTTGCTTCTTCTGTTGTGATGAGTTTGTGATACAATTTTAACAAAATTTGAAAATGGCTCATTGTGAAGTTTTGAACCAGCAAAGTATGAAACTTGTGTTAAATGTTTTTGAGTATTACCAAAATAAAAAAGAGACTTCCACACTGAACAGCTGAGGCATTAAAATTAAGCCCTAGAACAGTTTCTAGAATATGGCACAAAGGCCTACGTGAAACAACTGTAAATATTTTTTTTACTGTTACAACAAGTGCTAAATGTAATGGATTTATTTTATTTTTATTAGTTCCCTGCAAAGATCAAAGCTTCCAAAACACGAGATTGGCCTGAATGAGTTAAATCTGTAATATACACAATTATTTATACCATGATAGGAAATAAACAGTTTGTAACAAGAGAAAACCTATGACAAGAACTTTTAAAAGGTCTAGGTTTTCGTCTCTCAAAAGAGCAGAGAACAATAACGAGACTTCTGAAACCATCATTAATTATCATGGATAATGCAAGTTATCATTTAAGACTTCTGGAAAAAGTTCCAAATTCGCAGTCGACCAAGGATGAAATCATACAATGGCTGCAAACTAAAAATATACGCATTCCTCAGCGCGCCTTTAAATGTGAACTGTTAGAGATTGTGCAGCATATGCCTCAAAAAATAGCATATGCAACTAATGGAATTAATTTATAAAATGGGTCATTCTGTTCTACGACTACCACCATACCACTGCCAGTTCAATGCCATTGAACTAATATGGGTACAATGCAAAACATTTTATAACAAGAATATAGGACAAAAGGGCTACAGTGACGAGGCTGTATTGAATACATGGAAAGAAGCATTAAATAAGTTACTAGAAAATTGGGCGATTGTATTAACCACTAAAATCTATTAGTCAAATTGGGAACGAAAAAAATGATTGTCAATATTCCCTTAATTAAAAATTCATAAAGTTACTATGACAAAATGGGCGATTGAAGAAACCACTGAAACATACTTAGTTTCCACACTAGTATAGGTTATTAAATTTTCCTTAATTGTTCTCTTTACAAATCCAAATCCGACCTGGCAATTTACATTTAGAGATAATTAAGTTGTTTGTCCCAGATTCAGCTGTGCGTTATAGACTGATAAACTAGTCAAATAACTATTATTTAATTTCAAAAACAACGACCTAACAAAAGTAGAGAATATTAAGGATCCAGGAGTTGTAAAGCACAATACATTGAATTTTGGTTAACATAATAAATTCAGCACTGAAAATGTTAGGTTTTATCAATAGGCACAAGAGAAATATGGTTTCAAAAAAATCAATCTAGATATTGCGATTATTGTAAATATATAACATATATAGATATATCAAGCCTTGAAATTATATTCAGAGCAATGTTTTTACGAACTTTCAGCTATCTCAACTTTTTCCAGTTGAATACTGTGCACAACATAAACGATATTAATGTTACACCTGCTACATCACAATAGTATACGTCACAATAACTGTTCCTATTGACATTCAAATAGCAGATCGCCTAACACCTCTTCAGTGTGAGGAAGTTATTTATGAATATAGCAGAGATGACTACAATGCTATCAATTATTATATTGCAACAGTTGACTAGAAAAATGTTTTTTGTCAAAGCGAAATGTTGCTCTGGAACAGTTTTGTAATTCATTCAGCAATGAATCTTTTATACCTTGTAAAGAGAAAGTCAAGCTTCCCATTTGGTTTAGCCGAGATCTGAAGGAATTCATAGGAAAAGAAGAAAATGCATAAATTATACAAGCAAGACCACGACACTTACTTGTGTCTATCTGATCTTTATTAGAACAAGATGTGAATTATTGATCAATACTATCTACTTTGAATAAAATGAGAATAATTTATCAGGGTTATTTTGGGGTTTTGCTAAAGCTAAGAGTATGTGTAAATTTCTAGATAACATGTACCACAACAATGGCTGTGAAACTGCTAATTTATTTGCAGAAAACCATTCTTCTGTGTATACAAAGTAAAATTGTTTGATACCTCAACTCAGTAATAATAAAAGTATAAATGTAAATAGCTATAGTTTATCATTTGGTGAAATATTCTCCAAACTTTCCAATCTCAAGAATAGTCTTTCTTTCTGAAGAAGTGTATTTGTATAGTAAGCATTCCTGTGAAATTACTATTCAGTGTTTCTCTAGATTTCCTTATTATTTGTCAGACCTGTATTCAAATAAGAAGATACCTACAATCTTGCATACCTGAAATACTTTATCATCATAGAACGCCATCATGGTTTTAGTAAAGAAAAATCAACTGTGCCTAACTAACTTTCTTGTAAATCAGAGTGACATTGAAAAGGGTTACCAGGTGCATTCACTTTACACAGACACAGGCAAGGGAGGATGAAATAAAAAAACTTGGTGTGACTTTTTCCCAACTTATAATTGATATATCAATGAAATCCTGTAAATTGATAGGATATATTCAGACTGCAAAAGATATGTCAATGGAGTCATTAAAAGTCTATATTGTGCATTCAAATTCGGGAAATGCCTCTATTGAATGGAATACATATTATAATAGCTCTATAAACACCCTTGAAATAATACATATTGTTTTTTATGTATTCAACCTGTAAACTAAATATCCCTATAATAAAGAAGAATGTTGTCATCAAAGCAAAGGCTGTGAAAGTACCTTGAATTTATTTGCTAGATCGTTCAAATACAGCAGAATTTATTATTTTGACAATAAACTATGACATTCCATACATTCTAGAGTTGGTGTTTTTCTAAGAAAGTAGTGAAATGGATTGGAAATTAGATGAAGATGTATTACAACAATCAATCAATCAAAATATGCTTTATTGTCAGAAGAAACGAATCTTATCGACAAAGACGTTAAATTTATACATATTAAAACAGCAAAGTAAAGGAACATTAAAAACTAAACAATAAAAATGACAAATGGTACAGACTGATTAAAATTTGTATACATTGAATAATTAAGAAAAGTAGGAATAATAAGAGAGTACATTCCCAAGATGCAAACATATTAAAATTATTCCTAAATGAAGGGGCTAGTGTAGTTTACTATAAACAAAAGAGTTTACAACAACAAAAATCCTCTATATTGTAGAAAGGATGAATGTATAGCAGTTCTTTTATTTGATTTTTGAATAATGCAAATGCTTCAATTTCTCTTAGGTAATGGTAAGCAATTATACATTTTTAGCCCATTGTAGATGATAGATTCTTTATAGGAAATGGTAGTCTAAATTTTTGTTATGATTTAAAGGCACTGATATATATTTGTCACGGTTTTTATGAATCAAGCATGTAGTTTCTACAATAAAAATCGAGGGGACTATGAGGATTCTGTGAATTTTGAGGAGCTCCGTTCAAGAGACACGCGGTTCACTTTACAGAGAGCCCTAATAGCTCTTTTTTGTATAACTTGCACCATCTGTAATAATTGATTGCTACACACTCCCCAGAAGTATAGCAGATGGGATTCAATAAGAGCAAAATATGCCGTTTTGGCGGCG
This sequence comes from Gonioctena quinquepunctata, assembly GCA_018342105.1. Lineage (NCBI taxonomy): Eukaryota > Metazoa > Arthropoda > Insecta > Coleoptera > Chrysomelidae > Gonioctena > Gonioctena quinquepunctata. The sequence goes on along the minus strand of JAFIRS010000373.1, from coordinate 35,569 downwards.
GTAAAACCCAACTCACGTGATATTATCCTAACGGCGTAGCATCCGGAGGACAATTTCTTGCACAATTTTGTAACATTTTCGTCAAATTTTAATTTTTTATCGATGTGAAATCCAAGAAATTTGGTGAAGGAGACATTTTTAATGGTGTTAGTGCCTATGTTTAGGGCAGAGAGCTTGCAGCGGAATGTAAGTAGATTTGTTTTAGGGGTGTTGAAGACAAGCAAGTTATCATCACACCAGAATTTAATTTGTTCAATGTCTGTGAATATTGTGATGTAATGTATTCTCGTTTTTGTCATGCCAAAATATCGGGGTGTCATCTGTAAATAATGTATACTTGCCGGATATATTAATTTTTGTGAGGTCGTTTATATAAAGTAGGAACAATATGGGCCCAAGTTCAGAACCCTGTGGCACACCACATTGAATTGTCTCGGCACGGGAGATGTGGTTGGTTTTAATCATTTGAGTGCGATTTTCTAGGTATGATTTGAACCAGAATGAAATAATTTATTGATAGCTTCAGACCTACAATGTCTAGTTCTTGATTTAATAACAAATCAATTTAAACACTAACCAAACAAAAATAAAAAACTGAAATGAGTCAGTCGGATGAACTGAGCGTAGCCATTTTTCAAATAACATATTCTCAAAATATTGTCACATAACTATTTGGTTTTCTGGGAATTTTCCTAACATTTTCGGGATTATTAAAACAATATTATCAATCACACCATGATAACATAGTAATTGAAACAATTGAAAATGAAAGATCCCACAGTTTTTATTCTTTCATATCATTTCAGGGCCATGGTTCATCAATACTATTCGACCAGATATATCAAAAAAGTATTCAGCAGCTTTGAATGATCCAAATCTGATTCCACAATATATATACCAATGCAATTCTCAAAATCCCAGGTAAGAAACCAAAAATAAATGTTTTGTAGTAATATTATAATATTGAACAATTCAGAAACTCAAAACGAAAATTTGTCTTTTCATATTCACGAACCTAATATGCAATCACTGCAATTGTCACTATAATTTGGTAGAACATACTTTGATCTTGAGATACATATTACACAAGAATTCATTATTGAAATATTGTTTTTTACCTGATGCCCTACTTTGAAACTAATTGCCAATTGGCTGATAAAAAAACATTAAAGTAAAGCCGGGTACTGACTTGAATGTGCATGCATTGAGTCAAGGCGCATGCACATGCACATTCAAATCTGGACGTGTCATTCGCAACAACTCAGCGCATGTTTAAGGCTGAGTCGTTGCGAATGACAAGAGAACACTAATTATTTCCTAATGATTACCTTTTCAGTGGCGAGAGTGCATTCCGTGCATTGATGTCTGAATATGGATGGGCGAAGAATCCAATTGTCAGGCGTTTGGATCAACTGAGAAAAGATATTCCAATTACTTTGTTGTATGGTTCCCGGTCTTGGCTGGATCACTCGGCTGGAGAAATTATCAAAGAAAAGAGGACAACCTCTTATTTCAAATTACAGGTAAATGTCTCGGGTTCATTTCTGCGGTACATTGGAAAAAAGCGGTGTATGTAAATAAATCGAAAATTCTGTTTTTTGTTGCAAAAACTCAACAACGCTATAACCGAATTTCAAAAACTATACATGAAATTATATCAGAATTCAATGTAAAATCTGAATATGTTATGCTATATAGTGTGTTCTATTGAAAAAAATGGTCTGTAACACCCATATCAAACATCCTGTATGTTTCAAATTATACCAAAATTTAGTTCCTATGAAATTCTGAAACTTTTGTGGAAACATTTTTATCAGTCTCCTTCAGGAAGCCAGATATTACCCGTCACAAATACAAAGGTTTAAATTGGTATCTTTTATAGTTTAATATTTTTTTCCGACTACCCTATATTAACGAGTCTGTTTAATCCACACGAAATCGATCGTTAATGACCCCTATTAACCTTCATTATATCTTTTACTGTGTAATTGTGATATATGCAACCAAACATACACCGAAATCGACCATTAATATCCTATAAATGGTCGATTTCTCCATTAATGTATAATTGTGGTATAGGCAATTAAACATATACAAATCAGAATATTATTCAAATTTCAAATCATATTACCTTTGCGCTGTCAAATTTGAGTATTTTCAAATCCAAATATTGTAAGTTTCCTCCTAGTTGAAGGAAAGGATATGGAAAATTTCACGTTGACCCCAGGAACGAGGTCGACTGAATTTTTTTGTAATCAACTCATACATTAAAATGGCGATTAATGATCTCGTTCATTAATCGCCACCATTAATATACTAGTTGATTAAATAACTATTATAAAGTATACCCTCACACAATATAGTGAAAAAATAATTTTCCATCTATATAAAATACCAATGTTAATTGTTGAAGTATTAATTTTCATGTAGATAAATAGTTCAGTGTCCATAAGACCTAAAGTAACTCATGTGAGCATTTTCGATATTTCTCTATTTCTATAAACCAGTGATTGCAATAGATCAAACAGCCCAATTAAAAAACATTTGAATTAGGAGAAAAAAAATTGATTTGTTGAAAATATGAACAGGATGTTCATAAAATCAGATGTGGAATCATCTGCGACTGAAAGATAAACTTTAGTCACTATCTTCCATCGTCAAGATAACCTCTTGTGGGGTATTCATGTTGAAATGAAAAACATTCCCAATTGAATATTGATAGAAAGATTTTTCTGTGAATTGAAAAATCCACAATGAAAATGAAGTTATTTTTTGTGAATATCTAACAGAAAACAACTACTTCCCTGGCTAAAGCCACGCTGGACATTGAACTACATCTGATAGGTTATTCTGAAAAGGCCCTAACTCAAAAGAAAAAATCTGATATTGAAAATTTGCATTTTCATTCAGATCGTTATTTGATTTTCTATTCCAGTCTTAATTAAGAACTCATAATTTCAAAGTGCTCTCCAAAAGAAATGATTCTAACTTTTTCCATCTTTGCAAAGTGAGATTGTTTCTTGAAAATGTGTTTCCCATTTCTTCCGGTCTTCCTGATGATCGTGGAAGCGTGAAATAGATTTTTGTCGACAAAAATGTGTATTGAAGTCCTAGTGAATGCGATGTCTCTCTTGCGTCAATGTTACGAATGATTTCTGGTGAGTACTCTCTTTTGGAAAACATTCTTCTTTGCCTCATTCATCTTTATGAGTTCTTAATTAAGACTGGAATAGAAAATCAAATAACAATCTGAATGAAAATGCAAATTTTCAATTTCAGATTTTTTCTTTTGAGTTAGGGCCTTTTCAGAATAACTATCAGATGTAGTTCAATGTCCAGCGTGGCTTTAGCCAGGGAAGTAGTTGTTTTCTGTTAGACATTCACAAAAAATAACTTCATTACTATCGTGGATTTTTCAATTCACAGAAAAATATTTCTATCAATATTCAATTGGGAATGTTTCCCTTTTCAACGAGAAAAAAAATATTTTCAAGACCAGAATTCAAATAATTTAACCTTAAAAATATTTTTCAGAACACCAAATTGGTTTTATTCAAATATCCATTAAAGATAGCACAGTAACACATTGGTATTGATGCCTCTTGGAAATTAGCTTTGTGCGAACTATTTATTCGAAATAGTTTTTATGCTCCAAAAGAGAGGTCTGAGATATATGTGCAAAGCCAATAAAGTATAATTTGATTTGATTTGCTATCACAAATTTTCGCCAGGCAAAAAAGTTCTGAAATGAAATATAGCAAATCTTATAGAAACCTTTATTTTTCAGCTTTCTAACAGTGGAAAAATTTGTAAAATTGGCCTGGTAGTTAATGATACATATATATATATATATATATATATATATAAGTAACTCAAGCTGTGATAGATAAAAAAACATTTTTTTATACTCTTTTGTGTGAAAAGAAACCATGTAGAGTGCATTCACTATTGAGGCAGTACATTTGTCCTTCCCCCTCATAATGAACAATTATTCTCGAAGGTATCGGAAGAGCGCGAACTGCAGGAATAATTTGATTTTGCAAAAGTTGCAAATATTTTGCTGCATTTAAATTCCCTTCAATAAAAAATGGGCCTATGACGTGATCGCCTAAAAGTTCCGTCCACACATTTAATTTTCTTGGGTACTGTGTCCTCACAGCAATACTCAAATGTTTATTTTTACAAGACCAATAACGTACTACGGATAGGTTGTGTTTTCGATGAATTGAGAAGGACGATTCATCGGTAAATAACACCTTTTTTAGAAAGTCATCATTTACACGAAATGCCCTATTGCATTTTTGGACCATCATTTCACAAAACTCTATACGTCTGAAATGGTCTCCAGGCAAAAGTTCTTGTGTGGTCAAAATATTCCTTACAGTTCTTTCATTCAAATTCACTTCGTCGGCGATCTGTCTACTCCAACAAGGTGTCGTTTCTGCCAATGCACACACGTGTTTCTCTTATTTCCCGTTCCTCGGGTATTTGTCTAGGATGCGGTGGTGGATTTGTGGGACAACATTTTTTGCAATGTGCTGCCACACACCCAAAATTCTGAAATTTATCAATAATTGAAAGGACAGTCGCTTCCGTAGGTACAGGTCTATCTGCAAAAGTCACTATGAATAGATTTCTAGTATCTTGTACAGAATTACCCCCAAAGTACCACTTAACGATCTGTACTTTCTCTGCGGTTGTGTAAATAGGTGGCATGTTTCAAAAGGTAATAATTGTCACGGTCTTTTGTTTTTGCAACCACGGCTCGGCAAGAATGAGTCCAGTCGCTGTGTCGCATTGCCAAGTGGTCAGTTAATGCGTCGGGTGGGGTAACAGGAGGGGCCCACAGCAGTGCGTCTCTCTTGTTTATGTGGTATTATCATATCATTGCGTTCCTTGTTGCTAGTGTAGATTTCTGTCTATACCCCAGATAAATTGTTTCCGATACTGTATAGATTTTTCCGTGCTTTTTTTTTCTACCTAGCATTGTACTGTCTCAATACTGAATTCACTCTATTTTCAGGGACTGAATCCAGCCAGAAATACACCAAAATATTAAATCATTATTTCCTTATTAAAAAATCTGTCTTAAAAATGTTTGACTCTCTATTAATTTTTTTATTCGATTTTTTTTTGTCCCCAGGTTGTAAGTGGAGCGGGACACCATCTCTATGCTGACAAACCAGAAACATTCAACCAAATGGTTATTGACGCCTGTGATTTTACGGACTCTCTTCCAAACCCAAAAAATCTGGCTCTCATGCCTGCCCACACATCAGATGAATGATAAAGTGTAAGCAGCATAAAAGTTAGCCGATTGACAGGGATTGGGTGGGACAATGTTTTATTGAAACATTATTATTTTTTGTTTTTACACATTACTATACGATTTTATATTGTTACTTGTACATTGCAATTCATCACCTCAAATACAGGGTTTGTCCTAAAAATATCTAAGAAAATATTTACAAAGAACACCAAGCCCCCTTTGGATTTTTCTAGTTAGACAACGAAATTATAATAACTACCACAAATATTCTTATTGTTATCTTTTGGTAAACCCTGTATGGAGCACTCTATAGTTCAACACAATTAGTATTGACCCGGTTTTATTGTTCACTATTGTGATACATTTTTAGTTAAATATATTTTATACACTTATTTATCATTGGTTCTTTTGTTGATTTTGAAATAATAAATTTGTAGATATTTAAGAAAATTCAGTGTTAAAAGGACTGATAATATAATGAAAAAACAATTACTTATTTGTTTGTTTTTATTAATCTCCCTGTGATCTATGAAAACCAAGTAAAGGGGAGGCAATCCCAGCACTGTGTCCATGGCTGCAGTGTCTTTAGCCACCACACCATGTTGTACAACCAGTATAATAATAATATATTTGCAATATAATTTAGTGATTACATAGTATGTTCTTCGAAAGATTTGCAAAAGGAAATACCATTTAGGCTCTAGTAAACCTGTCTATGGCAGAAAATGTCTGAATTTACAAAAACTAGAGAATTTCCATACACAGAAAAAGGAAATACATATATATATATATATATATATATATATATTACTCCATCCTGTGTGCAAGGTAAGATTAAATTTTTTTTATTTATAATTTTTTATTTTATTACGAGAAATTAATTTGTTGATGAAAAAGTCTCTATTACACGCTTTATATTAGCTTCACTTGTATGTTTGTTTGTAACCGACTCCTTTGGACTTGATTTTCACCCACTTCCAGACGTCCGAATGATTTGAAATTTGGCAGGTGTACATAATTCTGGTGACAATGCATTAAGAAATTTTTGTGAAAAAAAACTGGCCGACGAGTTTTGTGATTATGGTCCGATTCGCTTCAAAATTGGTATCTGAGGGTTTTTGTGGTCGGAGATTATGATCGTAATTGAAAAATTCAAGATGGCGGCTCCAAAATGGTGGACGAGTTTTGTGATTATGGTCCGATTCTATTCAAAATTGGTATCTGGGGGTTTTTGGAGTCGAATATTATGATTCTTTCGAGAAAATTGAAAAATTCAAGATGGCGGCTCCAAAATGGTGGACGTGTTTTGTGATTATGGTCCGATTCTATTCAAAATTGGTATGTGGGGGTTTTTGGAGTCGAATATTATGATTGTTTCGTGAAAATTGAAAAATTCTAGATGGCGGGTCACTGTATATATTGACGTTAAAATCTTTGAATGACTTCTAAAATCGAGATTTGACTATTAATACAGCTGTACACATTAATGATTTGGAAAATAATTACAGTTACTAATAGTAATCACGGAATTAATAGTAGATTAAACAAATAATAATCTAATTTTTTTTTAAAAACACGCTTTTATAAATAAACCAAACTAAAAAGTAGAAAATAAATAATAGTTTAAAAAAACAAAAAAACACGCTTTTTATAAAAAACCGAACTAAAAAATAAATAATAGTTTAAAAAGGCTAAAAAACACGCTTTTATAGAAAACCAAACTAAAAAATAGAAAATAAATTTGAATTAAGAATAGTGTAAAAATTTTCAATAAATATAAATTAATAATAATGTAAATAAGAAAAAAAAATATTTCATTTAAAAAAAAGCGTGGGGTGCTTAATCTGAATCTTAAAAAGCACCCCACCCTTTTTTTAAATAAAATATTTTTTTTTCTCATTTACATTATTATTAATTCATATTTATTAAAAAAATTTACACTATTCTTAATTAAAATTTATTTTCAATTTTTTTAGTTTGGTTTTCTATAAAAGCGTGTTTTTTAGTTTTTTTAAACTATTATTTATTTATTTTTTAGTTCGGTTTTTTATAAAAAGCGTGTTTTTTAGTTTTTTTAAACTATTATCTATTTTTCTCTAGAATCCCCTTTTTTATTTCTCTCTTGAATTTATGTTTGACCTTCAAGTTTCTTATATTTTCTGGGAGTGTGTTATACATTTTAGGTGAAAGTTCTTTGTCCTATTGCCTTTTTAGTTCTTGAGATAACCAATTTCGGTGCTACGATGGCTCCTGTGTTCTGTTATGATTCAGAGTGTCAAACAGTAGAGGATTATCGAATATACAGCCCCTGAGATGTTTTTAACATTCATTTGTCTCATGTCCATGATTTTGAGTTAATTGAAGAGTTCGTTAGAGGGGTACGATTTCTTCTTAAATGACATTATTTTCAGAATAGTTTTTTGGATTATTTCTAATGGCCTCAAAAAAGTTTTTCTCACTCCCCATCCTATTATTCAATTATTCAAAAGAGAGTCAACAAGAGCATAGTAGATTGTGGCGAGTTTATTCGAGTTAGTATTTGACGACACATGTAAAATTTTTAGATAATTGATCTGATTTTCTTTTTCAGATTTTCAATTTGTATATTCCATTTCAAGGAGGAGTCTATATATTCCTAGGTATTTCACATATGATGTAAATTGGATATCATGATTGTCAAGACATATTGAATTATAATCTGGTTTGAATGGTACGTTAGTGCCAATACTTAGTACGTGCGTTTTATTTAGGTTCACTGTGAGTAAATTGCTCTTGAACCACTTTGTAATTTGTTTCAGGTCTTTTTCTGCTATTTCCCTAGCTTCAATCCATGAATCGGCTGTATACAGAGTGTAACATAAGTACGTTAAAATATTCAAGTGACGTATTCCTGAGACAATTTTAAGAAAAAAAGTCTATATAAACTTGTGTCCGGAAATGCTTCGTTTCGGAGATACAGGGTGTTGAATTTGAATTTTTTTGTTCACTTTTTAAAAATAACTTTTGCAAAAAATAAGTTATTTGCACGAAATTTGGTACCCGGGGTTTTTTTGACGTGGGAAATCATAATTTTGTATTAATTTTCATGTAACATCTAGAGGGCGCTGCATACGCTGTCATTATTTATTTCAAATTGCCCTAACATTTTGACAGTAAACTTTTGGTACTTTTCATGAAAAAACCTTATTCCCACACCTTTTCCAAGTAAAAAAGGTACACTTCCTCAACAACGCTGGAGGTGATTGTTTTCGAGATATTTACAATTTTCTATATCGATGCATGTTACTTAGCTCCTAGGGCGCTAAGTGAAGTTGCTGAGAACATTACAAAAACTAAGTATGTGGTAGGTCTCGTCAAAATAAACTACTTTTTTCCTATGAAATGATTTGTTTTCGAGATACAGATTGTTGAAATTTTTCAAAATATGGTTGGTTTTTGTCATAAGTTATTTGCAACTGCAGTTATTTTCATCAAACTTTAAACACAGACTTCTTTCAAACTGAGCATTATCAAACTGCTCAATCAATCCAAATACAAAAAAATTGTCAGGTGTAATTATTCAATTAGAAAGTGCTACATTTCGGAGTTTGTAAAAAAACAATTAGGAGAAGTACTATGTTATTTATTAGGCAATTAAACATATAAAAATTGAACGAAACAACTATTACAACAACTGTTCAAAGTGACGAACCCCAACAGGTAATACAAGCTTCTGCTTTCCTCATCAAAGAATTCCGCACCCGTTGAAAAATGCCGGGAGTGTTTCTTATCGTTTCGCAGCAAGCTATGATGCGATCCCTTAACATTTCCTCGTTTTCAATGGGGCTAGCATAAACTAGTGATTTTAGGTGTCCCCAAAAGAAAAAATCGACGGGATTGAGGTCCAGTGACCTCGGGGGCCAATGCTGAGTGCCTTCTCTTCCTATCCATCGTTGGGGATATGCTACGTTTATGAAATTTCTTGCTATCAGACTAAAACGAGCAGGGGCTCCATCGTGCATAAACCAAGAGTGATTTCGGAGACCAATGGGAACATCTTCCATAAGCTGGGAAAGCTCGTGTTCCAAAAAATTTTTGTAAGCATCTCCATCCAAACGTAAGGGGAGAAAATAGGGCCCAATTAAATAATCCCCAATTATGCCTACCCATACATTAAAAGAGAATCTGTCTTCTTGGAAATGAGTTTGCGTTATCGCATGTGGGTTATCTTCCGCCCAGATGTGGTTGTTATGGAAGTTCATAATACCATTTCTTGAAATCATTTTTCGATAAACATTTCATAGGAAAAAATTAGTTTATTTTGACGAGACCTACCACATACTTAGTTTTTGTAATGTTCTCAGCAACTTCACTTAGCGCCCTAGGAGCTAAGTAACATGCATCGATATAGAAAATTGTAAATATCTCGAAAACGATCACCTCCAGCGTTGTTGAGGAAGTGTACCTTTTTTACTTGGAAAAGGTGTGGGAATAAGGTTTTTTCATGAAAAGTACCAAAAGTTTACTGTCAAAAATGTTAGGGCAATTTGAAATAAATAATGACAGCGTACGCAGCGCCCTCTAGATGTTACATGAGAATTAATACAAAATTATGATTTCTCACGTCAAAAAAACCCCGGGTACCAAATTTCGTGCAAATAACTTATTTTTTGCAAAAGTTATTTTTAAAAGGGAACAAAAAAATTCAATTCCAAACGAAGCATTTCCGGACACAAGTTTATATAGACTTTTTTCCTTAAAATTGTCTCAGGAATACGTCACTTGAATATTTTAACGTACTTATGTTACACCCTGTATATAATCACGGTGTCATCTGCAAATGAAATGATCTTTCCAGATGCATGTAGGTTTAGTAGGCTGTTTAAGTACACTATGAACAATACAGGTCCCAATAGTGTTTCCTGTGGGACACCACATGAAACAATTTTATATGAACCCAACATTTCGTTTATTTTTACCTGTTGTTTTCTTCCTATTAGGAAATTTCGGAATAAATCTAGTGTAACTCCGCGAATACCTACACATTCTAGTTTCTCCAGCAAAAGCTCATGACTAACTGTGTCAAAAGATTTCGCTAGATCAACAAAAACACCCAAACAGATTTTTTGTTATTTATGGCATTGTATAGTTTCTCCTTCCCTAAATCCAAATTCTGTTTCTGAAATGATTTTATGTTTATCAAGATATTCAATCAATCTTTTCTTTATGATTTTCTCCAGAAATTTAGAGAATGATGAAGTTAATGATATGGGTCGGTAGTTTGATGCGTCCGTTCTCTATCCCCTTTGAATAGAGGAATAATTGTATCTTTTTTGAAATGTCCTGGTCCTGTGCCAGATTCTAAAAACAAATTGATAATAAAACAATGGTTTTGCTACGTGCTCAAAAGAAAGTTTGATTATTTCATTTTTGATTTTGTCTGGACCGGGAGATTTATAATTTTTTAAAGTGAAACTAAAGGATCACAGTCCTTCAATGTGTGTTGGTCTTAAAAAAAAAGATTAATTCAAGTGTTCGAAATCCATAACGATGTGAGATTTTTCGATTTTATCCGACATTTTTTTACCTATCTGAGAAAAGTATTCATTCACTTGATTCGATATTTCAAAGGAGTTAGTAATTTCAGAATTGTCTTCTAAAATGATCTTTCTAATATATTCCTGTTTCTTTTTATATTTACCAGTATAGTTATTAACAGCTTCCCAGATTTTTTTAGGGGATTGGTTTGCCTTATCGATTTCTTTTTTGATGTGATCGCTTTTAGCTCTTCTCAATAATTTATTCAGATGGTTTCTATAGTTAATGTATTCTATTTTTTGAGTAATATCCAGGTATTTTTTATGTATTTATTGTATAATTTATCTCTTTTCTTGATCGAAAATACCAATCCCCATGTTATCTATGGTTTTTTTTGTGAATTTTTAATGTTATTGTTTTTGTTGATTTTTCAATAATTTTCTGATAAAAAATGTTGAAGGCATTATCAGGATCCAAATTTTCATACACTTCTTCCCAACTTGTGTGTTTAATAATTCAACTATTTTGCTTTCATTTAGTTTTCGGTATGATTTAATGCACTCCGGGTTTGTCAAGTTTTAACATTGCTTATCGATACCAGTATTGGGTAATGATCTGTTATAGCAACTTTTAATATTACAGAATAGAGAAGTTGATCGGCAGTTTCATTTTTATATTTCATAAATATATGGTCTAGACATGATGAAGTTGTATCTGTCACACGAGTTGGTTTATTTATTAAAGAATTAAAACCATGTGTAAAGAGCAAATTTAAATAGTGGTAAGATTCTGGACAGCTTTCAAGGATGTTGAAATTTATATCAACAAGGGCGTGATCATAATTTTTGTAGTATTGGGAGCTTAAAATGTTTTCAAGAAATTCGTAATGTTCGTCAGAGGGCGGACTATAAACAGCAATTATATTCAGTTTATGTGAAGTTAGCCACACTTTTCCAGCCACGGTTTCTAACGTGTAGACTGTCGACTGTGGGATAACGTGTTTTTACTCACACTGTTGCCAGATTGATCAAATAAAATCTGAATTCGATAAAACAAACCCAGCCACACTTTCTAATTGAATGTGCAGGTATAGTATCCATCCTTTGAACTCACCATGGATTTGCCACAAAAGATAACAATTTCCTCTTGCGAATGAGTGGGTTGCGTTGCCACAAAAATAAAAAGCCATTGGAAAGAGGGCAACAAAAATGCATATATATATATGCATTTTTTGGGCGTCCGTAAATATGACAAACAAAATTCTCGGGCTGAAGAATAGTCTAGAAAGAGTCGGGCTGCCATGAAATGAAAAACACTAGGGGAAACAATTCAAAATCAGGGAACACAATAAATGGATTTCTTTGGAGCCGTTTATAACAGCGGTTTTTTTTTAAATAATTTCTCGGATTATAAAAATTCCAAAAAAAGTCGCGCTGTCATGAAAAGAAAAATACCATTGAAAAGAGGACATGCATAAAACACGATAAAAGGATTTCTTTGGACGGCCGTTTATAACAGAGAAAAAAATTTAAATAATTTCTCGAACCATAAAAAGTCAAGAAAGAGTCGCGCTGCCAAGAAACCAAAAATACCATTGAAAAGAAGACATCAATATACATAGAACGTAATCAATGACTTTCTTTGGACGGCCGTTTATAAAAGAGAAAAAAATTAAAATAATTTCTCGTACAATAAAAAGTCAAGAAAGAGTCGCGCTGTCACGAAAACAAGAATACCGTTGAAAAGGGGATATCAATATGCATAGAATGTAATCGATGGCTTCCTTTGGACGGCCGTTTATAACAGAGAAAAAAATTAAAATAATTTCTCGGGCTATAAAAAGTCAAGAAAGAGTCGCGCTGACACGAAAATAAAAATACCATTGAAAAGAGGACATCAAAATGCATAGAAGATAATAAATGGCTTTCTTTAGACGGCCGAGTATAAGAGATACAAAAATTAAAATAATTTATCGAATTATAAAAAGTCAAGAAAGAGTCGCGCTGCCACGAAAAAAAAATACCATTGAAAAGAGGACATCAAATCATAGAAGTAATAATGCTTTCTTTGACGGCCGTTTATAAAGAGACATTTTTTTAAATAATTTCTCGTACAATAAAAAGTCAAGAAAGAGTCGCGCTGCCACGAAAACAAGCGCGACTCTTTCTTGACTTTTTATAGTCCGATAATTTATTTTAATTTTTTTCTCTGTTATAATCGGCCGTCCAAAGGAAGCCATTGAATACCTTCTATGCATATTGATGTCCTCTTCAATGGTATTTTTGTTTTCGTGGCAGCGCGTCTCTTTCTTGACTTTTTATAGCCCGAGAAATTATTTTAATTTTTTTCTCTGTTAAAAACGGCCGTCCAAAGGAAGCCATCGATTACATTCTATGCATATTGATATCCCCTTTTCAACGGTATTCTTGTTTTCGTGACAGCGCGACTCTTTCTTGACTTTTTATGGTCCGAGAAATTATTTTAATTTTTTTAATCTGTTATAAACGACCGTCCAAAGAAATATTTTTATCGTGTTCTATGCATTTTGATGTCCCCTTCCCAATGGTATTTCTTGTTTTCGTGACAGCGCGACTCTTTCTTGACTTTTTATAGTCCGAGAAATTATTTTAATTTTTTTTTGTTATAAACGGCCGTCCAAAGAAATCTATTTTACTTCTATGCATATTGATGTCCTCTTTTCAATGGTATTTTTGTTTTCGGGGCAGCACGACTTTTTCTTGACTTTTTATAGTCCGATAAATTATTTTATTTTTTTTATCTCTTATAATCGGCCATCTAAAAAAAACATTTATTATCTTCTATGCATTTTGATGTCCCCTTTCTATTGGTATTTTTGTTTCCGTGGCAGAGCCACTCTTTCTTGACTTTTTAAAGTCCGAAATTATTTATTTTTTTCTTTAAAAAAAAAATTCCCCCTTTTGGTTTTTTAGCACTTTTTTTGGAATTTTTATAATCCGAGAAATTATTTAAAAAAAAACGCTGTTATAAACGGCTCCAAAGAAATCCATTTATAGTGTTCCCTGCATTTTGATGATTGTTTCCCCTAGTATTAAAAAATTTTTCCCTTTTTTTTTTTTTTTTAATTCACTCATTCCCAAGAGGACTTTGGACTATTTTTAGGCAAATCAATGGTGAGTTCAAGGATGGATACTATACCTGCACATTCAATTAGAAAGTGTGGCTGGGTTTGTTTTATCGAATTCAGATTTTATTTGATCAATCTGGCAACAGTGTGAGTAAAAACACGCTATCCCACAGTCGACAGCCTACACGTCAGAAACCGTGGCTGGGAAAGTGTGGCTAACTTCACATAAACTTATATTAATTTGTTTTTTATTGATTTTCATTTGATTATAAGTTAAAGGTATGTTTTTTCTCACATATATCAGATTACCATCGTTTTGGTTGTATCTTTCTACTGTATTCATTATTTCGTATTCATCTAGTCTGTGATGTAGTTTATTTTTTATTTTGTACGTTTCCAACTGATTGAAGTTTTTTGAAATGCTGCGTATGTTGATATGGCATAACTTAAAGGAATCTTTAATTTTTTCTGAGTCAAATACGTTATTTAGATCATATAGGTTCTCTAACTACGTTGTTTCGAAAATTTCTGGTTGAAAATCTCTGACAAATTGATCCATTTCAGTTTTTATATTTCAGTATTTTTTATATTTTTATATATACCTACTTCTTTTACTTAAGGCCTTGCACACTTACAATAGTACTGAATATCCTATAACTAATATAACACAAATATATTGTAACGTAAATAAACTTAACTTGGTTTTACTAATTTATTTAACACTTAAATATACAACTTAATTTATATTACTAACTACGCCACTGTATAGCTCGATCGTATGGGCTCGTTCAGACTGTCTGACTCCACTTGAGGGTTGCCTATTTATCTCCGATACAGCATTCTCGATGTTTCGAATTCTGGCAGTTGGCGACCGGCGTGTTCCAATTGTTTCCAATATTGACCGTTGTTTTCCGCGGCAGAGCGACTGGATGGTTCTCGAATATCTCCGGGGATGATCTCATCGTTGTCGATGGCAACGCGTGAGGCGACAGGTCCGGCCTAGGTTCGTTACATTGCCCCCTTCTTAAAGACATTTCGTCCCGAAATTTCATCCTTGGAGTGTGACGATATCTGCATGACTCCCCATATCTGCACCGTGAAGTTCGATGGAAGTAACACTCCACGGTCTTCATGATCGGTCGTGGAAGAGGGTTACAGCAAACCAAAATCTTGACGCCGCTGGATCTGAATATCGCCTCCAGCATACTTCTTATGACTCTCCAGTCCAACCCACAGGACAATTTTGGAATTGCTAGATCCACCAGATTCTGGTCCACCATAGTATCTCTTAGTTTGGTGAGACTCTTCCAGACATCTTCATAGGACGGTTTATCTTGGGAATGCCTCTTGGTAACTAGGTAGTAGATGTTTCTCTGGCCTTTCTTCAACTGTAGCACCCACCAACTTCTGGATTCTGCTCCCGCAGTGTTTGGAGTTGACCAAATTTCTTGGAGAACACTGCGGCGATGCCCTGGACATTTGAAGATCTTCTGCCACACAGTGCGCTAGTGCGTAGTCAGCAGGCACCTCGAAAGGTCTCGTGACTCCTCTCTAGTAACCTCATGTAGAACTTTCTGCCCGTTTGAATACAAGGACATAAACTTCTCGAACGTCATATCATCCTCCGGTGGCTTGAGGGTGCGAACTTGGTCATGGTTTCCAGCGTAAGGGGCCAACCTGTTGAAATGGACGACCCTTGGTTTCCCTCGGGTGGCTTATGGATTCGGTACACAAGGTCGTTTATCCTTTTCACGATTTTATACGGGCCTTCCACGAGTTCCGCAACTTTGGTGATAGTCCACGACGACGTTTGGGGTTGTACAGCCAAACCAGGTCATCAACCTTAAATCCTCCAGCGTCGGCCTTGATGTCATAGGTCTTCTTCATTTTATCGCTGGCACTCTGGATGTTCAACCGGACTCGTTCGTGGATGTCGTCCATTCTCTGCCGAAGTTTGCTGACGTAGTCCTCTCCCGCAGTGTCTTGTCCTGGCGGTATCCCAAACTTCAGGTCACAAGGCAGTCGCAGTTCTCGGCCCATTATAATACTAGCAGGAGTTTGACCGGTTGACTCGTGTACTGCGGATCGATAGGCCATCAGGAACAAATGAAGATACTGGTCCCAGTCTCTTTGATGGTCAGAGACAACCTTGGACAAGTGGCGGTTGATCGTCCTGTTCATCCGTTCCACCATTCCATCGGACTGCGGATGTAGGGCCGTGGTTCTTGTCTTGCGGATGTTCAGCAGTAGACATATTTCTTGGAAAAGGTTGGATTCGAAATTTCTGCCTTGATCCGAGTGCAGCTCCATTGGAATACCGAATCGACATATCCATTCTTTCACCAAGACGTCGGCGACGGTGATGGCTTCCTGGTTGGGCAGGGCATAGGCTTCCGCCCACTTACTGAAGTAGTCCATTGCCACAAGGATGTATTTATTCCCGTGGTCGGATACGGGAAACGGGCCGGCGATGTCAATGGCGATTCTCTCGAACGGGCTGCCTACGTTGTACTGACGCATCGGGGCCTTGGGTCGTATTCGAGGTCCATTGCTAGCAGCGCATACAGCGCACTTTCTGCACCAGTCCTGGACGTCAGCTTGACAATTGGCCCAGTAAAACCGTTGCCTCACTTTCTGCAGGGTCTTCGTCACTCCCAGATGTCCTCCGGCGACTCCATCATGGATTTCCGCAGCACTTCCTCTCTTCTGTTCCTGGGAACAATTATTTGGCGTCTGTCTTCCCCACCAATATCGGCCCCCAACACCCGTTTCAGGATCCCATTGTCCAGAATAAGAGAGTTCCATTGTGCCCAATAGGACTTAACAGCCGGCGAGTAACCTGCGACTTCCTGCCATGATGGTCTTCGATTGCCCTTCTTCCAGCTGACGACTAAGCCAAGGTCAGGGTCTCTCTCTTGGTCTTTCTGGATCTTGCTGTCATTCCAGTTGTCATCCATTGCCGCGGTTCTACAAAGTGTTGCTTCTTTCTCTTCTGCTCGTCGGCAATGTGAGCAATCATCTGGACATGGTCTTCGCGACAAGGCATCTGCATTCTTATGGCTAGTTCCGGCTCGATGTTCGATCTCGAAATCGAATTCTTGGAGTCTCTCGATCCAACGTGCTACTTGACCCTCAGGATTTTTTGAACTGTAAGAGCCATTTGAGAGCTGCATGGTCAGTTCTCAACAGGAATCTTCTTCCATACACGTACTTGTAGAAGTGTTCCACTCCCTTTACAACAGCTAACAGCTCTCGCCTGGTGACACAGTAATTGCGCTCTGGTTTGCTAAGCGTCTTGCTGAAATAACCAATGACCTTCTCCTGTCCCTCCTGGATCTGAGATAGGACAGCTCAAGTCCACGTTGCTGGCGTCCGTATCCAAAATGAATTTCCCTTTGGGTAGGGGATAGCTCAGTATAGGTGCGTTGATCAAAGCTCCTTTCAGCTTCCTGAATGAGTCTTGACATTCTTCGGACCACTGGAACTTTGTTTGGCCTTCCGTGAGCTTGGTCAGTGGTTTAGCGATGTTGGCGAATCCCAGCACATATCGGCGATAGTATGTGCATAAACCAAGGAAACTTCGAAGTTGGTGAATGTCTTTTGGGATGGGCCAATCCTTAACAGCTTTGATCTTCTGGTCATCCTGCTACTCCTTCCCCAGAACAACGTGGCCGAGGTATCGTACTTCTTTTGGAACAGATGGCATTTCTTGGGCTCAGCTTCAATCCGGAGTTCCTCAGTCGCAGGAATACTTCCTCCAAGTTTTCACGTGGTCCTCAAACGATCTGCCGACCACAATTATGTCGTCGAGATACACTAGACACGTGTTCCATGAGAGTCCCTTCAGTACTGTTTCCATCAATCTTTCGAATGTGGCGGGGCATTACAGAGCCGAATGGCATAACGGTGAACTGCCACAATCCTGAGCCGATGGTAAAGCAGTCTTTTCTCGATCTTCCTGAGCCAGTTCTACTTGCCAGTATCCACTCTTCAGATCAGGGTCGAGAAAATCGTGGAACCAGCCAACGTGTCTAGGGTGTCATCTATTCTCGGGAGAGGGTAACTGTCCTTCTTCGTGACATTATTAAGTTGGCGATAGTCTACACAAAAGCGTGTCGATCCATCCTTTTCTTCACCAGTACGACTGGAAGGACCAGGGACTGTCAGATGGTTCGATAACTCCTTCTTTTCCCATATCGCTGACTATTTTGTCAGCCTCTTCCTTCTTGGCAGAGGAAGTCTTCTTGCTGATTGCCGGATCGGTCGGCACCCCAGTATCAATCTTGTGCTGGACCACATTAGTTCGACCCCTTTTCCTTGTCCGGTATCGAAGATGTCTTGGTACTTTTGACTAAATCTCTTAGTTTGGGCTGTTGAGCTGGTTTTATGTCTTTGGAAGAGATGGCAACTAATTTTCTAGTTCTGTGGGCAAGTTGTTGGGTTGGCTAATCGTACCTCGTACGCCCCGGATCACAGATGAAACTGACGAGCAGTGCCCTAAAATTGTTCCTTTCTTTAAGGTCACTGGAAAGTAATTGACATTCATGACCCTTACCGGTACAAATTTTTCAGCACGTAACAGGGTTTTCCCTAGGGCAATCCCTCGTCAATTTTCTCATCATGAAGTTTGGGCTCGAACATCATCACGTCTCCACTGCTCGCACTCCCGTCAGGCGAGCCTCCAGGATGGTTTCAGCCCTCTCAGGTACGCTTACATCTTCAGCCAACAGCACACGGATCAACTCTTCACTTCTCCCATGAAGTACCAGCTCTTCTCCGTTGACACGTAGGACGCCGTCTTTGAAATCAATTCAAACCCTCTGGAATTCATGATGTCCATTCCGATGATTGCATCGTCTTCGATGTCCGCTACAAGTGCCTGATGTTTCACTTTAGTGCTGCCCAAAATTATTTCAATCGGTAGCTCGCCATATACAGTAGCTGGCTCCCTGTTGCTGTGCGTAGCTTCAAGTTGTCAGTTCAATTCGTTCCGGTGTTCTGGCAAAGGAAGGTCCGAGAATTGTCCTAGTCGCACCTGTATCTAGCAGCATGGTGAAGGCTCGTTATTGATGAGACCGTCTACGAAAACACCTCTGTTCTGTCGTTTCAGGATAGCGACATATGCGTTGTTAACCGGGGCTTGCTGGACACAGGCCGACGATTGCCCTTCTCGTCGACCTTCTTTGGTTTTCCTGCATCGGAGTCGTGTTTTCGAATGTTGGACATTTGCTACGCACATGTCAATTTTACTCAATTCAAGCATCTTATCTGTCTTTTCTCAGGCAAAACTTCCTTCATCACTTTTCTTATGGCAGCTTCAAGTCAGCATGCTCCTGTGAGTCTTCTTCAATACTTCGAACTTTACTTTGGTTTTGCAGGATTGCTTTGCTGCCTCAAATTCCAAAGCGCGTGCCAGTGCGTCTACGAGATGTGTTGGACGAGCTAGTGTCAACGCTTGTCTGGTTTCTTGGTCACGGAGTCCATCCGAAAATGCCTGAACCGCTAATCGCTCCATTACATTTTCCGGTGTGGCTGGATATGCGAGACGAACCAAGCGTGCAATGTCAGCTTCGAATTCTTGTAAGGATTCGCCCGATTTCTGGCAGCGATTTTTCAGTTGGGAGTGGTATACGTGTTCCAAATGGGCCTGGCCATATCGTAATTCTAGATGTTTAATCAGCTGATCATAGTCCTCCTGTTCTTGGGCGGTAAGAGTTTGTAGAATATTCGTCGCTTCTCCACGTAATGCAAGTGTTAGTGCTACAGCTCTTTCCCCTGCATTCCATCCATTTGCTTTGGCCGCTGCTTCAAACTGTCGGCGGTAATTTTCCCATGGAGTTTTCCGTCGAATTGAGGCGGCTTCATGGAAACTTCCTATTTCAGAAATGACCTTGACATCTTTTATACCCTCTTGAACTTTATCAAGTTCAAACTCAAGTCCAGCATTGCATTTTCGTTAACCATCTCTGTGGAGGGCGCACTATTAATTCGTTTTTCCAGCTTACTGATCGTTTCCTTTATTTTATCTACCTCCGTGTTCATTTGCTCCCTAATTTTATCTATCTCTGTCTCAACGGTTCCCATTCTTTCTTCTAGAAAATTAGCCACACCACACAATTCTTTTTTTAGGCCTTCTGTGTTTTCCAGGAACTTCTCTTCCAGGCTTCTTGCATTTTCTTCCAGGCTTCTTGAATTTTCTCTTCCAGATTTCTAGAATTTTCTTGAAGCTTCTCTTCCAGATTTCTCGAATTTTGTTGCAGTTCTTCTTTCACGGATTTAGTAGTTTCTTCGAGTTTATTCATTACCAAACTTAAATCGCCTCCGGGAACTTCGAATAAAAATGTTTCGGGGTCCTCACCTTCTTGTATAAGTCCTTCTGCAAGTCTTTCCTGGAGTACTTGCTTTTTACCTGTTGTTTCCAGTTCCCTTTCCTCCAATTCCTGTTTCAATTCCGCTACCTTCAAATCCGCAAGGCGCACTTTTCTTGAACACATTTTGTCTTTGACGAGGTATCAGTCTGTTTTACACGAAAAGTTTATCAGTTTGTTAAAAATTCACTTCGCGAATTCTTTTCCACGGGCCACCAGTCTATTGTCTGTTTCACGCGAACAGTGTAGCAGTTTATATTCCCACGCACAATTGTCCACTTCGCGAAAACCGGCCCACTGTCTTTTTTCAGTGTAGCAGTTTATATTCCCACGCACAATTGTCCACTTCGCGAATCTTAACTTGGTTTTACTAATTTATTTAACACTTAAATTACAACTTAATTTATATTACTAACTACGCCACTGTATAGCTCGATCGTATGGGCTCGTTCAGACTGTCTGACTCCACTTGAGGGTTGCCTATTTATCTCCGATACAGCATTCTCGATGTTTCGAATTCTGGCAGTTGGCGACCGGCGTGTTCCAATTGTTTCCAATATTGACCGTTGTTTTCCGCGGCAGAGCGACTGGATGGTTCTCGAATATCTCCGGGGATGATCTCATCGTTGTCGATGGCAACGCGTGAGGCGACAGGTCCGGCCTAGGTTCGTTACAATATTTTCCTACATGAACTATTTTATGAATATACTTATCAGTGGCTAATTTTCGTGGACTTTACTCCTGGTGTTTGGTCCTGTTGGCTTTGTTGGGTCCAGTTGAGGTCCAGTTTTCGCTTTTGTACAATTTCTGGATCGAGTGTATTATCTGAGGTTCTCAATATTAGGTCTTCTCATAGGGTATTCTCCGTTTTCCACAGGACGTTATTTTTTATTTTGGCATCCAGAGAATGTTTTCTTGCTAACTGAAGGTACTGTATAGTACTTTCCTTTTGGTATATTCTTCTGCAGTGTACTCCGAATTAAGGAAAATACCATCTGCTTTCAACTCTTTATACTTGGTTCTGTATTTTGATAAAATTTCCGATTTCAAAGCGAATCTTTGGAATTTTACTACAATCGGTCTGGATGCACTATGAGTTTTTCTCCCGATCCTATACGTATCTGCGATATCTTGAGCACCATGTGTGTTTTAGGCCCCATTTTTCCCAAAGAGCGTCTGGACACTTTCATCAGATGCTGGTTGCAGGCCAGTTTTGAGTCTAATATCACCCCGAGATATTTAACCTCTCTCTTACTCTGTAGAGTTTCTCCTCGAAGTTTTATGTGCCCTAGTCCTTCTAGTTTCCGTCTTCAAGTGAATGTTATTATGGTGGCTTTTTGAGGATTGATGTTCAGTCCTTCCAAGTCCGTCTAAGAGACCTGATGATTAATCTATAGAGGTATTATTAAAAACTCCTTCTATGTCTAGAAGTTTGTGCAGTGCAGTTTCTGTTGAGCAACCGGTCCTGTATGCGTATTGGTCTCGATGCAGTGGACTTATTGGTTTTAGGGACTTTACGTTTCCGGTCCAGTTTCTCAGGTTTTGGTATGAAAATTACCTAATATTCCTCCATGGCTTGGGTATCTGCCCAAAGAACCAAGCTGCCTCTAAGTACTATACTTTGTAATAGGTTACAACCTTTTTCGCTAATGTCCAACTTCCCTGGAACCCTTTTACAATCCATTCCCATTGTATTTGAACCCCAGGAAAGTGAATTTTAAAAGAGGTCCCTTTATTGATTCTTCTCCTGTAGTGGTGAACTCTCCTTGTTAATTTTGTGGGAATGTGTGCTTCATGTCTGTCCTTAGATATGATTCTTCGGAGTCTCCACGATAAGTATTTGTGGGGATGTGATTTTTATTTTGAAATTTATTCGTCTGTGGTTAGACAATTCTCTTCTACAATTCCATTTCCGTAACAAAATGACTCACATAGGTGAAGGCTATTGTTACGTCAAGTCCCTCCCTTGGTACTACTGTCTACAGAAAATATGCTTACTCATCATGACCCTGCAATTGTATAAAAATAGGAAAATAAATTATAACTTGGCAACGCGCAACGGGATTTTGATTTTCTTCTGAAGATATATTGATACTAACTGTGGCACATATTACTAACTGGGACATTACAAAATTATCATGTATGAACCAGAAGAGAAAAATAAATGAAGCTGTATTTTTTGTTAAGCAGAATGACAAGATTGTTTCATTTCTCTCATTATGTATCAACTTGGAAGTCCATACTGAAAAAGAGTTGGAACTGAAAAAACATTTAGACTATTTACAAATCAACTCGGAAATTTCAGGGACCTTGAAGAATCAATTCTACAAGAAATTAGCACCTGGAAATATATTCACCACCATGTGTAGATCTAAGGAATCAGAATCATTCGAAATTCCTTCTGATAAAATTTTCATTATTTAGTCATATGAGACAGAAAAAATAAAACAAGTTTGGTCATGCCTCAGTGAGAGTAAATATAACATAGGGTTTGCTTAAAAAAATAGTATAATGTATTAAACTTATATAGAAGACTCGGATCATATTTTTTCATTCCATAAAAATTTGATATGAAAATGATGTTAGTAAACACATTTTAATAAAATGATTTCAAATTTTTTTTGAGAAACATAAACAAGAATTTTCTAAAAAATAAAAAATTCATTGATAAATGTAATAAATATTTCTCCAAAAGTTCTAAATGATATTGATTGGACTTAATTTCTCTGTTTCCACTCAAAATATATTTATTTATTGTTCTCATTACAAACGCCAATTGGCAATAATTACAACTGACAAAGAAACAGCACAAAAACTTCCATTTGCGAGTATCAAATGAATTCAGAACACTAAATGAAATCATACTAGATGAACTCTGAAAATGAACTCGACATTTCTACCCCGGAATACGAACAATAACTAGCTTAAAAATGATAATTAAATCAAAATTCTACCTTTTAATAAAGAGAACACAACTGTAGCACAGATAATTTTGACTGTAGTTATGGATACACTTTTAAAACTCTTTGATAGATGTAAATGATTCATCTAAGTACACTAACACGGGAGAAACGTGAAGCCCAAGAGAAAAAATCGCGCTCTGAAAAGTACAAAACAAGAAAATATTCTTGTCCGGGAAAATTTATATCTACCAATTATTTTGAGATAGTTTCTTGGGTTTCTGTCGCGTTTGTGTTCTTGGTCCTGAAAAGGTCCGATTTCACGACGTTTCGGAAATTCACATTTGCCATCTTCAGGTGATGTCTCGTTCATTCGATTGTTTCGAACTCAACTGATGTTTTCGTGTTGTCACAGCATACGAAACAATCAGCATTGCCAGTCTTATTGGGGGGAAAAGTTCGCCATATCTTCGCGTTGATAAGTCCGCCATTTTGGGAAATGCCAGACTTTCTCATAGACCTCATTGTGCTTTTGTCTGTTCTAGCGATAAGACGACTAAGACGTATTCTCTGTGTTTGTATTTGAAGTCGTATCGAATTGTGGATTTTGAAATAATGGAAAACTGAGAGGTGGTGGACATGTTTGTGCTGTGAATAATTGTAAAAGTGCCAGTTAGAAACCAAAACAATTTATTTTATTAATAATTGAGAAAAAAAGGGAGAAAAATAAAATTATAATTTGAAGATATGAATAAATGTTTATCGAAAATAAATTAGCAATTTTCAATTTAGATATAGAACATTTTGCGTACAAATCTGTCTAAAACCATTTCGCAAAATCCCTGCCCTCATATCGGCACTTCCCAAAATGGCGTCTAGATACTTTTCCACATCAAAGGGGCATGGCCGAGGTCCATTTGATTTTTTCGTATGGGGGGTTTTGATAGAAACCCCTAATATATATATTTTCTCAATATATTATGATTTCTAGGGTGCTTGGGGTTGTGCCCCCCAAATTTTTAAAGGATTAGTCGTTTGGGGACGATCGTCACGATGGGTTTTCCCCCTTTGTTTGTGTGTTTTTTGGGGTGTAGCCGGAAAATGTCGTTGGATGGGGTTTTCCCGATCGCCACCGGTGTTGCTTAATTGCGTACGATCGCTATCCTTCCTTCGGTTCAGTTTTTGGGGGGCCCGGGAAGAGGTCGTTGTTGGCCCCCGGGGGGCCCCCGGGTCGCCATGGTTGTTGGGGGAACATCGCTGGAAGCGCGATGTTTCATGCCCGTTGATTTTTTTTTGGGGATTAATTTGCCCGGTTAGTCTAGATAGACGCCATATGGTTGGATTTTTTTGGCACCCCTTTTTCGGGGTTTTTTTTTGTTTTTTGATGGCTTTTTTCGTTGTTCTATTTTTGCCAATGTCAGAGTGTCATTAAATTTTTGCTGTTTCCCGGGTACATGAATAGTGACGAAGTGGTCTCCCTTGTTTCGTATAGAAATCTTGTTTTTTTCTTTGCATTTTGGGTTCTTCTGTTTTTTTTGGCCTATGTACTTTTTTTCACAATTTACATGGTTTTTCCCAAAACTCCTTGGCACTCTAGTGGTATACCCCCCTTTTGGGTTTCCCGAGGGTAAATTTTATTGTACGGTCTGTTGAAAACGTTGTGAGGTTTTGTGTCGGGAAAGAACCCTACTGATCCTATCCGTTATCCCTTTTTATGTATAGTAAGAAGTTTTGCCTATCACTGATTAAAAACCCCCCTTTTGTTTTTTTTGACTCAAAGCCCCCTTTGATACTTTTTTAGAGTATCCATTCGGGGGGTCGTTTCGATATTACCCCTTTCCCTTTAATGTGGTTTTTTCCGCCAATCTTCTTGATAAAGGTTATTAGTGTCCCCCACTGAGTGGATTTTTTGTGGATGGTGGGGGGAATTTTTTTTTTTTTTGCGATATACTGGGGCCCAAAGGGGGGTGGGGCTTTTTTCCCATCATCACAACGTCTAGAAAATTTTTTTCCTTCTTCGCTTCCATAGTGAATTTTACCTGCGGATGAATTTCATTGAGATGGTTGGAGAATGTCGAGGGTTTCCTGATGTCCATGTCCAAATCACAAGAATGTCATAAACATAGCCCCCAAAAATTTTTGGGTTTTAAGCTCAATGCGTGATGCTTTCGTTTTTCTTTTCCAGAAAAGGTTTGGGTGACTTGACTGATGATAGGGGGATCCCATTGGCGCCCCCTTTACTTGTTTTTTTTCGTTGGTTATCATAGATGAAATAGGTGTTTTTTTACAAAAAGGCCCAAAGTGATTATGTGTTTTTGGGGGGTTGTATTGTTTTGATTATTTCCAGAGCTTCTTGAGTAGGTACCGTGGAATAATGTTTTAACGTGGGAAGCTTACTGGGGTGTCATCTGGTTGGATGGTTTCTGACTTCAAAATTTTACGGATCCGCCCTTTTTTCTGCAAGGTTGCGTGCTTTAGCAAGATATCTCGCAAGTTTATGTACTGGGTTTCCCTATAGAACTGACAATCGGCCTGAGAGGTGCCCCTTTGCCCCTGGCTTATGGATCGGGGGAAAGGGCCCCTATAGTTTGGGACATTTCGATTATTTCTCTCTTGGGATGAGTTGTTCTCTGGTCTCCTGTTCAATGGGTGACTTTCTGACTATGTTTTTGGTTGTTTTTTCCCAGGTAGGTCGTTGGGGCTGTCGATATTTTCTTGTAGGCTGGATCATCTAGCGATGCGTTCATTTTGGTCTTGTAATCTTCGGTATTTCCTTTAAATATCGTTGCGTTGCCTTTGTCAGCTGGTAAAAAAGGTGATATTTTTTATTTTAAATTATAGATTATTTTCTGGGCCAGATCTCCAAAAAAAAGCTGATATTAAATTAGATGTTATTGGTGCAAATAATCAAAATTCGTCTGGGAAAAATTTTGCATTATTCCGTTGACATCACACACTGATACAGTTTCATGATTTTTTGGCAAATTTTTCATAATTGTTACTGATTATCGACTGATGTATAATAAGCATATAGCAAAGAAAAGTCCTTTGCCGGGTTTGGTTTTTGGGAAAAAGTTTCGGCACATTCAGTGGTTTTGACATTGTTGCAGTACCGTTTTCTCCTCATACTGTTACGGGGAACACGAAAATACCCCGTGCTGCCTTTCCCCACCCCATTGGCCCCGGCCGTTGGGAGTGACGTCATGCTCTAGATCTTTCGATAACCGCCATTCGAAGATGCGAGGAGAAAAACCGGGCCCTTAACAATGACGTTATGGAACATTCCCGATCGCCACTATTAAGCGGGTCATATGCGACACATTTGTCAGTCAGAAGTTAGTCTTGTGAATATTGTTATGTATTGTTTTTTTAACAAGTTTTTTTTAGAGTATAAATTTAGTTGTGTTTCAAAGTGAAATAAAAAGGAAAATAATTTTGTTTATTGAAAACAATAACAATACAAACCTGTTGACTTCTTTGTGAAAAGGGATTTCCTGACTAATGCTATACTGTCCCTCTTATTCCATTTTTATTCCCAAATTTTTCTAATGGGAGTGGATGATTGACAACATCAAATGCTTTGTGGAAGTCGGATAAAAAAAGACGAAGTTTGCAATTTTCTGTCAAAAACTATTAAGGAGCTGTTCTTGAAAGGACAATATCAACTTGTGTAAAGCGGTTTTTTTAAAACCAAATTGCCTGTTTGTTTATAACTGAAATTTATTCAGATGGCAAAACTCTTACCTAAAATGCCTTTTCAAATATTTTTTGGGAAAAAGGGTTTTAAAAACCAAAAGGGAATTGACCATATCAATTGGTGAGGGAAAAAAAAGCCTAATTTGAATGAAATATGGACGAGGAATGTTAAAAAATTTGATACCTACTTCATTTTCCCTGCATAGGTAAAATACTCAGTTAGTCGGGGGCCTTTTTTCTATACTTCTGGAATTTTAATTTTCAGTCTTAGGTATTATCTCAGATCTCAGGCGGTCGACAGATGTTAGAAAGGAAAGGAAGTTAAGGGTTTTTTTAAATTTTAGATAATAGTTACTGTAAAGTATTAGTTACTGTAAAAGAGTTTGTCAGATTGTCCACGCTACCATTAAAAATTATTGGTTTAAACCCCAAATTTTTGGAAGTATCCATTAAACCCCTAATAACCCGCATTTTTTTTTTTTTTAAATAGTCGCTTTTGATGATGCACGAAAATTAAAACAACTACCTTATTTTTTATTGAACAAATAAAATTTTCAAAAAAAAAAATGGCGTTACATATATGTAAGACTAGAAGATATGGGAGCAAAATTATAGTTTAACGATAATGAAATAAAATTTAAAAAAATAATTGCTGCGAAAAGTTACAATCGGATACAATACCGAGATAATATTATGAACACTAGCGCTACATCCTTGACGTATTATCTTCTTTTTTTGGGATATATGTTAAAAGTCCATTTCCCTATCATATCTAATTGCCTACTCTGACGATATGCTAGATAATGCAGATCTTGAAAGATATTATGTTATTACAATATCTCTGCGAAAATCTAGCTGGGTATTGAATCATTTGCTTTTTTTTTTATAAGGTACCATTCATTGTGAATGCTTATATCTAATATCCATAAAAACATCATTTTTTGGATCGTATGGCAATTCGTTACTTACCGATGTTGTGGTCCATCAAATCCTGCCCCCAAATTGAACTGTTGTGCTTTCCAATGGCCTTTTTTTTCCTCAAATACGAAAAATCCCCACTAGCAGCGCTAGTAGACTGGTAAAAGGGGCAAACATTCCCTAACTCACATTAAAAATATATGTAAAAAAAAACAACAACAAAATGTTCTTGACGAAGACGACGTCCCCGGATCCAAATTAAAATTTGCAAATGTGAAGGATAATAATGTAGTAACATTAAAACGTTTGGGTTGCTTGTCGAAATCTTAAAATTTCCGGTTTTTTTTTTAAATTAATTGACAGGTCCCGTTTAGTTATTATGCAGGGGGTATTTTTTTTAACTGTGAATTTTCAGACGTTTAAAATAATCATAAATTTTAAATTGATTTCATAATGAAAAAAAAGAAATCAAAATATATTTGGTAATTAAGATAAATTTAATACATTTTCAGTGAATATGATTCAGTAACCAATAGAGATTATATGTTTTGTAATCAATGTTTTACTGTAAATTAATAGGCTATTTATTTTTTTTTTTTTATTCGATTATTTTTTTTAAATCGTTCATTTTCAGTACAACTTTAGAAAATAGGGCCGGTTTTTTCGAAAAAATACTCCTTCAACAGTTAAACATAACGTAATTTTTCACATTGACCAAAATTTATCTGTAAAAAGGGGAAAAATTAGGTTTTTTTTAACTGTTGAAAAAGGGGGATTTTTTTTTTAAAAAACCCGGGAATTTTTTCAAAATTTTAAATAATTTTTTTTGTATTTTGCTGGTAAAAAAGAAGGCATTGAGGGATATTTGTGGGAAAAAAAGGTGCCAAAAAAATGAAGGGTCATTTTAGGATTTTCGAAAAAGGGAAAAAAATTTATCTCGGAAAGGTAAGAAACCCCCGCGTTTTTTTTTTGGATTTTGTTCGGGAGGCAAAATACGTAAAAAAGTCCAACAGCTTTTTTCGGGACGGCATTATTTTAAAAAAATTTTCCTTATTTAAAAAACATTTAAATGGAGAATGTTTGATGTTTGTCCCTGCTAAAATGCTCCCACTATTCTCGGGAAAAAAAGGGTAAAGGTTAAGGCAGGAACCGGTTAATTTTGTTCTCACCACTGAAAATTTTTTTACAGGGATATTTTCGATTCCAAAGCAAGCGGTTTTACCCCTACAGTGAAAATATCTTATAACCCCAACGGGGCGAAGGTATTCCATTTTGGTCCCCAAAAAAGAGAAATTTTTCATGTACAAAGTATTTTTTTTTACATAAACTTTTTTTCAATTCCATTTCCCCTCCTTGTTTGGGAACCCAGTAATACTGCCGGGTTTGTTTTATCATATCCACTTAAATAGGTTTAGTAAAGCACAGGCTCTTCAGCTGTAATATTAGATCAGAGCATTTTTTTAAAAACATAATTTTCAGTTTCTTTACTAGATATTCAATAACTATACCCAAAAAATTTTAAAAAATTTTAACAGGCGTACAATTGGGAAATTAGAATAATCTGGGGGGTAAAATTTGACTTCTGCTCTGAAGATCGCCGGATATCCATGTAATTTTATTTATTTTTTTTAAGGAAGAGGCTTTTTTTCTATCTGCATCAGAATTAGTGTTCTGTTCTATTGTTTCCCCATTTACCGGAGATTTCCCACTGATCAAGACACATACCCGGGAGGTTTATTAACGTTAAATTCTTGTACCCGTGACGACGTTTCTGAGAAAACATAATTTATAAGTTATGGAACGTAATATTGCGATGTTATTATATGCATTGTCACAAAATACGGAAAAATCATCACAGCTTCATTTCTACCAAACGAACTTTGAGACATCTTTAAAACATCTTGGTGATTTATTTATAGCAACCCCAAGTAGCAAGAGTAAAAAAAATTAAATTGACTTCTTATAGTCTTTAAAGACCACGTATTTGATGTTTTAAAACCAAAAGTTAATGTGCGTTTTAAAACCTTCAGGGGTTTCTATGACGTCGTGTAGTAGATATAACGAGAGTACAATAAATAATTCTCGAAATGAAGTTGTACTGTGGTTTGTATGTAAAAAATTGTATGTGCAAAAAACTTAAGAGCAGTTGCTGTGAGGTTATTATGAAAAAAAAACATATGTGGTTCTAATGAATGATTTTGAAACGTTTCTACGACTACATATTGTACTCATGTAATTAGTTTTTTCAACTGATGAATGATTAAATTTTGTATCTAGGATAGATTATTTTTGTTGGGTTATTTTGTTGGGTAGGATATTGTGTTTTGTATGTAGAATATTCAGTTCCGTATGAATGATTAAAACCAAACAAAAAAAAAAATCTGCCTTACAAAGAACTGAGCGTATGGCAAAATATAAAGAGGGGATGAGTGCCCCCCAAAATTTTTAAAATCAAATAATTAATCAGTCTATCGGGGCACTGCAAAAAAAAGAAGTTCGTCCCGTTCCTTCAATTGTTTTCCCAAAAAGGAAAGAAAAAATTAATATGTATGTACTTCCTGATACATAAAAATATTTAAATATAACTTTCAACATCAACATAACCCTATTGTAAATGCAGTTATTTTAGGGTTTTCCTTTGGGGGAACTAGGGAAGCTTATGCACTCAGTGGTCTTTTCTGTTTTGATAGCGTTACGACGTTAGTAAACAAAACTTGCTACTTGTGGTCACAGCGACTACATTACAACTTTTTATAAGATTTGATGTCTTTGAGACACTGTATGATAGTAATAGGGGCCCTGGGTTTATCAATTTAAAAAAACTTTGGGAGGCTAATCAAGTATTTTTCGTAATATGGTCTACATATTTCACCGATTAATGAGAAAAATTAGAAAATTTTTTTTTTCTAAATGAAAATAAATATTTATCTCTTTCTTTTTCGGGGGCATGAATTTTAAGTGAGGAATTGATTTTGATCGTAAAATGGATTTCTTGGTCACTAGAGTTTCAGAACAATTTTAAAGACACATAAATGAAAATCATTTTATCTCGATAACTAGCATGGTCACAGGTATCATGAACATGTAAAGGCTATATTATATTTATATTATATAAAATCTTTTGATATGGTATAGATATTGTAACACATATTAGAAAGATTATGACCTTTCCTGCATAATAAATAATGCTACACTAAGACCACAGAACGACCCTTTGCGACTCGCTTATATAAGTCTATATTAACCACACTTCATAACGTCGATGTGACGTCGCAAGGGTTTCCTTTTGTCGTATTGGCAAAAATAGGGCGTCTTAGCATATTACAAGACAAAATCATGGACTTTGCGAAAGGTCTAGTAGACGTCTGTACCACCAATTATGACCCTCTGTGCTAAAGGGGTGTGTTTTTTATCTTTCGGGTGTTCTGGTTTCAGAAAATTTCAAACCATAAGTCAAAGATACCTTTTGGGTTTAAAAAATTTAAAAACTGATTTGTTGAAAATCTGGTCTTGTGTTTTTTCTTTTTCTGCTCTGGGGTTTAAACCCAAATAAGTGGCGTTTTTTAATTATCGTTTATCGATCTCTAGTGCCGGTTCTATACACTTAGTAGTTTTTTGGTGATAGTTATTTTTTATTTTTTTATTTACGAAAAAACTAAGAAAAAAAGATGTGTCACATCACCATATTGTTTTCTACTAGGCGGGTGATTAATAAAAACTCAATATGGAGGGTTTTATTTTTTGGGGACGTTTTTACAAAAAAAATTTTCTTCTAATTCCAAAAAACAATAGGAAATATCCTTAAGACAATTGAAAAATATCTATCTTTTTTATTAAAAATTTTAAAAATATATTTAAAATTTTGGCCCCCTTCTATATCATGGACAATAAAGGGAATACATTTGGGTTGTATCACAACTCTCAACTTCAATTATATATGGATCGGGAATGAAACGGGTCTATGAAGGTTAGCCAAACGCAATATGTCCCAAGAGCAAGTGTTTATTTTTCCCGGAGGGCAAGATTCACAATATGGTTTTACAGAAACTAAAAAAAGGGAATTTTTCTTGTAAATGTCACCTTCACAACACAATCTATCAATACGCCTAATTTATTACAAAACTCACCTAAAAAGTGCCCAAACACCAATCTGATATATATGTTTAACAAATATATATTTTATCATTGGCAAATTTATTTAGGTTCATCTTTTTCAGCTCGATCATCCCAAATTATGACGTTATGTTGTTCTGTCAGATCAAAATAAAGGATTTTTTTCCCAAAAAGAGAATGACACTAAAGGTATGGTTTTTTGAAATAAAATTAATTATTTATACAAGGTGTATATTTTCTGTGTGAAAAGAAGTAACAATAGTTACAGTAAATACATGTTTCGCAACAACAAATACACTATAAACACGATTTCTATTTTTTATTGTAGGTTGGCAAAACCCACCAATACTAAAAAAAGCAACTAAAAGGATTGATTTGTTGAAAATATAAACGCTGTTCATAAAACAGATGTGGAATCATCTGGACTGAAAGAAAAACCCTTAGTCACTATCTTCCATCGTCAAGAAAACCCTCTTTGGGGTATTCATGTTAAAAAGGAAACATTCTAAATTTGGGATATTGATAAAAAGTTTTTTCTGTGAATTGAAAAATCCACGATTAAAATGAAGTTTTTTTTTTGTGAATGTCTAACGAAAAAACTATTTCCCCGGCAAAAACCACGCGGGACTTTGAACTACATCTGATAGATATTCTGAAAAGGGCCCCTAACTCAAAAAAAAAAATCTAAAATTAAAAAATTTGCATTTTATTCGATAGTTATTTGTTTTTTTATTCACAGAAAAATTTTTTCTATCAATACCAAGAGAATGTTTTTTTTTCAACATGGATTATTATCGAACTTATGGGGGTAATGAAAATTCTGACAACATTTTTAAAGAAATTTCAATACATATTTTTTTTGATGGTACGGGGTTTTTTTCAACATTTTCGGATTGTTTATTCGATAAAATTGCCATGGAATGGCTACAACATCAAAACAATTTATTATTAAGGGGAAACCAAAACTGAGGCTGTCATCGTAAGAAACTGAAAATTCAAGTTCACCATACCCCTTTTTGGATTTTAAAAGTTTTTTTTGTTCCGAGATTTCAGTGAATAATAATTATTTATATATTTTTTTTTTAAACAAGGTATATTTTTTTGTTTGATTTCCATGTTTTGAAAAAATATATATATATATAATTTTATATATTAAAATTATATATATATATTTTATATATATATATATATATATTTTAAATTTTTTCAAAAAAACTAGTTTACTTAAATGATGATCCCGCCAACATAAGAACAGTTTTTTTGAATCATCCTATTTAACATATGACAACTGAATAAACAAATTTATTAATAAACCGAATATACCATATAAACTATTATTCACTGGACGTAATCATTCAATT
This sequence comes from Gonioctena quinquepunctata, assembly GCA_018342105.1. Taxonomy (NCBI): domain Eukaryota; kingdom Metazoa; phylum Arthropoda; class Insecta; order Coleoptera; family Chrysomelidae; genus Gonioctena; species Gonioctena quinquepunctata. Next base: position 2,321 of record JAFIRS010000373.1, on the reverse strand, counting down.
GATTTTGATTCATACATTCTAATAATATGTCTTGTCATTTATAACGACCATGATTTATAGTAATAAAAACTGACTGAAGACAGCATATAAGCGGGAAATGGAAATTTTTTGTGTCAAACTTTATGCTCGATATTTATTTTCAAATATTTCAATAATTTTTTAATGTATTGACTTGATTTTTTAATTGTAAATAATCCATCAATATCATTTTTTGGGAAGATAAATTTAGGTATATTATATGTACTTAATACATCCAAAAGAACCTATAAAGAAGAGACTTGAGACATAACAGCTCATTTTTTGTTACTTTGAGAAAGATTTTTCCCCGAAAGGTAGTTTCAAATGATGGGGAAAAAAAAGGACTTGTTTAACGATTTCATTACGCATACTGTTTTCTTCCCATACGTAATAGAACAGTTTCGATAACATCGATTCGATTTTTATATAATGTATCGCGATTTTGTTATGTGGGGACATATAACGACTCTAGAATGGTCATTAGACGTTATGGGCACAATAATCATAACGTAACAATATAATAACGTTAATAGTATGAGTTTTTGCACAGTTCGTCTGTTGTTGAATTTTTACTGGTGCACGAAGCTGACCCCCCGTTAGCCTATCAAGATGCCCATCGTCGTCACCCAGAATTCTCGTTTTTAAACTACATCAGGGTCAGTATAAATCGTTATTGAAGGGTGAACTCACGTATTGTCATACTACATTTTAACCAACCCCCGTAACAATAATTTTTTCATCAAGAAAATGTATCGATAGTCAAAACCCCTAAAGAAAATACAACTATAACAAATCTTCAAAATTTTCCCCCATTTTATCCTAACTTATATGTAACATTAATTTTGGACAAAAAACCCAAAAAATTAAAAAATTTCATCAAAAAAAAATGTTGATTGATTTAAAAAAATATGGTCATTAGAAAAACTTACACATGTTTCAGTAATTATTTATAAAGGGTATATATAAAATAAATACCTACTCTAACCGTTGCCCATTTTCTACAATAATTGAAAACAACCCCCAAAAATCGTCGAAAAAAAAATAAAACGCTTATAAGCAATAAGGACTGAGTTCAAAATAAAAAATTGAAAAAACCTCTTATAAAAAAAGCGATATCAATCAATATATAATTGTTACCAATATATAATTATGAAAAGTAAGAAGGAGCACCCCAGTTTTTTTTTACACAAGGGATATTTTTGGTCAAATTTATTCTCATTTTTTTTAGCATTTGACCCCCTTGCTCTATAAGCGTGTTTTAGTTTTTTTTTTTTAAAATAATTTTATTTTAACTTTTAGTCCATATTGCTACAAAAGTCAACGGGGGAAAAAAATCTTCGATTGGGGTGGACGTTTTTCTAAATTTTGGGGAAGGATCAACCCCGGGGTTCCCATATCTTTGTAATGTAAATTACCTTTTTTTTGACGATCTTGATGAGAAACTCATAGCTATGAAATTAATGTTGTCATCAGTTCTTAAACGTGTGCAACATTTCAAATAATTGACTATTGGAAGTGGGTGGAAGTTAATTTTAAAATTCCGTTACATACATACTGGAAGCTAGTAAAGCCCGAAAAAAAGCGTCAACCCCCAAAACGGGCGAAATTTTGTTAACCGGACTACACAAATAGGGAAGCAGATATATCTATTGGCAATAGCCACAGTTTTAAAAAAATAATATTAATTTCTAGTTAAATCTGCCTTGAAATATGTAACACTGAAAAGATTAATGTTTCCAGTAGTTGAAATGGAGCTTATTCATATTTTAAATTTAAATTACAGATAAATTTGTTTGAAAAATTTTTTTTGACTGAATTTTTTTTTATAATTCTATATTTATCTCTGTTATCCGCAGGTTAACTTTTCTTAATAGGCTGTTGATAGCATACCTTCTTCAATAAAATAATGTGTGATCCATTGAAATTTTTTACGAAAATAAGTACTACAGTACGCCCCCGCGTTCTTTATCATAAGCGGGCGTTTTTACGTTAGAAGGGCCTTCCAATTCTCCCCATCAAACCGTCACGAGTTCCAAGCCCAGATGATTTTGCAAATAAATTTTGGAATTGAAAGCTTTTTTTGGTTTACAAACGTAAAAAAAGTTTTTAATACGCGAAAGTTTAAATTTTTTTTTGTTATTTGGTTTCAAAAAAACTTTGTCGAATTTAATAAGATTAATAGTGACAAGATCTTACTTCCCAACCCAAACACGCCAAAAAATTGGACCCCACTTTTGTGAAATTTTTGCGCAAAGTTTTGAAACCAAAAAATTCAAAAAAAATTTAAAACTTTCAACGGAAAA